>JAJJWW010014345.1:0-516366 GCA_023531295.1 Papaver armeniacum | reverse complement strand
TGGGTTTCATCATTATGTTCAAGCACGTGGATAACACATGCTTCCTTCATCGTCTTTTTTATAGATCAATCTGGTTATGAATTTGATTGGCATACAAGTCCTGGTTACCAACTTTACTGCCCTGTGCCATGGTGCATCATTGCTAGAAGGGTTAAGTTTGTCTTAACTAACGTGTAAGGAATATAGGATTGTCTCAACATATTTAGACTCTATAGGGATATGGTCATCTTGTCATCAAGCGTGCTCATTCTAAAATGGGTGCTGCAAAAGAGAAAACATATATATATTATATCAATCCTACAAAAGGTTTTTACAAATCCTTTTAACAAATCCTTCAAACCATCGACGGGATAATCTATCCACCCATATCATATAACTTGGTAACTAATTTCTTACGCTATTGCACTTAATTAGTTTACTAATTGCTGCAAATAAGAAACTTAGCTAGTCATTTTTGTAGGTCGGGTCTAATTTAAGATCCGTTAAACTTTATAACAAATTTTGAGAATTAAAAAAGTGGTTTGATTGAATGCTAGTCTTCGAAAAATAAAGAACTACTATCATGAATCGTATATGGTAAGCATTAAGAGAGGGGTATGATATTAGATTTTCCTCGTACAAATAAAAAAAAAACAAGAGCAGCATTGTCAACTAATTTCATATATTTCTTTATATATTTTTGTCGATAATCACAATAATTATATATAAAGTACATAATCGATGTAGTTAACATCAAGAAGATAACAAACCGATGTCCTAGATTTTATGTCTATGGAAATTTTTTCGTTGTTAAATCCCACTCTATTCCCATCACTTAGGTAAAAAGAATAATCAGCTTAAATCTTCTTATTGAAAAGTATTATCTTAAATTTTACACTAATAACGCAATCAATGTTTCATTCACATGGATCTCATATCAAATTCTTCAAATATTGAATTGATTGAATTTGAAAAACTTAAGGATTTATGAAAGAACTAGGAAGACGATAAACTCCTTATTATAATTTTTGGAATTTTTTCGCTCCTAGTGTTTCAATACATTGGCGTCAACACTATACTCATCGGATTATTCACATCCAATGGTTAATTTTTTGGTTAAAAAGCGCTTGTCAAACGCCAGTTATATGATCCACCTATAGTTAAAACATCTAAGCTGTTATTTCCGTTTTGCTCATTCTCTTTATTGGTCATATCCATTCTAGACCAATTTCCTCAAATGATTATCGCCGCCCGCTACTTTGCAACAACATTCTCCCCAGAGAATCGTTTCATCAAATCAGACAAAAGCTCCAAAATCATAGTGATTGCTATCCTTATCTAAGACAACGACGAATCACAAACCCAATCAAGGCTCCAAGCTTACTTTTCGTTATAATCATCTTATAAAAGTTATGGTGTTGAATCTTTCACAAATAATATTATCATTTTCTGGTGAGGTTGTAAGTTTAATGAGGATAATTATCCTTAGTTATGTTATATTGTTCATCATAGGATTTAGAATGCATTTTTATCTTCTATGACAAAAATTTAGTACCAAGTCATAATAATGACTTTGAATTAGCACCTTCCACTAGTTCTTTATCAACTTCACTTCTAATGAAAAAGAGGCTACCTTTTTTTTTTTTTTCGAGGTCAAAGGTAGATATTACCTTGTCGATAATATCGGTACTTTATAGTTTTTGGACTACAAAAACTACTAATTCTCATTCTATGACTATAAGGGTAACCAGGCGCTTCATCTGTAAAAAATGTATGCCTCGTAGGTTCAAACCGACAGGTGAAGATGTTAAGGGCTCTACTTTTTATTATGTCTCAATGATTATGAAATAATTTAATATTACATAATGGTACATGGACATTAGTTCTTGCCAAAGATGTGAAAATTTTATTAGTCAAATGGATCTTCGTGATTAAGAGAACGCTGACGCCTCAGAAAAATATTTAAGAGCATTAGTTGCAAAAGGATATAATTGTTGAATATTTTGATTATCAAGACACACTAACTCTGGGGAGAGGTAATATTACCATAAAAGACACATGGTTTTATAATTCCCTAAGGCTTTGTAAAAATCGTATAACTTCACGTCAAGAACGATTTTTACATTGCCATTTCTGTTATTTCCGACAAGCAACTTTCCGATCATGTATAAAAAGTCTAAGAGATCTATTTAGTGACGAAACAAGCCCAAGAGCCCGGTTTGAAAGCTTATGTCAATTTTTATTGAAATCGATCTAATTCTTCAAAGACCGGGCATCTTTGTATTTTTCAAAAGGATTCCTTCATCATATCTATATCCTCATCTATGTAGATGTCATTTTGATTACCTGCATGCTCTTAGCTCAAGTTGACATTCTCATCAAGATTGTGGGAAAATGAATTTGCAACTCTAATTTAGGGTGTATCAGGTTACAGTTTTCGTATTCAAGCTCATACAACTCACAGGTAGTTGTTTTCATGAGTAAAGACATTTCCAATCTCTGTCCGTAAGATCAAGATGAGTAAGCTTAAAAGGCTTGTTCTAATTTTATTGCTGTTACTTCCATTATATGACTTCCACCTTTGAGGATCCACTATGTATATAAGCACGTTGTGGCTCTTCAAGATGCTATAATTACTAGACTGAGTATTTTCTTTATTACCACAGTAGCTTGTCGATACGATAATCCATCCTCGAGGCCCATTGGACTGCAGTTTCACATATTCTACGATAGAACATTTTGTTGGGATAATCATTAGCTTGACTCTCATATAAGTTGCGTTATGGCCTCAAGCTTGTTTATCAAGTTTAGTTTAATGTAAACTCGTATACTTGATTTCTAGTCTACTATAGCTGCTGTTCCTGATTAGATAGCAGCTGTAGCACCTCATGAACTCTCAAGCTGTTATCTCAAGTTTGTTTGTCAAGTTTAGTTAAAACTATAAGTCTTGATTTCTAGTCTACTTATAGCTAAGTCTCTGATTAGGGATAGTAAGGAAGAGTTTAGACCTAAGTGCTGCTCATCGAATTAATACTAAGAACTACTCATGGGAATCCCAGTACCATCAAAAGGTATGTGGAGACTTGAACTCATCTATCACTCTCCAAAAAATCTATTCACTCATCTCCTATTTGAGATAAAAGTCAATATATATAAAATCAATTATACATGATGATCATGACGGTATTTCGAAACGAAGTTTATCTCTCGCTTTATCTATTTCTAAATATTGTCGTGTTCTCGCTTAACCAAGTTCATCTTTTATTTTTGGATTTAAAGTCAAAAGATGATCAAGTGTGAAAAATTGCCTTGCAAGACCTTACATGATTTGTGTAGACAATGTGTTTGATGTAGACTCAATGTTCTCGTATTGATCATTTGATTACTGAATTGCTTAAGCTTACACGGCACAAAGCCATCACGTTTTCCAAGAATAATGACGAAATGAGGCTGTAGAAATACGAAACCAAGATTGGACATGTTAGTGTGTATTCACACGCTTTAAAAAATCCAAACCGGGAATTATGAGACAAAAATTCAGACGCGATTTGGTTGGTTGTTGGAAGTCCTGGAACTAAGTAATGCTGTACAAGACGCGATCAAGCAGTTCAAGTTCTCGTGGATTTCGCAGAGTTTGGAAGTGCCAAACGGCTTCACAAGCATCTGTACGCCAGCATCGGGCGAACTAACCGAGCCTTGGCTACTTAGGTATGCGTACAGGTTTGCATACTTAAGTAAGCAGAAATTTTAAAACTTTTGTTAAATTAACCAATACGTTTATATGCGTGAATGCAATATTTGCAAACCGTGGCTATAACGTCTATGAAATGATTCGAGTGAATCAAAATTTTATTTTGCTTCAATAATGTCTTGTATACTTTGTAGAATATAAATAATTGAATAACTCTCTAACTAGTTTCATTTGAGTCATTTGAACTAGTTATGATTGGCATTTAATAAGGTTGATATGAAAGTGCTCATATGGCTAACCATTGGTTAACCACACAACCAACTAAGTGTACATGTTTAGATACAAAGCCATTTTATCTAAATGATAAGCATCATCAGTAATAAGCTGCTCCGATCTAACGGTTGAAATATTAACTTGAATCCTAACTGCAGCTTTCTTACCCACCGCGAATATCAAACGCGTTACCAACGTAACATTGGACTGCAGATACCGATCAGTGAAGACTATATAAAGGAGAATTTTAGCAATCGAAATATAATCCCACACTCTGTGTGATACTAGTTAAGACTAGAAGTCGATTCTCCTTAACTTTAGGTTTTTCTAAAACCTGTGAGTTAACGACTTAAAGACTTCAATGGGATTATAAAGCTACACTAACTATTTCTCCGTAGTTACGTGTTCTATATTGCTATTTTCTATCAGATCGGTACTATCTTCTTTAAGATTTGCTCTAGATTTATCTCCGATAGGCATCTAAAAGTAGTCACAACATACCACCACCAGGATCCCACAATGTTCTTTTTCGTTAATCGATTAAGATTATTGTGGAGATTGAGGAAGGCTAGGGCTGTTCTTCGAATATAAGTCCCGCTTATCAATTGAATCATAAATGACTTTGATTTATCAAAAGCATTTAACAAAATCGAGGGTATTTCTGTGGAGACAGATTATTTGTCTGGCCAGATTTTTCTCAGCAGACAGTATTTTTTATCAAGTCTTCGATTTTAAATGTACAACTTTGTTGTGGGTGAGATCACTAAGGGAATCATGCTGGTATCCGCTAGGATAAGAGACGAAGGAGCAATCGCATTCTTAACTAAAGTGTATTTGGACAGGGTTCACCCATGCTCCATCAAGTTCACTGAAGAGGTTAAAGGTCTGTTACGCTTACCATTATGTGGTGTTCCGTAGCCTGATTTAGTCCTGGGTTTTTCTGTGATTTTGCGGTTTTCCTCATATTGTACCGTGTCCAGTTTACTTTATTTTCCTTGATTGATATTCTGCTATATAATTGAAATATCACAAAGCGCGTTGAATCGATCAACTGTAAAACTTAACCTCGATTGTTGATCAAATTGATTGATCTCAACATTGGTCTTTGGTACCGCTGTTACTTCTTATATTCAATCTGCCCAAATTTGTTTATTACTGCGATTGGGAATTGAGAGTTAGAGAGGCAAACTCTCGATATACTTTTCTCTAGACTGAAATCGACTGGCCTAGTTGATTCTGAAATTATATTGGAGTTTGTCTATCTACTTAAGCAACCAAATATTAAAAATATATAATTTCAACTTTCTTTTTCTAATTGTATTTCAGAGAGTAGCAAACAATGCTAAAGACCTTATAAGTCCAGGTTTAGTGAATATCCAATATGACATAAAGTGATATTCCCATAAACGTACTACATCACTATGTCTTCAAATTACTAGGTGGAGGACCTGCTATGCTACTTTCTGCCACGGATTTTAATTGCGGGTTTATGCTGTTAATGGCTATAATCCCTCCGGTCACAAAGAAGGCAATGCAAATGTTCCTAAGTGATACTGTATACGTAATCGCTTGATCTCGCTGCAAAGCAAAAATTTTCGATGGTTAAACGTTATCATCCATGCCATTACCTAAGATCTTCAGCACTCATGTGACTACGTGCACCTGGCTCAAAGATGCTCGTACATCTTAGAAACCGTATTTGAAGGAAATACTAGAAAAGGAATGCTCAAAACCTAAATTCGTCAGAAAACCTTCGGGATGAATGCACGAAGATTCGTCGATGAGTTTAACCACAAAGTGTCTCGAAATTGTTAATGTAGTCTGTTGAAGACTATTCTCGAAAAGGACATTGTGGAAGAAAATTCTCTATAGCTTCCATCTAGATACGATTCTAAGAATCATGACATCCTTGAAGGTATAACCTTGCAAATCCTTTCCAATGACTTCCTGTCAAAGTTAAAGATTCTAACATGAGCATCCAAATCCCGAGCATGTTGCTTTCAAAAGCACAAAAGAACACTAAGTTATCAATGTGCAAAAGTATTTGCATCTCTCAAGATTACCTTGAGGTCGTATTCATCGATGAAGATCTTGACAAGTCATTTCTCACTCACAAGATAATGCAGATCTTTGAAGAGAAGAACGGTTCTCCATAGATAAACCTAGGTCACCAAGCAAACTCATAATCGTATCTCTGTGCGTTACGATATTGAATAAAGACGGACGAGATATGCCTCGCTTATGTAAAGGTTTTCGGTCATTTTGCAAACGAGGCAATCCAACTTAGGTAATACAATCGAACAAAGGTCCATTGCAACTCTTACGAAATGTCTCGATAACCATGATTCTAACGAGTACACGAAAGTCAAGTGTTGCAATTTTCAGAAAAATATTGATTTTGACAATCAGAGCAATACATATATCAATCTTGATATTCTTTCTTAAGAAATTCAATCATCCGGAAGAAAATGATTCTCACCGTTTTATCGAAACTTTTTTTCTTCCATTTTTTCAGGTTCCACTCGCCATATCTAGTCCCACATAATCATCTTCCATGTTGACATGTTTCAAGTGTTTCAAAGGTTATGAACTTTCAAAGTGTTTCATACAAACAATAAAATGAGATATAACAACAAACTTCAACGGTATGAGCTAATCGACAGAAACAAGCTCAAACTTGTTCAAAAATCATCATAGGTATGTAACCATCTCTTCTTCTGAAGAAGTTAGTTTCAAAGAAAAGACCAAAATCATTAGAGAAAAATATGGTCTAAACACTCCGAGAGACAGGATCTATGAATCTTTTCAAAAAGTTTAATGTATTATTGTTCACCTCAAGACAATCCTAATTATGTTAATGGTGTATCTGTTTCATATGTTGATCAAAAGAGATAAGATTTATGCACACTCTCGGCTTTAGAAAAGAAAATTGCTTCAGATTGTTTGATTTTCTTTTTCTTTTTATGTTCTAGCCGTAAGTCCTGGAATTGTGCTTCTTTTCATATCTAATTGATATTGAAGGACCTCCGTTTAATCATTAAAAGAGGGTTATTCTCACAATTCCTTAGGCTGGGAGTCATGCGGCGTGAACTTGTTTTTTTAAAAGTTTCACCTTACATTCTTTTCCTTCTACTCTAATTTTTTATCAGCAAGACCCGTTGTTTGTATTATCTTGTGATTTCCTCTCACATAATTCCGCCGTGATGGATACTCCATACTATGTCTCATGAAAAGATGTTAATATGATTGTTAAGCCATCAATCGTTTAAAGAAAAAGATAAATCTCGCTACTTCCAACTTGAAAAGAAAAAGAAGGAATGAAAGAAGCTAAGATTTGCTCCTTCCAAATTCTTAAGTTTCTCTATTCTCGAAGTGTCAAGGAAATACAAGGAGATTCAGAAGAAGGCTATTTCTTTGAGAACTTGAAATCTGAAGACCTGGTTAGGCACTGGCCTGGAAAGGTTCCACGCATCTTCGACTCTTTCTTCATGAACTCATGTCTCGCCACTGCTGTTGACAACAAGGAAGTTCAAAGATCATAAATAACTTTATGGTCTCAATGTATAGAAACTTTGGCGAGAATTTATTTCATGTTTTAAGAAGGATAACTAGGTTTGAATAACCATTATTGTGAGTATGGTTATATTGCCAACATTTTCATCTTGCAAATGCTTTTAGATTTATCATTTGGAAATCCCAAAGTTGATCACTTGGAAGATAATTATTAAAATATGGTTTTATACATTGGTAAATTGTAGGATATGTTGTTTCGTTCTGGTGAACCTGACTCATTCCATATTTGTTCAAAATTTATCTTATTATATGTTCAGATGAAAGTACGACAAAAGATAAAATGAACTTTGATTACAAAAAGTTAAGCCTTTATGTCATTATGCAACTATTGATTGAAGAAAGGATGAACTTTTGTTTATAAAGATTAAGCCTTATTATATGTCAAAAATATTTTACGAAAATAACGAATCTTTGAATATTCCCGCAGATTGACTTATCCACACTTAGAATAACATATTAACGTTAATCAATATTGATAATGATCCTATAGAGTCTCGTTAATTCCTAACTCATTATCAATAATCAGACGAAGCATCTATTATCTGTTTTGTACAATTGTTGATAACGATGACGATTAGAGTATTGAACCACTTGTCCATAGACAATCACTGCAAGAGGACTTATGGTGATAACGAAGATTAGTACTGTACCTTCGTCTTTTCTATAGTTATACACCTCTTAAAAATGTGGTATCTAAACTTGGTTGTTTTAGAGATGAACAACCATTAAAGAGTTCTTAACAAATAATATATGTGACATAAACCTATAAAAGAGAATTTAATAATAATGACAAGGGGAAGATGAACACTACTATTCTTTGACGCAATGATTTTATTATGGCTCGAAAGATGCAGGGTACAAAATACACCACAATCTTAAATTATCCACCTATAAGTCTTCTTACCAAAAGTGATTGTGTTATGGACAAAGTCGAGACAATACTACAAATCGGTCTAATTTTATGGATCGTGCCTATGGATACGTAGATCGACAATACAATCAAAGCGATTACTTGATAATAGGTTCAGATCGAACTAAATCACAGATCACTATCAAGTAATACGATTTAATGTTTGTGTATTTTACTAATTATAATAAGTGTAAAGAAAAAAGACACGCAACAAGATTTTGTTAACTAAACCATGAAAATTTAAAAACTTAACCTAGTCCAATCAATACTCTGCACTGGCTTCTATACAAACTCCAATCCAACTTGTAGTTGAAACCAACAACTAATCCGTTCACTTAGTTTCTTCAAAGATCCTTGGCGCTTCCTCGCTAGAAAAGGCGAGAAGTAACATATAGGTAAAGATGAGTTCTAGAGTTAGAATTTGTTACCGGTCACTTTTTAGTGGTTGTTTCAAATTCTTCTTCTCTCCATCTGTGTTCATGGGACACCCGTGGATGCTTCCGTTTACTGCTTCCACTTTGTAACTCAATAGCATTGAAAATTTCCTTGTGATTTATTGTCATGATGAAGTTTCTCCTGTGCCTCCAATTTGCTCACAAAAGATTAGCTAATTGACCCATTTGTGTTCAGAATGTCCTTCATCTCCAATGACTTTTGCTTATCTTCACACTCAATAAAGTTGAGAATGAGATTCAACTTGTCATTCATATACTGCGTTTTGAGGTTCTTGTGTACTGAATAATTGATATCCTCCTTGTTGATTGAAATAGTTCTAGCAAATTCTTTGCTTGTTTGCAGAAATAAATTCTACGATCACCAACCTGGATTAAAGTGTGTCGAGCACTGATCGGCATTCTGCCTTGCCCATTTTGGCACATAGCACTTGCTTGCTCAACATCTTCTTGATATGACATATGACGCCTACAGATGAGCCATCATTCTCTCCATGCGTTCATTCTTTGTTCCATGTGCGAAGAATTGCCAATCATCTACCTTCTTGGCTTCATTCATCTCAGAGTAGAATTGTTGAGTGTTCGCAGCCATATTCTCCAACAAAATCAGAAGCCCGTAATGGTCTTGTTAAGTGCACCACCACTTCATGTACTCCATCTTCACCTATCACAAAAAAGCGTGCCTCCCTAGAAATATTGAACGTTGTTTATCGCTGATTTGGTGGTGGGCAGCCACAAAGCCTTCTTCGTAGCGCCCCTAATACTCAGGAGAGTCTTCCCGATACTCTGCTTCATATTATAAAATCTCTGCGAATCACAATGCTTTCACGCTGGTAACATTTCTCATGAACAATTTCTTCATCCCATTCCATGTGAAGCTATGTTCTTAATGTGTAAGCAAAAGAACCACCTCCCGCAAAGATCTACAGAGAAAGGAAAATGTCATCATAAAGCCATATCTCGCAGACTGTATTGCTTGTTTACATTTAGTCAGCAACATGACATGGGAATTGTTGGGTAAGCAGATTTATTGACTTTCTCCTCATTAAACCCTAAATTTGGCAAAGGGTGCAAGTTGGGACCAACTGTGGCTTCAGAACTGCTTTCCATTCAGTTTAAGGTCATACAAAGGTCGTTTGATCTAGGTTTGGAGAAGTGAGCCCTTGAGTATTCTTGAGCAAAATGAATTCCCATTGTGTTGTTCTCCTCGTCCGAGTCCGAGAATTCACTGCAGAACTTGAGGAAGGAGTGTTGACCGCTCGAATGAAATCCTTAAGTAGAGTTCCTTGACCAAGACGTATACCAATCTGAATTCTGTCCGCCTCTTCCACGCATTCACCAAAGAATTAGAATTTAAAACTGATCCTAAGAGGTCATTGAATATACAAAATAGAAATTGAAAATAAAAGTAAAAGTAACAACTAAGAATAAAATAACAACTAAACTCTGCCATCATTTCCCCACACGTGCGCCCAATTTTGACTAAAAATAATCTCAAGAAATAAATCTTCACTTTTAACCAGCAAGTATAATGTAAGGGATCGTCCAAGGAGTATATGAAGTTCAAGTTACATGCAACATTTTACAAAGATGATTTTGTTGTAGAAATGTTTAAAAATTGTAAAACGTATTCAACAGGAGAAGCAATTGATTAAAGGTTCATTCTAAATGTTAATACAACCAAAACTGATAGATAGCTATATTTACTATCAAGTGTTAATAACAACCTGGAATAATTAGTAATGCTCAACTATCTACATATTCCCAGCTCACTGATACGGAAGCGCTCATCACTCGGTTCCTACTCACATGGTTTCAGAGGTACGCTAATAGAACTCAACAACAAATGCCTCTAAGTTCCGTGAGACAAGGTTGCTCCAGCCGATGAACCTGCATGAATCACCTACTAGTGTTGATTTCTGCATATAGGACTTCTAACAAAGTCCCATCATCAATACCTATATATTGCTACTTGCGTTTATTTTCTCTAGACAATTACTTTCGTCGAAGAAAATCTAAACTAGCAAATAGATTAAGAATTAATGATTCAATTCCTTTAACTTAAACCCTTAACAAATAATCCATAGACAATATTGAAGATGTAGAAATCAATCAATAAATATTAATACCCAAGAGAATGTTTTACTATCAAATATAGATTCATATTTCGCTTCAAATCGCCTCTAACGCAGAGAGTTTTATACTCATAATATTGGAGTTCACTACCAAATAACAATGGAAAAATAAAGTAAAGATAAGAAAATATTAAACGTACAAACTCCTACCCTATCATGAACCCAAAAGAATACGTGATATAAAAGAATAGAATTCTTTCTTTTTATACCTTCCCACTTTCCAAAATTAGGTCTTCAAAGTCCAGAATCAAAAAGTCCACTAAGCCCATGAAACCATGTGTGAGAAACCCATGTGAGAATATGTCCCAGCAGTCATTAATCAAGCCTTACGAATTTGGCCTGTGCAGATGTGGAATGTCAACAATCATCAAACAGGACAAAGTGTCAAACCCAGGTCAACTTTAAAGTCGACGAGTCAAGGTTCCAGCCTGGGTGAACTAATCTAGTTGTGTTTATTTAACCTCACCCATTGACCGATCTATATCTTGACATGTTACATGACATTAGTATTATCAAACATTTCAGATTTTTATAGAGCAATTTTCTATTTCTCGCTTCCAAATTTCAATTACTATGCCTCAGAATCAAGTGAGAACACCAAGTCAACCACTTCATTCATATACAATCATTCATCATTCTTCAGTAAGACCTTTTGTAACAACAATGATCAACATAAATCCATTTCACTTCCTTGTAACTTCATGGCTTCTACTAACAAATGCTACCGCCTCAAGCTATTTAATAAAGAATCTATCGATGTTTTGCTTAATCTATTCATTAACAAAAGTACCTTATAATCTGCAGCCCATCTAATATCATGACAATAAAGACATTCCACTATCTATTATAATGAAATGTAACTCATTTCATCACAAAAATGCACACTTCCAAACATCTTAGTACCACTCTCCATAAGTCTCATCGCGATTAGCACCAGATCATCAATAATAGACATCGCCTTTTCAAAATACTCCAAATCCTGGCTCTGCTACTACAAATACTTTGATTTAAAGTAACATCAGAATCGTCATCAACTTCCTGGCTATAACATGTCGCTTTATCACAAAAACTTGCGACTAAAACTCTCACAAATTGAAATATATCATGCATTTATTTCACTGGACCATTATTTCAATCTATCTATGCTGCCTTCTTTCATGCTCTTGAATATTCTCCCTAAAACCCATGGAAACACCTACATAAGATTGGCGACCCCACATAACAATTGCTCGTGATAAATATCAACCACATAAGAATTTCGTACTTCAATTCAATCATAATTTAAGATTTCATCACTAATCTATATCACTTCGTAGCTCTGCAAACCTATAATATAAATGAGACTATCAGAACGATCTCTAGTTCACTTGTGTCACCTAATTGCAACCTTTGTATATCTAGCCCCCTCATAGTCAATCAAATGCACCATATACTATCTCACTTTGTGCATCGATTCCATCAGAATGCAAATGTACCGCACTCAATTTCATTAAATGCTATTTCCTGGTTTTGTTCTCAATCGCAATTCCAAAAGATTACCCCTAATAAGATTTCCACCTGAATTGATTACCAGCCGTTTATTGCAATATCACTACATTTCTCTGCAATCTTCTCGTTTCCAATGTATCATCACAAGATATCTTTTTCTCCAGATAAACAAATTTAAGTCCCCTCGTAGATCTATTGTTGCTAACATCAGAGCCACCAACATTTCTTATGCCTTCACACATCATAAGCTCTAGCAAGAATACCCCACAAGATTTCAACATTTGAGCATAGAATAACACCAATGCCTCTTGATTTACAGCTTCATGTTCTTGACCACCAGCTTTACCGAATTTCTCGTATAATCAGAGTCACAAGCCTCATCTCTCACTGACCATTTCACTTTGAAACCATGTACTAAAAGTCTAATGTTTACCCTTTCACTATGACTTTTGATTTCAACTCCATCGAATCCACCATTTACCTAATTAATAAACCCTTGCTTCAAGATGATCTAATCACAAATTCCACAAGACTAATCCAATTTCAACCATCGAATGTCACAACAAAACTCACCTTCTAACCCTAATTCCTTGTCACCACAACTCCCTTCATTCCTAACTTCTCTCTGATTTCTTCTAATCTTCATGAACATCTTTATCCCCAATCTCTTCGAATTTAAATTCAACACCTAGCCACTGCACAAGTCACAGCCATGATCAGGGAGGTAATTATTCTCTCAATTTGGTCCAGGTAATGATGAGAGAAATAAACATGTTTCTCCGAACTTTATCTTGTGTTAGAATAAGACGTGATGTGATTCACCTCAAAGAGATGGATAAGTGGTCAACCAACTTGATAATGTCATTTTCCGTTTCACAAACCGCTGCTACTTCTTTTCGTTATAACCTGTCACTACTAGAATCGATAGCTTTATCTTTTCCACTTTCTGTTACTAAATCTAGTTCGCCCAAGTATAGTTCATGTGACTGATCCCTTTTTGCTTTAATGCTTCTACTGCTTGTTCAAATGAACGCTTTTCTTTTGTTCGCGCTACTCCAAAGACCTAAAACTCAAATTCACACATAAGATGTTAGATATTTTATAAGAAAAACTTAGTCAAGAAAATCCGACATTCAATAAGTGCACACACTGAACAATTCCTTTGGATCGTATTCCAAACAGTAAAGGAACAACAAATCTTTTTGGTAACAACTCTCTTGATTCTTTCAGATGAAGATATCTCAAGTCATATGTAAAGGCTCTTCCGTTTAACCAATAAACTCCTTTGCCTGGTCAGATCAATCTATCCAACAACTACCGAAGTAGCAAAGTTTAGATTTGCAATCAATAAATATAGAATCAAACAAGAAACTATAAGGTGATGCCGATCTTGCACAACTAAATAATCGAATAAATCCAGTTCTAGTTGGATCCCAGCCGATCAAGGTTTGTGCACACCCAAAGATATAGAAACCAAATAAGAAATATTCTTTGTCTTTAAATCTTCTTTAATCTTCAATAAACACCTGCACAACACCACTTGAATATTTTGTGATCAATCAAACACAGAACGGAGTCTATTAACAATGGATTATCACAAGACGTCTTTAGATATACAAACAGTTTTAGCTGAAACAGAAGCAAATTATGAACTTAAACCTGGGACCTTACAGATGCTCCCAATCTTTTTAGGGAAAGAAAATGAAAACCCCTATTTCCATGTTAGGAACTTTGAGGAAATTTGTAGTACCCTAAAGATTAGAAACCTTGATGATGATGCTTTGAAACTTAGGTTATTCCCTTTTCCCCTGAAAGATAAATCTAAATTGTGGCCATATAGTTTGGCTTCCGGGTCAATCGAAACATATGAACAACTTACATCTGCCTTTTTGAACAAGTTTTTCCATAGGCACAAAACATCGTCTATTAGGACGCAAATCTGCACGTTTTCTCATCAGGAGGGAGAATCTTTATATAGGTATTTGTAAAGGTTCAATGATTTTTTAACACAATGTCCTCATCATGGTTTAGAAAAGGTTATGTTAGTTCAGATCCTTTATGAGGGTTTAGATTATCCCACTACAACCACAGTAGAATCTATGTGTACAGGTGGGTTTGAAAACCAAACAGTTGATGAAGCGATGATATTTTTGAATGAAACCGCCGAAAAGACCCAACAATGGGAAAATAGTAAGGAACCCCAGAAAAAAATTCTTCAGGCGAGGGAAACGTTAATAGCGTAGAAGGAGGCTTTGGAATCAGATGCCAAAATTGCTGCTATAGCGAAAAGGTTAGAAGCTTTAGAAGTGGGTTATACTAGTGGTAGAGTGGAGCCTTTTTGGGAAGGTCAGAATAATGAAGAGCAAGCCAATGCTCTTTATAATAACACTAGATTCGATAACCGTCAAAAGTTTGACCCATATTCAGAAACCTATAATCCCGGGTTGGAGAAACCATCCAAACCTTTCATGGTCTAAAGGCCGAGTCAAGGTCGGTTTAGTAATTCTAATGCTCCCCGGTTTTGGTTCAAATAAGAACTCTTCTGTCGGTTTGGAACCCTTCGGAGAATAGAATGACTAGCTTAGAGGAATCTCTTAGTATATTAAGAAAGAGCCAGATATGTTGGCACGAGCCAGAAATGTTAGTAAAGAGCCAAGTTAGTTTTGAACAGGAAACCAAGCAGAACTTTCAAACTAATGCTCAGAACCTTGCTAAGTTAGAACTTCAAGTCGTCCAAATAGCTAAGACCTTAAGTGAGAGAGATAACGGAAGGTTCCCTAGTCAGACTAATCCCAATCTAGAGGAGATCATGAAGTAGGTGCAAAACCATCGAATCAATTGAATGCTATTAGAACCCTTAGGAGTGGTAGAGTTGTAGACAATAAGGTAACCATGCCCGATAGTGAACATACTATAGTTCACCCCTCAGGACCACCACTAGCTGAGGGGACTGATAAAATTTATGATGATGCCAATTCGGTTCCTGAGAGGTTTGATTCCATGCCTAGAGCCCCATTTCCACAGCTATTAGTACCATCAAAGAAGGAATCGAACTTTAATGACATATTGGAGGTTTTTAAGCAAGTTACCATAAACCTTCCTTCATTAGATGCAATTAGGCAAATACCTGCTTATGCCAAGTTCCTTAAGGATATGTGTACGCGAAAGCGAAAACTTAGCGTCCATAAGAAAGCCTTTTTAGCTAGTCACGTATGTTCAACTATTCAGAACACCACAACTCCAAAGTACAAAGACCCAGGGTTCCCCTACCATTGCTTGCACAATAGGTAACGCACGGTAGAAAAAGCTTTACTTGACTTAGGAGCCACTTTGTGAACTTACTCCCGTACCATGTGTACTTACAATTAGGACTTGGTGAAATGAAACCTACTCGGATGACACTTTGCAGGTTAGTGGATAGGTCTGTTGAAATTCCTCGAGGTGTTATCGAGGATGTTCTCATTGGGGTCTACAAGTTTATTTATCCGGTTGAGTTTGTTGTGCTAGATACCAAACTTGTCCTGAGACCAGAGAACCGGATACCGTGATTTTAGGTCCCCCATTTTTAGCTACGTCTAATGCAATCATTAACCATCGAAATGGTGTGAGATTAATTTATCTTTTGGTAATATGACTATGGAGATGAACATTTTTAATGTCAGTAAGATACCTTATGAGCTAGATTACAAATGTGTTGAAGAGGTGAACATGATAGAAGCCTTAGTTTAGGAGTCATTGCCAAACATTTTGTCTGAAGACCCATTAGAAAGTTTTTTATCCCATTTTGGTTTAGATTTTGACGACGATAAAACTATTGAACAAGTAAATGCTCTATTAGATTCTACCCCTATGTTAGACACTGATAGATGGAAGGCTAGGTTCGAACCATTGCCAGTTTTTGAGACTACGCTAATTCCTTCTTTAGAAGAATAGCCCCCTAAGTTGGACCTCAAACCATTACCAGATACCATAAAGTATGTGTTTTTAGGCCCAGCTAAGACTTTACCTATGATTTTAGCTTCTGATTTGGATAGTGATCAGGAAATTAGGCTAGTGAATGTACTTCAAGATAATAAGGAAGCTTTAGGGTGGACTATAGCAGACATTAAGGGTATAAGTCCTACTGTGTGTATGCATCAGATTCATTTAGAGGAAGGCTCCAAACCTTCTAGGGAGATGCAACGTCGACTAAACCCTAACATGAAAGAGGTAGTTCGAAAAGAGGTGCTTAAGTTGTTAGATGCGGGTATTATCTCTACCCAATTTCAGATAAAGAAGTGGGTCAACCCCATTCAGGTTGTCCCAAGAAATCGTATCACTATGTAGTCGAATGATAATAATGAGTTAATCCCAACCCGAGTGAACACGGGATGACGTGTCTGTGTTTGATTATAGGAAATTGAACAAGGTCACAAGAAGGATCACTTTCCCTTCCTTTTTATCGACCAAATGCTAAAGAGATTAGTGGACATCGTTATTATTGCTTCTTAGATGGCTACTCCGGTTATAATCAGATCGTTATTGGCCCAGAAGACCAAGAGAAAAACCACTTTTACCTGTCCTTTGGTACCTTTGCGTATAGACGCATGCCTTTTGGGCTATGTAATGCCCTGACTTTTCAACGTTGTATGATGAGCATATTTTACGATATGGTAGAATGATTTTAGAGAGTCTTTATGGATGATTTTTCAGTGTTTGGTTCTTCTTTTGATGAGTGCTTGCATCATTTGACATTAGTGTTGACTAGGTGTAAGGAAAAGAATCTAGTGTTTAATTGGAAAAAATGTCATTTTATGGTTAAATCAGGAATTGTGTTAGGGCACATTGTATCTTCGAAGGGTATAGAGGTAGACAAAGCCAAAGTTGACCTTATTAAGACTTTACAGGTCCCAAAAACCGTAAAAGATATTAGGTCATTCCTAGGGCATGCAGGTTTTTATCGTCGATTCATTAAGGATTTTATCTTGATTTCTAGACCTCTTTGCAACTTGCTTGCAAAAGATGTTAAGTTTGTCTTTGATGATGCTTGTTTAGAGGCTTTTGAGAAGCTTAAGAATTTAACCACTACCACCCCCATAATCCAGGCACCTAATTGTAACCTACCCTTTGAAATTATGTGTGATGCTTCAGATTATGTTATAGGCGTTGTGTTAGGTCAGCGAGAAAACAAATTATTTCATGTGATTTACTATGCTAGCAAAACTACTAATGATGCCCAAATGAACTATACCACTAATGAAGGAACTGGTATCCATCGTGTTTGCTTAAGATAAGTTTAGATCCTACCTATTAGGTTCTAAGATCGTAATCTATACTGATCATGCTGCTTTGAAATACCTTTTGTCTAAGAAGGATACCAAACCTAGATTTATTAGATGGATCCTTTTGTTACAAGAATTTTGTCCAGACATTAGAGACAAAAAGGGTGCATAAAATGTAGTAGCAGACCACTTGTCTAGGCTAGTTGTTAGTTCCCCTAATGATTCCCTTCCTATAAGGGATAGCTTTCCTGATGAACAATTGTTCTCTGTTTCCCAGTCACCTTGGTATGCAAATATAGTGAATTATCTTGTTACTGGTCGAATGCCTCAACATTGGGGTAAACAAGATCGTTCTAGGTTTTTAGCCGAGGTTAAGCATTTCTTTTGGGACGATCCTTATCTGTTTAAGTATTGTCCGAACAAATTATTAGGAGATGTGTACCTGAGAGTGACCAGTCCAGTATTATCTCCTTTTGTCATGAACATGCTTGTGGGGGTCATTTTAGTGCTAAGAAGACTGCTGCTAAGATATTACAGTATGGTTTTTACTGGCCTTTGTTGTTTAAAGACTCTCATAGTCATTGTGTTTCTTGTGAGCGTTGCCAGAGGTTAGGGACCATTTCTCGTAGAATTATGATGCCATTGAACCCTATTTTAGTGATTGAGGTCTTTGATGTGCGGGGCATTTATTTTATGGGTCCATTTCCTAATTCTTTGGGTTATCTTTACATACTTGTCGCTGTAGACTATGTGTCTAAGTGGGTTGAGGCAGTTCCGGGTAGAAAAAATGACCACAGGGTCGTAGTCCAGTTTTTGAAAGAGAATATACTTACACGTTTTGGTACACCACGAGCTATAATTAGTGTTGGAGGTTCACACTTTTGTAATAGACCGTTTGCTCTTTTAATGAAACAATATGGTATTACCCACAAAGTAGCTACCCCATATCACCCACGACTAGTGGTCGAGGTAGAGGTTTCAATAGGGAAATTAAGCGTATTTTAGAGAAAACAGTTAATCCTAATAGGAAAGACTGGTCGTCGAGGCTTACTGATGCCTTATGGGCTTACCTTACTGCGTTTAAGACACCCATTAGAATGTCACCTTATCGTTTAGTATTTGGCAAGGCATGTCACCTTATCGTTGAGTTAGAGCATAGAGCCTATTGGGCTATTAAGCAACTAAATTTTTCACTTGACAAGGCAGGAGCTCATAGAAAGCTCCAACTCAATGAGTTGGACGAGATTCGTAGAGATGCATACGATAGTGCTAAGGAGTATAAGAACAAAATGAAACTTGTACATGATAAGAATATTTTACGTAAGTCGTTTTCTCCAGGTCAAAAAGTTCTTCTGTATGACACTCGTTTGCATCTATTCCCCGGGAAGTTGCGCTCCCGGTGGACCGGTCCATTTGTGGTCCACACTATTTTCCCTCATGGCGTTATTGAAATTGAGACACTGGATGGTAGTAGTTGTTCTAAGGTTAATGGTCGTAGATTGAAGCCCTTCTTAGAACCTTTGCCTACGGGTGATGTTGAGGAGGTCCTCCCACCATTTACCTTGATTGACCATCGAGGTATTTGGTATTTGTATGTTGTTTATTATTTTTTGCTATTTGTTTTTAGGGTTTTTATTTTTATTTATCTCCTTATTCTCCGTGGAAGGATTATTACGCTTCATCCAGGTATTATCTTTCCACTTCTCTCTTTACTGAATTCCTCGTGTTACTTATACTTTTGGTCTTGTTATTTAATTACAAACATCGAGGACAATGTTAGATTTAAGTTTGGGGGTGGGGAAGAAACTTTTGTTAGCTTTTTGTTACAATAAATAAACTCCGGAGCCTAGAAATTTATGCTTATTAAGGATGGAACTAACCAATCTAAGTGGATGGAAGCATCTTGGTTGTAGGGTTGAGGAACCAATCTGATTATATGGAAACATCTAAAGAGTCTATTCATAAAAGCACAGAGCTCAGGTGTTATAAATAACATGGTAGTTTCGCCATATCTTATTAAGTCCTTTTCACTTCCGTTTTTATTTTGTTTTCTTTTTAAAATATGTTTCTCTAAGTGATTAGGTGGGGCACACGAATCAAGTTGTTACCACTGCTAGGGTGAAATAGAGTGATTGAGATACAATTTTTTTTTTTTTTTAAAAAAAAAATAAAAATAAAAAATTGAGACCAGACCATCAGACCAACCGGAATAAATTCAATAAAGTCGACCACTAGTACCCTTGTATATGCCAAATGTGTTGATTTAGAGTTAGATTTATCGACCACCTGGTTCCCTTTGTATATGCCGCTTATGTTGATATTAGTCGGACCGGTATCTCGATCCATTAGGATAGGTTCATTTTGGCAATGGCCTTCGAGACATATATGGGAAACACCATTCACCTTAGTCAACATCAAAACCATCTATGTTTTTTTCTCTATATCCATCTTCTTAATCTATCCATGTGATTTGTTTGATTCGAATTTGGATGCGACTATCCGAGTAGAGCTCTCATCACTTATATATGAATTTTAGTATACTTGAGTGCAAACTCGTGTACAACATTTGGAATTTCGCATCAGTGGTACTTCCTCCCGTAGTCAATAAGTATGCCAACCAAGGAGATTCTTTAGTGCCTTTCAAGGTTCTCGCGTAGATAGCTAAGTCCTGGAGTACGGGTTTTTGTGGGTATACCTCTTTGTAAACCGATCGGTTGTCAATCCGTCAAAAATAATTTCACTTTCTTACTTACTAAATTTAAATGAAGTATAAAGTAAGGAAGAGTTCGTATCCACAGAGAGGCAATTGTTGTTATGCGTTTTCATTTCTAAGGTAACCAAGGGGGATGTTTGTTTTATCTAAGAAATAAAAGTAATTGAAAGCAAAGTAAGTAATTGGAATAATCAATAAGGAGAAGATATTGGTCACAGGATAGTATCATTCACAAACATGTATTTTCATCAATGATTAGAATTGGTATTTTAATCTCTCATCTACTAATAGTCCTAGGATACCTTGATCGCAAGTATATCCCGCTAATTCCCTGTTTTCATCACAACCACATTAAAAGATGCATATGTGAATTCTTCCTAGAAAGCAACCTAAAGTGTTAAAGCACAATTAGATTTAACTCCTAAAAGAAATAAGTTATATGGAATAAGACTAATCAATGCAAACGAATGTGTAAAAGCATTAAACGTTTTAACAAAAGTTATGATTCACTTGTGACTAGTAGGATATATCACTACAAGCACTACCCACAATTATGCTACTTAGAATCGTGGATAAACAACTTTTTCGTATTGAAAACCCTAATATAGCTCTAGAGATGAATGTAAATCGGATTGATTCCAGACTCAACCAAACAAACTATCAAATCATATAACACTATTAATTGTGAATCACAAACAATAAAATATTGAGACAAAACTAATTCATTGAATCATATAACATATTGAGAAATCAACTTTATCCCTTAACCAATAATATGTGTTTAGCTACTCATAGCTATGGAGTTCATCATAATAATATTAATTGAAAAGAAGAAGATGAACAAAAGCAAACCCTAGAAGCGTAAACAAACCGGGCTCTCCAAAGTTCCAAGAAAAATATGTCTGATTAAAGTTGTAGAAACTTTTCCTTTTATAGCTTTTCTCCAACTTCTAAAATTAGGTCTTCATAGCCCAAAGTCCAAGTGGTCCACCAAGCCCATATGTGAGAAAAAACCATGTGAAAATATGTCCCAAAAGTGGTCGCCGGAAACCTGGTATTGTGACCGGAACTTGGCCGGAAAAGTCGTCAGAAAACGTCTCAGGTGACCGGCAAAGTCCACCCGGTCACCAGTCAACGAGTCAACTCGGTCAACGATCCAACTCGGCCGGGTCAACTCGGTCAAGCACCTAGTCGTAGTATGAGTCGATCACCACCACTCAGCCGATTGAATGAGTTGGTATTGGCCAAGGCCATTACCTCGCGGCAGACGGTCGCACTATCATTGTGCATCACCGGTCTCTTCTTGCCACCATGATGGCTCTCGCTTTCTTCACATCTCGTGACTTTGTCCCTTGCATACAACTCAATCATTTGTTTGTAGCTCCAACTCGCTTCGCTTCATTTCCCATTTGCGTATAAGCTCAAGCCAATCATCCATTACCGCAATTCATATCCTTATGCGACACAAAGACATGAGTCTCCACCTTCCATTCTTGCGATTCTGCTGTTACAAATTCAATTCACCCTCAACTCGGACAACACATCACTACTATCCCTGTTCAGCTCTTCTTTTGCATTCTTGCATACTCTTGAGTCGCAGCCTCGCAATCAACATCAGCACTTCATTCCTTCATCAGTTCATGAACTATTATTTCTGTAACAGCGACCCGACAATCATTGGTAATCCCCCTCTCTCTATGACAACCAACGAACCGATTCCACACTGCAAGTCAAGGCCACCAACCGCATTTGGTACTCGAACCTAAGCATTCATCTAAACATCACCATAATACTTCACCCGAGCCATTCTCCATAACCTGCTGCTTCAAGGCCATTCCAGCAAACCAGTGCAACCATAACATTTTAATTCTTCTCAGCTCAGACTTGAGCTTCACAGCAACATAGCCAGCTGAATGAGTACCAACATAACATCAATTCTGAAACCAATCACTCGCCATTGCCTCCACCCATGACAATCACCAAAACCATTTTTAACTACAACTACCATCACGGCTCACATCATCGCTTGCCTCCTTCTCGCCTAGCCATTGCAGCACCAATGCCATCTTCTGCAATTGCAACATCATTCTTTCTGATTCCACACAACCAATCAATTACAATTGCAGCACCAAGAAAATCATTCTGATCTGCTCAACCATCTTTCTCAGCATTCTGCCATCACTAGCACTGTGAAATATAACACCCTTGTAAACAATCCACCAGAGCCACTACCACCTAACTCAATGCTCTTCTCAGCCAACCAAGCCATTTCCTTCAATCAGTGCACTACCAACACCATTGCTCAAGTCCCATATTCCACCATACAATCACCACTCAGATAGCTCACATTGTCGCTCCATCCCACTACCGTCAAAGACACCACGTTGCACTCCAACGCCATTTCTTCATTGTCACCAAGCACATCATTCTAGCTACTTGCACTTTCTGTCTCAGCTGCATTAAATCCATCAACATCACCTGCAATTCCATAACCTTAACTCCACCAAATCCTCGCTTATTGTACCGCCATTTCACTCCATCTCAACCACCAACAACATCTCATTTGAGCCTCGATCATCATCATCCTTCTCCAACTTCCATCTTCGAGCTCAATCTACAAAAGATCCCTTCGATTAAATCCATAACAAAACCAACCTCAAGACCCGCATCTGCAACCAAATTCATTTTAACCTTCATCTCTCGAGACCCATTTTTAGTTTCAACCCCAATTTCGGTTCGACTTCATCCATCTCCGACCTCACTTACGCTTCAAACCCTCACCATCTATTCAATTTCTGTCACAACAGCCATCTCTCGATTCATCTCAATGTTACCGGACTCAAAACCCTAACTCAAAATTGCAAGACCATCTACAATACCACCAAACCCTTGAATATCTTCACCGATTTCACCCCGAGATTCACAGATCAATTGCACATACACTCTAAACCCTAACTTCCCTAAACTCTCGATTCTTCCTACAAAACCCATCTCCTTCAAGACCTCGATTCATCTTGGTAGCAACACCCTTCTTAATCACCAACAAGAACACCATCCGAATCTTGTAATCACCCATCCATGAATTCCACCAGACTTCACCATCAAATTAACAAAGAAATTCCTCTTCTACCACCTCAATAATCAAACCCATCACTATTTCAATTTATTCAATCTATCAATCAACAATGAATCGGGATTCGTAAAAACCTTCTTCAATTCGAGCATCAATTTCGACCGATTCCTCACTCAACAACAACCCATTAACTCAATCATCTTCTCGATTCCTCCCTGTGCTCGTCGATCTCATATGGAGAATCTCAGACATACACCACATTTACTCCTCTCTCTCTCAATTTCGGAAGAAACAATAATTGAGCGATTTATTTTTCTCTCAATTTTAGAGTGGTGTAGTAATGGGAATTACTTAAGGCACCCTCTGCCGGATACAAACCTACCAGTCCATACATGGCTTGTTGGTTTCGTAAAACCGACAGGCCATAACCTAATTCTTGGTTCAATTGTCGGGCTCCGAAAACCCGACAATTATTTTCACCTCCTTTTTTTGCGTGCCTTAGTCCTGTTCCAAGTATCACTCGCTAGTGAATTGATCTTTGTGCTCCTTTACGCTCCAAATGGCTAATTTCTTCTTCTTTTGCTCATAATGACTCCGTTGTACCGATCACTCAAAAGCACACATAAGATACACAATTCCCAAGGAAAATAGCAAAGAAAGCATAAATACTAGATATAATATTAGGTGTTTTACAACACCTATCATAAACCCTCCCAAGACTATAACTTGGCCACTAGGGCCACCTAGGGGTTCAAAGGCTTGTTGCACATGCTAAGTGCAATCGTGATGCCTGCACAATGAGTTAGGATTTTATTTTTATTTTAGATTTGCTCGAGGACTAGCAAATAATAAGTTTGGGGGTATTTGATGGACACACTTTTGTGTCCGATTTGTCTCGATTCTACATATTTTTAGGGCTCATTTTTGTACTTATTATGGTGTTTTATGTGTGTGTAGGTATTTTTGGCCAATAAACATTTTTGGAAAAATCGGCTCGAAAAGTTGTCTAAAGCACCCGGAGGAATTATTATTGGCACCATGCTTTGGATAAGGGGCACCTTCAGGTCACCCCCCAAGACAGCTATTGTTCGCACCCCTACTCTGGATAGGGGGCGACTCTTTTCTTCTTCACGGAATTGGACGGATTTGGCGGGAAAATTCAGTTTTTCAGCGTGATTTGCAGGCGAGATTTGATCGAGTTTCATCCAGATTTAATGGCTGCCTTCGATTGGTACCACCCTGTTACGACTAAACAGGGTTGGTAGGTCTTCTAGATTCGAAAATACAGGACGCTACATGGAGTTTTGGGCTGAACAGGGGAGGATAGTTTATCACGATGTTTGGACTCTTTTGGGATATTCCGGTGGAGATTCAATCACTGTTTTGGCTTGGGCCGGACCTATTAGAGATTAATAGTGATGATACGTGTGTTTGCAGTGAACAGATTGGGCTGGATAACTGTGTGGGGCGAAACAGAGGTGAAGGAAGTTTCCGGGATAGTTGGTTGATAATTCAGGGAGATACTCATGGGATCAAGACACGAATTTTTTGTGTGCTATAAAACAGGAAATTTAGCTGATTTGGTTTGCGGAAAAGTTATTACTTCCATATTTCAGTTACGGTTAACAAAGGAAGAGAAATATTCTCGGACTTTTTGGGTTCATATATTCAGAAGTTGATCGTTGCAGTATCGTCAAAATAACTTCACTTCCTAAAGTATATGATAAGAAAGAGTTCGTTTTTTCACAAGAGAGGCAATTGTAGTTATTACGTATTCAATTTCCTAAAAGTAACCAATTGGGTGGGATTTCTGATTTTATGTAAACAATAGAAGTAAATCAAAAGCAAAGTAAATTGGAGAAATAATCAATGAGAGAAAGATATTGGTCAAGGAGTTCATCTTCAATCTTAAACATGTGCTTGCATATATGATTAGAATTACAATTTAATCTCTTTATCATCAAAAACCTAGAGTATCAAGAGAGCAAGATAATCTATTAATTTCCTAAGTTCATCAACACACATATTAGAACTGCGTATGTGAATTCTACCTAAAGAATAACCTAACGCCTTTGCGTTAATTAAGTTCAATTCATAGGAGCATTAAGTTTCTAGAAATAGGCTAATCAATGCAATTGTCATACATTGCACATAACAATTGACAATGGTCAAACTCTACATATGATTATGAGAGTGTATCACTACAAACCGTAAACATATCATGCTACTTGTATTTGGGGTTATCGATGAAAAACCCTAAAATAACTATGGACAAGGATGCAATTTCAATTAATTGGCCACTTAACAAACCAAACATCTAAGTCATATCACAATACATCAATCATGTAATTATTAAAAACAAAGAGAGATTTGAACGATAATTAAGAGAGAAAACTAATGCATTAATCAAGCACAAGTTGTAGATATAGACTACATCCTTAACCAATAATATAAGATTTAGCTACTCATAGCTATGGAGTTCATCATAATCAATAATCAAATAAACAAGATGAAATCAAAGCAAACCCTAGTAGCGTAAATGTAGCGGCTATCTCCAAAGCTCCAAGAATAAAACGTGACACTCTAAGGTGTAAAAATCTTTTATTTTTATAGCTCATTGTTTCCAAAAGTAGGTTTAGTCTTCAAAGTCCATCACCAAAAAGTCCACCAAGCACATAAAAATATGTGTAGAAATAACCCAATAAAATTCTCGCCAAAAAGTAGTCGCCGGAAAAACTCGGGTTCACCGCCCGGAAGTTGGTCGGAGAAGTAGCTCAGGTGACCGGATAAGTCCACCCGGTCACCGGTCAAATGGGTCAACTTGGGTCAAGCAGACTGAGTCAGTGGAGTCAACTCAGTTAGATTATGATTCATAACCAAGTCGGTATTCAGTGAGCTAACTGGGCCGACTTGTTTGAGTTGCCATGGCATAAGCCATTTGCACCGCCATGACTAATGTTGCGCTACCATTGCACTTCATTAGTGCATATACAACCATGGTAGCTATTCATCTTGCATCTTTACCAGCAGACATGCTCCTTTATTCATTGCAATAATTGTAACTTCAATGACTCCATTCCACTTTCCCCGCCATCTCCCATCGAATCAATCTTGGCAAAACAATATCATTCTACCGTAACGGCACACTGTAATGGGTACCGTCCTAGCATACATCTATATATCATCCATTCAAACCTCCTTCCAGTTCTTCTATCCATTTCACTTTAAGACAACCTGTCTCAACATCATATTCTTCTCATTCACTCTCCCCCCGCAAAAGTCAAGCCATAGCACCGAGACTAACAATACTTTCTCATACAAGACTATTTCAGTTCATCCACTTCTCATCATCTAGCTACACATATTCACCAGTACGAGCATAACCAACTCCATTTGAGCTGCTATAACTCATCCTACACAAGTACCACCAGTTCGGACTATCATCTCATCTCGCATACACATCACCTTCAACCGCAATTGCTTCACCGTCTGGTTCCCTTCACAATTGCATTAGCCCAAAGCTCAATCTCCCCGTAATCTCGATACCACATACATTCAAAGACAATTCCATTTTATCTCCTTAACTCAATCAATATCATTTCTTCACTAATTCCATTTTCAGATCAAAAGCCGCAATGGTTTCATCCATTGCATTACATTCTCGCAACACCCATTTCCGTAGCTTCACAACCTGCAATTTCTACTCCATTGGACCAAAAACAACAACATCACCATTTGTAATTGACTGCAAAACCACCACCGCAGCCGCATTCCAACTCCAACTATCACCGCATTAACTTCAACCACCAAATACCATAGACTGCAATCTCCTCAGCTCATCACTGACCCTTGTAATTCCTCTTGCCATTCTTCTCAGCTGGTTTCTTGGCTCCTGCAATAGCTGCTTAAACCATTACCACTATTTCCAGCCATTAACTCAGACCCCTATTTACAGCTCCACCAATAACTGCTCAATTCTTGGTTAATAAGCAACAATCCAATAGCACCTAATCTGCTACAAATCAATTCCATCCACCATCTCTCAACTGCACTTTCATCTCAGCTTTCTAATCTCGAACTCAGGATCATCTCAGTACTCAATCATCCACTGTATTCTCTGGTTTATCATTTCAAACCTTGATTTCACCATTGTTTCAATACACATATCCCCTTTTCTCCTCTGGCAACCCTAGTTTTCATTTCAAAATTCTCCGAATCTGCTACAAACACAACTTTTCATTAACCCTTGACAATCATCCGTAGTAGACCCATCTTATAATTCGTCCCAGATTCATCTTCTATTCCTTCTCAATTTCTCAAATCACCAACAACAACCGTTGTTCTTCCCCTCACAACCGATAACATCATTCATAAACCCATCGACCTAAAGCTTCATTTGCAGCTATCATCTCATCTCGATTCAACATCATTTTCTCAAGTTGAGCCAAACCCATCACTCTCAACCGCAAATTCAAGACAAACCTCATCTCAATCTTCTCTTTCACAAAGATCAATAATTCTTTCTCGGTTCAACCGATGTCTTCTCGATCTATTTCTCAATAGGATCTACAGCAGAAACCCATCAAACCCTAACTCTGAATTTCTCGAATTCTTTTTCGATTCTTCACTGGATCTTTAAGCTCTCTGAGTAATAACGGTGCCGCCATACTTCTCTTGGTTTTAGACGATATGAATAATAATGAGAGAATTGATTTCTCTCAGAATTTTAGGGCTCTGTAAGAAATGAAATGGATATAGCCACCCAGGTGACATAGATAAGGGGTGCTAGCTCATACATGGCTTGTCGGTTTCAGGGAACCGACTGCCAATTCTCTTCTTTGTTCAACCGTCAGTTGCGCGAAACTGAAAGATCATTCTTCACCTCTTTTGCTTTCTCCTTCTTTTGCTGCAAATGACTCCATTGCACCTAATAACTCAAAACTAAACATAAGAGATGCAATTCACAAGGATAATAACAAAGAAAGCATATATACTAGATATAAAATTAGGTGTTTTAGACACCTATCAGAAGTTCGCATGAGTTTTAGTTCATCTAGGACTCGGTCATATATTTGGAAAGAGTTTTTAACAACCCAGATTCTTAACAGGCGTGTGAAGCAGAGAAGTAAAAGAGGAAATAACCGGAACTTGGGAAGAAAGAAAAGGGGGAGAATTTTGGTTCAAGTCGAGAGTTTTATGGACATGTGGTGTATAAATATAGGTGGTAGAAGTCACAGAAGACGTCACGAAAACTTTGGAATAGGTGCAAAGAACTTTAGAACCCAACAGAGAAGAAAATCCGAGTTGCAGAGAAGAGGATGAAGAAGAACACAACACAGCAGAAGAAGAAAGTCTCAGAATCCGCGACCTTTTCTTTCAAACTCTACACCATTTGTCACAATTTTTGTAACAATTAATTCCAGTTCGCAACAGTTCGGCTGTTAGAGTTCTCTGTAACAGTGGTTTCGTAACAATTATATCTGTTACAAACACACTGCTTTATACATTTTCATCGTTTTTAATCAACTTTTGGGCTATAAACATGTATTTTGAGAACGTGATTAATATGAGGAGCTAAACCCCATTGCTAAGGTGACGAGGAAGCCATTTTGCCAATTGTTATGTGGTAATTTCTATTTTTAATTATTTTTGCAATTTCTTATATAATTTTGTGCCTTGAATAAAAATAGTTTTAAGGATTATAATTGAATAGTTGTGATGTCTTTTGATAGAGCATGCTTAACCTAGAGTTCTTGATGTTATATGCTTCGGATTTACAATTGTTACTTTGAAAATCTACTTTTGCACATATTAGAATCGTTTTAAACGAAAAAGAATTGCATGAATATTGATTAGATTAAATCACATAAAAATTGGAGATTGGTGGAATCTTGAGCCTTAGTGTTTCTAAAATCTTGATACAACTTATTTTGAGTTTTCTAGTTTTATTTGATTCTAAAAATCATCCTTCACAAGTTCGAGTTGAACGAATATTTCTTACCACTTTACAACAACATAAAAAATTACATCAATCTCACACCGATTCAAGGTACAGTTGCATTCCTTACGTCCGTGATCCCAGTCACTACGCACTTGATTCCCTTAGATGATCTCACCCACAACCAAGAGTTGCTACGACCCAAAGTCGAAGACTTGATAAACAAATCTGTCTCACACAGAAATACCTATGAGTTTTGTTCCGTCTTTTGATAAATCAAGGTGAACATGAACCAATTGATAAGCCGGTCTTATGTTCCCGATAGTATTATCAATCACCTCAAAATAATCTAAATCGCATGGAAACGAAATGGATATTGTGGAATCACAAACGATGACGAGGAAGGAGTTTGTGATTACTTTTCTCTTGCCTATCGGAGATTAAATCTCGAGCAAATCTTAGAGAAGATAGTACTCAAACAATATAATCGGGCAAGATCGGAACACACAACTAGAAAGAAAATAATTGGGTCCGCTTCACAATCCCAATGAAGTCTTTCAAGTCATTAACCCTACAGGGTCTCGAGAGAAACCTAAGGTTAAAGGAGAATCGACTCTAGCTATACAACTAGTAACACACAGAAGTGTGGGGATTAGGTTTTCCAGTTGCTAGAGTTCTCCTTTATATAGTTTTCAAATCAGGGTTTGCAATCTAAGTTACCTTGGTAACAAAGCATTCAATATTCACCGTTAGATGAAAAACCTGATTCAACCAAGCTAATATCTTTCAACCGTTAGATCGAACTTAGCTTGTTTCACACAAATGAAATGTACCCTCATTTAGGTTTATGTAACCGTACCTAAACGTGTACACCATGTTGGCTCAACAATAGTTAACCGGAGTTATCCATATGAACACTCTTATATCAACCTTGTTCATCTTAACCATAACTAGTTTAAATGACTCAAGTGAAACTAGTTAAAGAGTTGTTCAATTGCTATATTCTCATAGAAGTATACAAGAACACAATTGAAGAAAAATCGGTTTGATTGTTGGATTTGACTTGTTGTAGCTTGTTATTTCTTCACATTTTTCAGGTCTTCGAGTAATACTTGTATGTCTCATAATCCTAGACTTTCTAGCCTAACCTATACGAAGTTATCTCTAGTACATAATCAATCGACTCTTAGATGAGTTTTGATTCACTAAAATATGGCAACCAAACTTGACATACCAACGCTTGGTGGGTTCAACCGAGCTATGCTCTAACAATATTTTTTTCTCGAACCATCTTTCTTAAATTCCTGGCTCCGTCTTTGTTCAAGCCTTAATAGTTATTAAACCCTAAGGCTCATTGGTTTTTGTTTTTTTCTTCTTTGATACAATCATGCAATCAGCTGGTTTAAGAAAACCCAAAACCAAAGCAAGAGAAACAATACAAAAAGGCCCAAAAGCCTAAAAGAAAACTAAAACCAATCTCTTACACACTTTACCACTACTTAGTACTCACGGAGGTAGCAGTACTTATTAAAGAACCTTTTTTTGGGCACCAATCTTTTTTGGTGGGGGACCATTATGTGATAAGAATATCTACCCTATAGTTATAAGGGGTGTGCTAATGTGTGGAAATGACTAACCTAGCCTTAACCTAATTTAATCTAACCGAACTTTTCTCTGAAAGCAAAAACTCCATTAAAGATGAGTTCAACTACATGTGTCTTCAGAACCATTAGCCGAACTACACTAGCAGAAGAGTTTGGCTATCTATTCTTCAGATTTCGTAGCCAAACTCTATTGTCATAGCCGAAATCAGTTTATAAAATTTTCATTTTTTTCGAAAGTTTTCGCCAATTTAAGCAAGATTAACTAAATTTGAAGTATACCGAAGTATCCAAAACCCTCATTTCGAAATCAACCATCTTTTGAAAAAAAAAAAACAACAAACAAACCAAAACCCTCTTCTTCTCAAAAATTATTCTTCTAAAAACACCCAACTAATTAATCTAACCTCACTAATTACTAATTAATTTAACTTAATTATTACCCAAAAATGAAATCACGGTCCCTCACCAAAACAGGGTGGTGCCCAAAAAACCGTTCTTTTTAAACCATGAGGCTTAGGGGTGAGCATGGGCCGGTATGGACCGTTTTTTTACCTCATCCGCAGCCAATCCAATTAATTACAGATTTCAAATTTGGCATCCGCATCCAATCCAACATGATCCAATGGATTTGTTTTAATTAAAATTTATATGAAAAAATAAAACCAACATAGACGATTTCTTATAGAACGTACACATATATAAATATAAAAGTGTCATGAACAACACTCCAAGCAAACACCTTAAGAATTCCTAAGTGATCTATATATTTTCTAAAAACTATATAAGTATCCTTAATCTAACGGTTATGGATGTCCAACGGATTTTCAAGCTTGCATCCGGACCCAATCCATAATCGGTTGGATTCCAAAAATCCCAACCGCATCCAACCTATTAGCGAACGGTTCGGGCATCCATCCACGAAAATGTGGTTGGTCCCGATTACATCCCGGATTACGGGCCAAATGCTCACCCCTACGTAGAGCATTTGTTTTTAAAAGACGTAGAAGCAAATGAGCCCAGCAGCTTGTGGAGATTAACGGGCCAAAGTGTGGACTGAAGAATAACTTGGAGTTATACGGGGCAGATTCGATTGCAAAAAAGCAGCACGCTGCACGCATACCGTATAAGGTTTTCTGCACCGACGTTTCAAATCGGGACTAGTGTCACTCGGCATGTATTTGTCAAAGGCTTTCACAACTAGGGGTATTTTTCTTTTCCCAGAGAGAGAGAGTTCTACTGTCCTAGAGAGGAGCTCTCTGGGAAGAAGAATAGACAAGTAGAAATAACCAGTCTTAAGAATCAGGGTGCAGATCTCTGATTCTGTGTTTCTGTCGATCACAAGTTTTGTTTTTCAAATCTACTGGGCCTAAGCAGCACTTAGCCATGAGGTAAACTTAGAAGCACGTACAAACATCTTTTTTATTTTTTTTCTTCAAATCATTTTTCTAACTGTTGATTTTGATTCTGTTATTCGGGGCAAACAGTTCTTCAATTTTCAACAAATTTTCTCTTTTCTAAGAATATTATCAACAGTACCTCATGCTGAAATGGTATCATCATCTCCTGCCATGAGATTATCAATACGTCCTCCAACTTTCTCTAGGTCTCCATTAGAGAGCGAGCGACGTCCACCGGACAGCGTTTTGTTGGCAATTCTTTATCAACCTGCAGGACTAGGGCATGTGAGTAGTATATGTATGTCCTATAAATAGTCGATGTTGTTGTTTACAATTGCTCATCGATCTTTAACATTTTTTTTTTTTTAATTGATCTTGCAGCAACCCGATGAATTCAATGTTGGGCGGGATTGGCCACGTTCAAAGTTACGGGAGACGGAGAACTTGGTCCATGATTTACTACGGTTTGGTATTCGTTCTTTGTTTTGAATCATGCATGTTCTCCTGTTTTATTTCTTATTGTCACGCATTGATGATAGATTTAATCATGATTTCTTGTTGTGCCATCAATTTATGGTGAGACAACTGAACCGACACCAAATTGGAACCAACACCCAAGTTAAAAATTTAGGCTATTGACTAAGAAACATACAGTTATAAATCTCCATCATATTTTTTCGGGGCAAAATACAAGCGATCCTTTCTGTTCATGAGCAGTAAGAAGTAAGAACAAAGGTGAGCGTTGATGTCAGATAGTTTGTGTCTAGAGAGACAGCATATTGAATAGTCATTCATGTCACTAGGATTTCAGAATGGCGGGGGCTAAATAGAACCATATTGCTTCAGCAAAAAAGAACAGTCCCTCCATTTTTAATAGTGCAACTGATATTGTCTAATTTCATGCTACATATTCGAGAAACATTTGCTCAAAGTTCGTGTTGTGTAGGCTGTCAATAATCTAAAATTGGTGTATCTATTTACGAGTACGACTACCATTGTATGTTTGGTTGCACATGATGACAAGCTAGTGTAGAGTGTAGACTAATCTGTTCTCGGGCTTTCCTTACATGCTGATGCTTGAATGTTTTCATATCACTTGTTACGGTAGTCAGTTAGATCGTCTGTATTGGATAGATATCATTAAGTGCTTGCATGGGAAGAATATTAATAGAATGTGAATCACTGATCAAGATAAAAGATAAAAGTTTGAGCCGTTTTTGTTGGATGAAACCATGAAATGGCTTAGTATTAAGAATACCTTTCCAAAGAGCTCTTCCTTGCGTTAACAAGTATTGTTTTACCAGTGGAACTTCCGCCCCTTCCATGATTTATGAATAGTTACTTGGCTAATTGGCATTTCTCATTGTTTTGTCATATTTACAGGGATTACCTTGAAAATCATATTGGTCTGGATTCCTTATATTTTGATGCTATGTTTTGGAAGTTGTTGACATGTGATCAAAGGTTCAAGGATCTTGGTGTATACTATAAACCAGCACCCATACCAGATAAGAATGAGTGGAAAGCTTCTTGGTACCAAGAGGGAAAACCCAACTGGTTAGGAACTATTCCTACTCAAGCTGATGATCTTTTGTGGCACACTGCACTAGTAGATGGTTTTATAGATAAGGAGGGAGGAAAAGGGGGTTATGCAGTTATCTTCGTCGACAATTATGCCAGGCCAAAAGTGGCTGTTGTTGGGTACTCATCAAAAGGGTCACTTGTGTTTAATGAGTTACAAGGTATTAGAGCTGCATTGCAGTTGGCTTTAGATACTGGGCTTGGTCCTAATATCCAGTTGACTTGCCGTTCTCATAAAGTTGGAGAGTTGTTTACTCATTTTTCTGACTTCGAGGATGTGGACACTATTCCTGGTTGTGAGCAGGCTTACTCTACGTTCGATCATGATGTTGATGGTCATGTTTGTCAAGCATGTGAGGGGTTATATTTGTACAGGCATTTCAAGTCGGGAGAGGATTTTGAAACTCTGTATCCAATCATCAAAGAAATCTTAGAATTGCGTCGTAAGTTGGGTCGTTTTGTAAGGGTTTCACCAAATCTTTCTCAAGCTTCAGTTTACCTCGGCAAGTGTATAGGTACTCTAACAACTGAGGAAGTAAAACAATTTCAATTGTTAGATGATGAGTATGAAGTTTATGAGATGGTGATGAAACCAGAGAAGTTTACCGAGGAACTAAAAGACATACTCTACGATGACTGCTTCAAGGGATATAGGCATTATGGTCAGGATATTCTCGAGGAGAAGGTACCTGGCCTACTCAAATGTGTAATGCACAAATTGTTTTCAAAAACATGAGGCACATGAGGCGTTATTTAAGGAAAAAATTACTAGCTGGATGTGTTTCTCCCTCTCTAGTTTCTGGATGATCCCAAACTTTTAAGTGATACCAGTATACAATGGATATGGCGTTTACTTGTGGTATTGGCAAGCTGTCTCGGGTGATACTTATCTGAAACGCAACCTCAAGAATCGGGACTTGGTACATTACTGCCTGCCGTGAATTGCATCTTTCTAGGAAACTTATTTTAAGGGCTGATTTGAGGAGCCCTTAAGACACATGTTTTGTTTCTAGAATTTGACGAGGCTTTAATACATGTTTCTTTTCTAGAACATTACCTGTACAACCTGTTTGGTTGGGAGAATAATCATCATGTTCCAGGAATACATTTGATTGTATTGAAAAAAAAAAAAAAACTGTCCGCTAAATAAATACTAACTCTGTTTTTAGAAAAGAGTAACTTTCACTTTTTCGGTTTAATCTATTTTAAGCTAAAATGAAAAAGTGATATCGGATGCAGTAAGCAAATAATTGGTAAAAACTTTGTATGGGAAAACTGAGGAATCAGTCTATCATTCACATAATATGATTCCACAAATATCTTTAGACCACATCCATCGTTAGGTGTCACAAGTTTAAACTATCAAATGCAACATCCAACCTTGACAATGGCATTATGTTCCACAACACAGTCTCACCTAATTTCTCCACTAAAACTCAATTCACCTCATACTAAATAGAGGTTTTGCTCACAATCGTTCAATCTAACGAATCAATACACACACTCCACTTGATGCATAAAACAATAATCCCGGCAAAGGGATAAATGCACCAAAGACAAATTAGCTTTAATCTTGGTATAAGCCTTATTATTACTACACACTTAGGGTTACACAAACTCTCCTTGTTCCGGTCACCGAAACCTTCACAAGATCAGGCTTTTATAGCCTTACAAAAGTTGTACACAAATAACTGACTAGAAGTTACAGATTTCCTTTACAAGGTAGTTGGCCAACCGTGCCAACTTTCCTAACTTCTTTCCTAAACCCATAAAAGACAGTTCCTAGCCTTTAGAAAGCATAAAGCAAATACCAACTCGTGTAACCAAATCTTAACCGTCAAGGCCATGTGCCCGCACATGTCTCTAGACTTGCTGCTCCATGATAGCTTAAACCAGCCAAAGTACGGCTATAATTGTTGTGCATCATTCAATGATGCAAGTGTGCTAATGCAAGTCATGCTTGCATCCATGCATGCTCATGTACACAAAAGTTATGTGCCAAACTCTTTGGCACATATTGATGCTAATATCGCATTTATGGCCATGTCCAAACCCTATTGCCCCATACCTTGGCCTATTTTGCAGCTCTGAATGCTCCATGCATTTATGGCCATTGTCATGTTGCAAATGATGCGTCATCTTTACTCTTTATTACTAGGACGCTTAACCGATCGGTCATAGACCTCCCCCACCTGAACTCGATGCCCTCGTCGATTCTTTTTGTTGTAGGTAAGCCTGAATTTGTTCTTCAAATTGTCACAATGTTGTATCCTTCTCCCAAGAAGCCTCCGAACCTGATAAACCAAGTCACTTTCCCAAATAATAGGTTCTCATATTCTTGTTGCTTTTCCCCTCAACTCGATCAAGTATACTTTCTACTTTCTTGTCGAATTATGATCTGATTACTGGTGGTGCACGCTAGATTATTGTCTCGAAGTGTCCAATATATCAGGAGTAGTTCTTTAGGAAACTGACATGAAAAGTGGGATGCACTTTCAGTCATTCCGGTAAAACGAGTCTGTAACCCACCTTACCAATTTTTTTATCACTTCGAAAGGACCATCATACCTTGGGATTAAGCCTGTTAGAGCACTGCTCGGTCGAACTCGCAAGCGTTGCTATCTCAAGCTTGTTTGTCAAATTTAGGTGATCAAAACTATAAGTCTTGATTTCTTGTCTACTTATAGCTATGTCTAGGATTATGATATAATGTGTAGTTGAGATATAGACTTCACATAGTTCATCGATTGAAGACGAAGATCTACTGAGGAGAGCTTGGAGGAACTTCATCAACAAAAGGTATGTGGAGACTAAAACTTATCTATCACTCAGAAGTCTATTATATTCTATCTCCTAATGAGATTAAGTCGTATAGACTGTTATATTATACACATTTGATATTTTGAGCCGATTTTATCTCGCTTATCTATTTCTCGAAATATGTGTTGGAAGATTTTTGCTTTAGCTACATTCATCATTATTCTTGACGAGTTTAGTTAGAAACAATTTATTTGTTGGAAACTAAATAATAAGTCAAAAGATGATCATGTGAAAATTTCCTTGAAACATCTTACATGATTTGGGTGAGACGGTCATTTGATGTCAACTCGGAAAGTTTTATGTTATCATTCGATCACTTGAAAATTACTTATAAGTTAATGGTATGTGTGAGACAGCCATTGTCGTCTTATAATGATTTTTCAATGATTGAAATGGGAGTTTAGAACAATTAACCATTGTCGGGATACAACACAGCAAAGTATGCATGCATATGCAAAATGTTTTGCAAAAACCTTGTTTGCATACCAAAGATGATTTTAAATCAGTCCCAAAAACCAAGTTGAAACCTTGTTTGCATACCAAACTATATTAAGCCACTACAGACTCTAGCCTACAATCAATACTTCATACTCGGAATGTAGTTGAGACCGAATCCACCATCATAGTAATTCGATTCAGATCGCGCTCCTTACGCCTCTTGAATCTCGCAAGATTCTACGCAATTGATTACCTTAGATGATGTCCTTTAAGCCTAAGGGTTGTTTCAACTCAATTGAAAACTTTAAACCAATCTTTCTCCCACCGATAAGCCCATATGTGATTTCCATTTTAATCAGAAGATCAAGGTGAGATAGGAATTTTTTTTCATAGACAAATTCTAACAAACCTCAAAATACAGTACTTACGACTCCCGAAGAGCAGCCTAAATTATTATTCATTTCACAAGTAAAACCAACTCTAATTTCAACAAAGAATCATTATAGAGGAATATACTTGTAGAATCACAAAGTCTGAGACGAAGAACTTTACGATTTTTATCTATCTTGCCTGATCGGAGTGGAACTCCACAATCAGTAGCATGATCAGGATACACAAACTATTAAAGATAGTCGGACCTGGCTTCACGAATCTCTAAGCAAAGTCTTTTTAGTCGCTAAACCTAAAAATATTTAAAGGAGAGGACGACTCTAGTTTACAACTAGGACACACAAGAAGAGTGTCAGGGATTCAAAAATCCCAGTTGCTTGAGGTTCTCCTTTTATAGACTTTCAAAATCAAAGGTTGCTTTAGATTTAAACTAAGGTAGCTTTGGAATCAAGCAATTAAAATCCATCGTTAGATGAATCTTTGATTTGAGTTTAACACAACAAAATATACACTCTGGTTAGGATGAACCGTAACAGAACCGTGTACAATGACTTGTTCATGAAAGGTTAGCCGAAACTAGCCATACGAACTATAAGCTTAACCATTTTCATATAACACTCAAGACTTTAATATTGAGTCACAACTATAGGTTATAATGTGATCAAATATGTCTAGATGTGTTTTTAGAGAGCTGTTCAAATCCCGACTATCTCATAGAAATAATTCTGATGCATCTGAAAACATTTGACTGGATAAGTACAAATACCCGGTACGTGTACTTACTTTCAGTTGATGAGTTATTTTGTCATGGTACCTGTACCGGGTTTGTATACCCTTAAGACAAAACTTGCTCATGGGTTCACATAACTTTTTCGGTATGCATACTAGGTATGTGTACAATCCTGAGTTCACGAGTTAACAGAACTTTGTAGGTTTGCATACTTTGGTATGTGTACAAAAAGTCATTTCCGAACTATAGCTACGCCGGTACGTTTACTAGGTACATGTACTGCGACTCCGGACCTATATGATTTGCGTCAGTATGTGTTAGAGCACTGCTCGGTCGAACTCACAAGCGTTGTTATCTCAAGCTTGTTTGTCAATATTAGCGATCAAAACTATAAGTCTTGATTTCTAGTCTACTTATAGATGTCTCAAACTAGGATAGATTATGTAGTTGATGTTAGAGCATTACTCGGTCGAACTCGCATGCGTTGCTAACTCAAGCATGTTTGTCAATATTAGTGATCAAAACTATAAGTCTTGATTTCTAGTCTACTATAGCTAAGTCTCAGACTAGGATAGAAAGTGTAGTTTAGCTCAAGAACTCCATGGCGATCATCATACAAGACGAAGGACTACTCAAGGAACTAGTGGATCTTCATCGACTAAAAGGTATGTGGAGACTTGAACTTATGTATCACTCAAAAGTCTATCTACTCTATCTCCTATTTTGAGACAAAAGTCGTTTTGCTATATAGACTTTGATTATACACAATTGCTATTTCGAGCCAAGTTTCACTCGCCTACCTATTTCTCGAAATATGTGTTGGTAAGCTTTCACTTTGGCCAAGTTCATCTTTACCTAGTGACGAAAGTCATTTTATGTTTCAATCACTTTGAAAATAGCTTTGACGAAAAATGGTTTGTGAATAACAACTATATAACGTCCTCTAAGAATGTTTGAATGATTGAAATGAGAGTTTAGATTATATAACCAATGTTGGATATAAGCATTTTGTGGCAACACATATATGTATAAGTCCTTTTTTCCTTGAACCTAAGTTTGCGAACTTTGTTGATCAAGAGAATCGGAATCAGAGCCGTGAACTAAGTCCGCGAACTGTCGGAAGTTCTCTTCCCAAGAAATTCTGCTGGAGTTTGAGAACTCCTTCCGGGAACTTAAGTCCGCGAACTAAGTTTGCGAACTTGAGTTGGTTATATATAAAAACGATTGTTTGTGAACTCATTTATAAAAACTAAGGAATGCAAAATGCAAACCGTGGCTATATAGTTCATGAACCGATTCGAGTGAATCAAATCGTTTTTGCTTCAATTGTGTCTTGTGTAGTTACATAAGATTTCCTTGCAATTGAACAACTCTCTAGCTAGTTCATTTGAGTCATTTGAACTAGTTATGGTGAAGAAGAATATGGTTGATATGAAAGTGCTCATATGGCTAACCATTTGGTTAACTGTTGTTGAACCAACAAATGTTCATGTTTGGGTACGGTTACATAAATCCAAAATAGTACATTTCATTTGTGTGTAACAAGCTAAGTTTTCGATCCAACGGTTGAAAGATATTAGCTTGAATCTAATCAGGTTTTTATCTTACGGTGAATATTGAATGCTTTGTTACCAAGCTAACATTGATTGCAAACCCTGATTTAAAAGACTATATAAGGGAGAACTCTAGCAACTGGGAAACCTAATCCCCACACCTTCCGTGTGATACTAGTTGTATTAGCTAGAGTCGATTCTCCTTTAACCTTAGGTTTTCTTCCTAAACCAGGTTAACGACTTAAAGACTTCATTGGGATTGTGAAGCCAGACCGATACTACTTTCTCTTAGTTGTGTGATCTGATCTTTCTAATTCTATTGTTTTGAGTACAATTGTAACGATTGGCTTGATATCTTTATCTCCGATAGGCAAGATAGAAAAGTAATCACAAACATCTTCGTTTCATCGTTTGTGATTCCAAAATATCTTTTTTCGCTGCGTCGATTAGGATTATTGTGAGGTGATTGATAATACTAGGTCAGTTCTTCGGGAATATAAGTCCGGGTTATCAGTTGGTTCCTGTTCACCTTGATTTATCAAAAGACGGAACAAAACTTGTAGGTTTATCTGTGGGAGACAGATTTATCTATTCTATAGACTTTTCTGTATGATACAAATTTGTTTATTAAAGTCTTCGACTTTGGGTCGTAGCAACTCTTAGTTATGGGTGAGATCAGCAAAGGGAATCAAGTGCGTAGTATCCTGCTGGGATCAGAGACGTAAGGAGCGCAACTGTAACTTGAATAAGTGTGAGATTGATTGGGGTTCAACTACAGTCCATAACGAAGTTAGTTTGTAGTAGGCTAGTGTCTGTAGCGGTTTAATACAATGTGGTGTTCAATCTGGACTAGGTCCCGGGGTTTTTCTGCATTTGCGGTTTCCTCGTTAACAAAATTCTGGTGTCTGTGTTATTTCTATTCCGCATTATATTTTGTTATATAATTGAAATATCACAAGTTGTACGTTTGAATCAATCAATTGGAAATCCAACCTTTGGTTGTTGATTGAAATTGATTGATCCTTGAACATTGGTATTTGGTACCATTCAAGTGATTTCTCTTGTATTCAATTACACTCGCAGATTTCTATTTGCTTGAGAAAGAATTGAATCGAGAAAGAGAGATATAACTCTTTGATATACTTTTTATAGATCGAGTCTTATTGATTCTCTTAAAAGTATATTGGAGTTTGTCCATACAAATTGCTAAGCGAAATATTGGGTGTGGTTGTTGTACCCCCCTCTTTTTCAGTTGAGCATTAGACTTCACGGCGTTCATCAATTGAAGACGAAGAACTACTAAGGAGAGCTTGTGGAACTTCATCAAAAAAAGGTATTTGGAGACTAAAACTCATCTATCACTTGGAAAGTATATTTCTACTCTATCTCCTATATTGAGACATAAGTCGTAGTGCTATATAGTTTTCTACTATGCACATTTGATATTTCGAGCTGAGTTTAACTCGCTTACACATTTCTCGAAATATGTGTTGGTAAGCTTTCGATTCAACCAAGTTCATCTTATATTCTTGACGAAAGTCAAAAGATGATCATGTGAAAATCGCCGAGTAACATCTTACATGGTTTGTGTGATACAATCATTTGGTATAGGCTTCGAAAATTTCATTATGATTATTTCAATAACTTGAAAATTGCTTTGATGCTAATAGTGTGTGAAAATGGCTATTTTCATCCTCTAAGAAAGTTTCAATGATTGAAATAGAGTTTAGAACACTTAACCAACATTGGATTCTAAACATGTTATGCACCTTTGCATATATGTAATCCATGTTCGGAACCATAGCATAGTATGCATACGCGTATGTGTACATGTTGGTTTGTGAAATCCGGGAACCTAAGCATGCGTACACGTACGCGTACTGGCGTAAGGTTCTTGTCCGTGATTTTCTGCTGGGATTGGAGGTATGCGTACACGTTCGCATACTGGCGAAAACCAATCTTGGTCCGACTACTTAAGTATGCGTACACGTTTGCATACTTGAGTGATTAAAGTTCTAAAATCGGTTGTGACATGAACTAATACATTTATATAATAAGGAATGCATTCTTTGTAAACCGTGGCTATAATGTTCATGAATTGATTCGAGTGAATCAAACTGATTTTGCTTCAACTGTGTTCTTGTATACTTCTATGAGAATATAGCAATTGAACAACTCTATAACTAGTTTCATTTGAGTCATTTGAACTAGTTGTGGTTGAGATGAATAAGGTTGATATGAGAGTGTTCATATAGCTAACCTCGGTTAACTACTGTTGAGCCAACATTGTGTACACGTTTAGGTACGGATACTTAAACCTAAATGAAGGTAGATTTCATTTGTGTATAACAAGCTAAGTTCGATCTAACGGTTGAAAGATATTAGCTTGAATCTAATCAGGTTTTCATCTAACGGTGAATATTGAATGCATTGTTACCAAGGTAACTTAGATTGCAAACCCTGATTTGAAAACTATATAAAGGAGAACTCTAGCAACTGGGAAACCTAATACCCACACCTCCTGTGTGATATTAGTTGCGACTAGAGTGATTCTCCTTTAACCTTAGGTTTTTCACGAAACCCTGTAGGTTAACGACTTGAAGTCTTCATTGGGATTGTGAAGCCAGACCCAACTATTTTCTCTTTAGTTGCGTGTTCAGATCTTACTTCTACTATCGTGATTGAGTATTATCTTTGCTAAGATTTTATTGAGATTTATCTCCGATAGGTAAGATTAAAAGTAGTCACAAACATCTTCGTCTCATCGTTTGTGATTCCACAATATCTTGTTTTTCTACCATACAATTAAGATTATTGTGAGGTGATTGATAATACTAGGCTGTTCTTCGGGAATCTAAGTCCAGTTTATCAATAAGTTCCTGTGCACCTTGATTTATCAAAAGACGGAACAAAACTCATAGGTATTTCTTTGGGAGACAGATTTATCTATTCCAATAAAATTTTCTGTGTGAGACAGATTTGTTTATCAAGTCTTCAACTTTGGGCCGTAGCAACTCTTGGTTGTGGGTGAGATCATCTAAGGGAATCAAATGCGTAGAATCCTGCTGGGGTTCAGAGACGTAAGGAGCGCAACTGTACCTTGATTAGTGTGAGATTAATTAGGGCTCAACTACATTCCAGTCCGAAGTTCATTCGTAGTAGGCTAGTGTCTGTAGCGGCTTAATACAGTGTGGTGTTCAAAGCTGGACTAGGTCCCGGGGTTTTTCTGCATTTGCGGTTTTCCTCGTTAATAAAATTCTGGTGTCTGTGTTATTTCTTTTCCGCATTATATTTTGTTATATAATAGAAATATCACAGGTTGTGCATTAAGATCAATCAATTAGATAATCCAACCTTTGGTTGTTGATATAAATTGATTGACACTTGAACATTGGTCTTTGGTACCATTCAAGTTATTTCTCTTATTCAATCGGGCTCGCAAATTCCTATTTGCTGATTGCAGATTGAATTGAGAAATTGAGATATAAACTCTTTGATATACTTTTCTCTAGATTGAGTCTGGCTGTCTAGTTGATTCTCTTAAAAATATATTGGAGTTTGTCTATTCAGATTGCCGAACAAAATATTGGGTATGGTTGTTAGACCCCCACTTTTTCAGTATGTAAGCTGGTACGTGTACTTTCCTGTATCCAGAATTACAGTAGTTCTATTTATCTCTCTAATGATCAATTTGAAACATTCCCGAATAACATCAATGACACATATCACTGTTCCATGTTATTTTCAAATGATTAACTCGAATCACGATTTAAGTCGTAAACAATAAATTGTTCTTAACCAAATTCATCAAGTATGAACAAATGTTCTTAAGCTTAGTAAACATATTTCGAGAATAATTAACAAGATAAACTTGACTCGAAATTTTTGTTGTGCATGTAAAGTCCACTTTAGTCATGCGACTTAGTCTCATAGATAGAAAAGTGAAAACTTGAGTAATAGGTGGTTCAATCTTCACTTACCTTTTGTTGATGAAGTTCTCCAAAAGCATCGGTTGATCTTCGCCTTCAAACGGTATAACGCAGTGATGTATGATACTTAACTACACACTTCTATCATAATACGAGACTTGACTAAATGTAGACAATAAATCAAGATAAAGTTTTGATCAACTAAATTTGACAACAAGCTTGAGATAGCCATACTTGTGAGTTCGACTGAGCAATGCTCTAACAGTATGGATGTCTCTAGTTTATGTTGTTTTTGTGACGAGAACGATGAACCTAGTTCATATCTATTATATGAATGTTAGAGGATCCAGAGAATTTGGGATTACTTTGTTGAAGGATGCTGTTTTTGTTGGACTTACAATTCAAATGTCATAACAAATGTGAAGTCTTAGAAGTTTAATTGGGGTGACGAAAAACTTCGAATATGGAATAACATTCTAGTTGCAATATGGTGGTGCATATGGAGAGAGCGCAATGCAAGAGTCTCTGGAAACAAAAAGAAAAGTTTGGTAAGCCTCATTAGAAATGTTAAACTACAAGTTTTCTTTTGGTTTGAATCAAACACAAGGATATCAGGTTTAACGGAGAATATGGTGATATCATTATGTGACTCTTTATTCCGGCCTTTGTGAGCTATATTTATTGTATTGGGTTTGTTGAATTGTCCTTTGCTTTTTTTTCCCTTTTATATTCATTGGGTTGAGGTACCTCTCTCAAGTACCTCTCGTTTCAATGAATTTTCTCTTTCACCGATCAATTTTTTTTTGATCCTACTAATAGTCTAACATGGACTATCAGCCAACCAACAATTTTTTTGAAAGTTTAGAAAATTTCGATCTAGTATTTTCGAATTGGAATGAAATTAAAAAAACATGATGGCTGAGATGCATTCTTGTCACTTATTAAAGGAGATACTGTTGGAACAGTCGCCGATTTCACACCTGCAAAACAAGGATTAAACACAAAAAACAACTTATCGGCTGAGTCACGACCAGGTCGCTCTCTTTAAGACGTTTCGTGGCTCTTCCTTGAGTTTTGTGCAAGCAGTTCTTTCTTCGTCAAAACGCCCCCCAGGATAAAACAGCCGAGATAAAACTCTCTTCAATCCCTCACGCACACAATGAGAGATTGATCACTTTCACTCTTTCTAATCTTGCTCATAAAACTGGTCTCTTAATTCACAAAAATAGTAAGTATGAAACTCATCCCTTTCTGGTTCTCAAAACAGGCTTTTTATAACCTTTGCAATCAAGACAAAATTAATGGGAATAAATTTTGGTTTTAATTGTCTCCATGAAAAGCATTTTAACAGTCAAAAAACGTTCACAAAAATGTTACCAAAATTAAGTCTATTAATCACATAATTAAAGGCAATAAATGTTTTGAAAATCTTTTCAAAACCAACAAAAAATAACTTCGAAATTCAAGAGACCTCCCAAGGCCCCGCTCCTGGACTAATAATATATATAATCATTAGGGGGAGGGATTCAATCCCGAGACCTCACCCTCAAGGCCCAAAATGCTTAACCACTGGGCCAAGCTCGAATCGTTGATATAAATGTACAAAAGAATTCTTTTTTAAAAACATATATCCCAACAATCCCCCACTTATATTTTTTTAAATCATTGAGCAAGATCCGTATAGTTATATGCATGAGAAAATGTATCTTTCGATTTTGAACCTTTACATAGTATTAAATTCTCTGAACTCAGACACATAGTGAATATATGTCTTTGAACTCTATGGAGAGAACATATTACTTAACACACATACAACTATACTAAGAGTAAAGTCCTAAATGCCAGCACATTACGGCCTTGTGCTTATCCCAGTTTCAATGAATGTTCTAGAGAACTGCCCATGTTCTCTTAGAAAGCTGCCACACTTTCTCATTCACAAAGGTGAGTCTATCAAAGGTACTCCTATAGCTTGGTAACCCACTCTATATAGAGCTATAGACTTCATTAAGAGTTAAATAACTCAACCTTAACCCGCTTCAGGATATCATGCCATGAGAAAGGTGCATGATTCTATCTCCATATCATTTGTGAATCGTTATTCCCTTTGAACCTATTTCTAGGTGGGTATCCATCACAAAATGACTCAACTTCTAGTGGGCAAAAGTCCCATGCCTTTAGAGGTATATAATACCTTTTCTCTAGCTAATCCTTTCGTCAAAGGATCAACTAATTTCTCTTCCGACCTAACATGATACACACGTACAACACTAGTTGTGAGAAACTCTCTGACTGTGATGTGCTTTCGACGCATTTGTCGATTCTTACCATTATAAAAACAGTTCTGTACTTTTGTAATAGCCGCGGTACTATCACAATGTATCATAATAGCTGGTATCGGTCTATCCCATATAGGAATTTAAGAAAGCAAGTTTCTCAACCATCCTGCTTCTTCACTAGCTGCTTCTAGTGCTATCAATTCAGACTGCATCGTATACTGAGCCAGAATTGTCCATTTCCTTGACTTCCAAGATACTGTAGGATCAGGATATCGCAACACCAACGCCCTTGCGAAATCCATAAACGACACATTGCGAAGATATCGCAGACGAGTAATATAAATGACGCAACGGATGACGACAGCCAGAACACGAGAAAGACGTGAAGACCTAGCGAGATTTAGGAGTGTTGCGAGGTTTTACATTTGTACACTTGCGAGAATGTCGCAAGTCAGATCCGAAAATAAGGGATAACTTAGCTGTCATCCATTATGTAATGTCCTATATAAAGAGCCGAATAGGCTTATGAAAAAGAGAGATCTTTTTAGAGAGTGGAGAGAAATTTTAGAGGAGAGAGAAAGTCTAGAGTAACAATTACATTCTTGATTTCACTTCCTTCTTGTAAAATTTCTAACTCAATTAATAAAGAGATTGATTATTGATCTTAAATATGTGTTAGATATTATGAATTCTTGTGAGGTGTGTATTGTAGGATTTCCTGCAATTACATATGGCGCTAGAAACAGGGATTGAAGATTGATATTGTGATTTGAAAGAATTTGGAGTAATAGGGAAGGAATTTCATATAATTTTCAACAATTCATTAAGATTGAAAAATGGCTAGAAGAAGACATGCATCAAAACAACCAACAACTGTTAGAAGGAGTAGGAGACTTGCTGGAGAAAGGAGAGACGAGATGGAAGAATCTTCAAGAATGAATACAAGGAACAACAGAGAAAATCAAGTTCAACCGCCAATTCAACGTACCCCACCAATACAAAATAGAACTGTGGATTATGACAGGGTGAGTGTACATACTTGGCGATCAGATTCCGTAGATGAAATGGGAGAAGAGCAATATTTAGGGGACAATGGACAAGCGGAAAGAGATCAAGAAGTAATTGGAGGAATAATTCATGGAAATGAAGAGATTACAGCATTAGAAGCATTGAGACAAACAATACATGAAGAAAGGACGTTAGAAGCAGAAGAACGTGCGAATTTGACAGGGCAAAATCACGAATTGAGGATGGAAAACATAAGATTGCAAAATAGGAGGTCAATAAGCAATACAAGATCACGTTCAAGATCAGTTAGAGAAGAAATAAGACAAAATTTGCCTATAGAAAATGCTAACGAAGAAACTCGAGAGGAAATACAAAATCCCAGCGAAGAACGTCGCGAAGGAAGAGAAATATTGGAAGATCGTTATATTCAACGTGCTGAAATTCTTCAAAACGAGCAGAATGATAGAATTCAAGGAAATAGACACCGTCAGGGGCGAAATAACCAAGTTGGCGAAGAAAATCAGGAAGAAGGAAGGAGAATCTTATATGGAAGAGAAATACAAAGAAATGAACGAACAATTGAGGATGAAATTGAAAGAAATTACACTGAACAAACACATTTAGCTCGCGAGAGAGAAAGACTAAGAGCAGAAGTGGAAGAACAAGAGCTACAAGAGGCAATTCGACAGAATAACCATGATAATCGAGAAAGGAGGCGTGAGCGAAACCGCAATAATGCTAATATCAATGAAGAGTATGATAGAGTACAAAGGAGAACTGAAAGACGGCAAAGAGGAGAAAATGAGAGATATGACGGTGTGTGAATTAATGAAAGAAGTGAAAGAGAAGATCGCAGAGAAAGACGAGAGGAAAATGATGAACAAGGAAGTCAAAATAGAGATGAACGCAGGAGAAGAGAGGCGGAGTTGAAAAGACCAATGGACTCAAATTCTGGTATAAATGAACAAATTTTGAGAGAGTTAGCGGAGATGAGGGGAATGATAAATAATAAAAGAGGAGGAGGTAAGAGACAATTAGATGAAGCTATAGAGGAAGTTGCGAAAACTCCATTCACACAAGAAGTAAAATTGGGAGGAATACCCCCAAAATGCAATTTGCTGCGTTAACTTGGATTTTTGATGGAACAACTTGTGCATCCAACACATCAAAGCTTATGTGAGATGTATGCTACAATGGGAGAACCATGATGCACTATTATGCAAGTATTTCGTATCAAGTTTAACAGGAGAGGCGTTAAAATGGTTTGAAGGTTTGCCAAAGAACACTATAACATCTTTCAACCACTTGCAAGCTATATTTTTAGGAGCATACATAAGCAACAATTCCTCGCGACCTGGCATTGAAGATGTATTTGGGCTGAAGCAAAGGGTTGGCGAAAGTTTGAAGCATCTAACTGTGAGATGGAAGACAATGTGTAGTGATATGGCTGGTCGTGTGGACGAAAGATATCTCATCTTATCATTCATCAATGCTATGTTCGCAACAAATCTATTATACATTCAGATTTTCAGAATCAAAAATACAATCACAATGACTGAGTTGCGAGAACTACAGGAGGAGTATATTGCTCTTGAGGAAAAGAAAAATGAGATGGAATCATACCCCATTGCGAACACAAGTTCAAGAGCAGCGAACGCAAGCTTATTACCCAAGTTAATAAACACAGTGGCGAGCACCTTGCAAGGGCAACAAGAGAGAGTAATGGGAGATGGACAACAAAAACTAGTAGCTATGGGGAGCCGTGATCAAGAAGAATTTGAGAGAGAGAGAAACTTCTATAGCCGTGGTGGAAATAACAAAATCCAAAGGCTTGATCAGCCACAAGAAACGTATGGAGGTCATCAGCCGCAAGGAACTTATGGAGGTCAGAGGCAAAACTTTCACAGAGGAAAGCGAAATCCTAAGATAATATGGGAAGAAATCAAAATGCCACCTTTGAATGCTAGTGTGGAGAAGATATGGGATGCTATAATCCTAATGGAAAACATACCCGCACCATGGAACATGGGGAGTGAATCACCTCCAAGCTACAGAAGTAATGAATTTTGCTCTTATCATCATTTCCATGGACATACAACAAATTACTGCAGAAATATTGATCGGTTGTCAGCCGACACAAATATAATTACACTTTCTTACTACTCAAAATATATAATGAAGCAAGGGCAAGAAATGATCGTTCCCACAGAGAGGTCTTGGTTGTCAATATGTTTCGGTTTCCTATAAATTAACACCGGGGGATTTTCTGATTTTATGAAATAAACTAAATAAAAGCAAATAAAGAAAAGTAAACGAATCAAATCACGGATGAGAAAGTATTGGTCATGGATTTCGTCTTCAATCACAAACATGGTTTCACCACAATAACTAGAATTGATATTTTAATCTCAACTTTTATCAAAGGCCCTAGAATACCTTGATCGCAAGTATATCCCGCAAATCTCCTCATGTCAACAACAAACACATTAAAAGATGCGAATATGAATTCTATCTAAAGGAACAACCTAACGTGTAAAAGCACTAATCAAGTTTAATTCCCTAGATGCATTAAGTTCTATGAAATCAGGCCAATCAAAGCAATTGAACGTGTAAAAGCACTAATCCAATTTAACAAAGGTTATGGTTCACATGTAACTACTAAAATGTATCACTACAAGCAATAATCACAATTATGCTACTTGTAATCAAGAATCTATCACTTTTGCGTATAATAAATCCTAATCTAGCAAGAGAGATGAAAACAAACTCAATCGATTCGCAACTCGACTAAACAAGCATTCAAATCATGTAACAATATTGATGGTGAATCATAAACGATAATATGAGACAAAACTAATTTATTGAATTAAAACCCATATTTGGAAATCAAACTTATTCCATAACCAATAATAAAACTCTAGCTCATATTCATGGAGTTCATAACAAGAAGAAAGAGAAAAGACTTCATGGTTCTAAACCCTAGAAAACAAAGTAGAGGCAAAAGATTAATAATAAATAAAAAGATATAAGATTCTCTCTTTATATGTTTCTCAATTTCCATAAAGGATACTCCTTCCAATATTAGGTCTTCTCAAAACCCATCTCCAAGTGGTCCACCAAGCCCATGTGTGAGAAATACCCATGTGAAATTATGTCTAAAAAACGTCGCCGGAAAACTGGGATTATGGCCGGAAATTGGCCGGAAGGGTCGCCGGAAACTGTCTCAGGTGACCGGAAAAGTCAACTCGGTCACCGGTCAACGGGTCAGATCGGTCAGGTGAATCAAGTGAGTCGACTCGGATCAACTGAGTCAACACCGGGTCAGCTGAGTCAGAGAGTCAGATCAGCTAACTCATCTGAGTGGCTGAGTTGGTATAGGCCAAGGCCATTTGCACAGGCCAGAACTCTGTGATGCACCATCCTTGCGCTTCACCATCTCCTATCCAGCCATTATGGCTGTTCAATTCCTTCTCCCTAAATTCTGCAGCTCAGTTAAATTCCAAGACATTTGACTCAGCTGCAGCTTCTGAGATTGCTTCTGCAAGATACAAGATCACTCCCATCTGAACTGCAACCTACATACATCTACAAAATCATCATTAAGTGCACACCAATGCCATCCTTCGCAGCTTCAATTTCAGCTCAAGTATACCACCAACACCATTGCTAACACAACACCATCAGATTAAGAACTGCACTAGAACCATTTCCCTTTTATCTCAAAGCCACTTGACCTGCAATTGTATCAATCCTAACATACATCTATTCTCATTCACTTCCCTTCACTCACTGTAACAAATATCCATCTCCTGATTCTTGCTTAGCTCTGTCAGTTCAAAACCATGCTACCATTTCATCTCAGCCAATTCCCTTCCTGGCATAGTGTAAGCTCGCAAACCACTTGCACATTGAAGCACATAAACTCTGCAACCAACATCCATTCCCAGCTATCGTCTATCCGCAGCTACACATGCCTGTTCCTGTTATTTCAGCTCCAACTCTACTCCATTTCCTGAATCTCCGGCAGCACCAGCTCTGCCTAGCCACTGCAGCACCAATGCCAGTTCTATTTCAGTTCAACACTCTCCATATCACACCACCAGTTCCATCTCGAGCCTGCGATTCAATGGCTTGCAATCCCTGTGAACCAACGCCACCATCTCTTTCTCAATCAACCTCAGCTGCATCTCTGCATCCCTGGAAACAACATCACCACCAGTTACACCAATTCAACTCCATTGCTACCTGCATCTCTTTACATACAACCACTCAAACCGTCAGCTGCAAAATAGTTCCAGTTTCTCAATCTTGTTAACCTCTAACCCACTGAACTCAGCTCAACGAAAGCAGCAACACCATCACAGCTGCTCCACTGCCTTTCATCTCTTTCAGCTCTACCAATCAACTCAGCCAACACCCTTCAATATCAGACCCATAGTTCACTTCATCGTATCAACCTAAAATTCTCCATCTGCTAGCCACACACCAACTTCAGTTGTGAGCCAGCTCTCAGCTCCATTGCTCCACCAGTATTTCCCTGAGTTCTTCTCACCACCAGCCCATCAGGCCATCTCATTTGCATCTCCATTTCACCCAGCAATCCGTCAAACCCTGAGCATCACCTCTACTGAGCTATAAACCGACCATCATGCTTCAATTGTAATTTGAGCTCTAACTATCAATCACTGCCAGCACCAATTATCCCTGCAACTGCAATCGACATACTTGTCCTGTAACTTGAACTTCTGCAACCTCATTTCCAAGGCAAACCAACATATCCGAGAGCCTTACGTAGTTGAATCAAAACCCTAACTCCTGTTGCTTTTCCTACTCAGTTCATCTGTGACAGCACTCCCATTTCTTCTCTTCTTCTCAATTCGAGACCAAACCTAAATTCAGAACCTAATTATCAGCATTGTTCACGACCAAACCCTCTTCCATTTTTCAATTACTGTAAATCTCAGATCCCTTTTTATCTTTAAAACACCAACACACCCCTAATTTCCTTCTATGTGGCATCACGAAGAGCTTCAATGACTTCTCTCGGTACATCAGCAGCAACATCAATTATAGAGCTCAAAACCCTCTCTTCACCTGAATCCGGTTCACAAAACAATAGCCATCCCCATTTTGTCTTCAATTTGTCCTCTCTCATGAATTCGAGCGACAATAACTTGGTTTCTCCCACACTCTCTCAATTTGAAGCTGCCTTCTTCATCGATTTGTAGCAGAGATAAGAAGAGAAAGAATTGGGGAAATGGCTTTCTCGACCTAACCAGGTCTAATTGAGTGGGATAGCTATTTGCACCCAACTGTACTTGGGTACAGCCACCCAGTGGTAGCCCCTTAACCTGTGACTGACTCCAGATAGCATCCGCCTGTGAAATGATCTCTTTGGGCTTTTTACTCCAATTGGGTGATTTCTCCATCTTTTCGTCCGTGCGACTCCAGAGTACCTAATAACTCAAAAACACGCGTGAAATACATAATTTGCTAGAAAAATAGCAAAGAAAGCATAACCAATAGATAATAAATAGGGTGTATTCTACACCCTATCAAATATAAAGAGAATCATTCTCAGGATGATAGATCAGGGAAAATTAAATCACTTTCTGGTAGGACAAACACAAACTCAAGCATGACCACCTCCTCCAGATATTCACAAGTCGAATACGGCAAAAGAAAGAGAAATATTTGTGATTGAAGTTGGCGCAAAGGCAAATAATATGTTTTGTAATTCCATCGTACACTCGTACAAGACGATTGAAGATTTTCACGATAACACTCTCAGTAGGGTTTTCGCAAGAGATGTCGATGATAGAGAAACAATGAACATTGCGAAGACATCGCCACTGGAAGAATGACAAAAGCAGACTATCTCGTTTCATGCAGGAAGAAGTACCTGAGGGTGGAGAAATGCATGACAACCCATTGGTAAGATTGGAGATCAACCCAAAACCTAGCGAGGATGAAGATGTTGAAGCAGGGAATACTTGGGCAATCAACAGAATTTTGATTGATACTGGGAGTTCCGTGAACATTCTCTTTTATCATACTTATAAAACTATGGGAGGGAAAGGTGAAGATCTAATACCTTCAACGTACAAAATCTATGGTTTTAATGGTACTGCAAATAAGCCAAAAGGAGAAGTTAATATGCGAATTCCATTGAAAGGATTATCTTCTGAAATTTTATTCTGTGTAGTTGATGTGGAATCACCATACAACGCACTGATCGGACGACCATGGTTACATGAAATCCTAGGTGTGGCATCGAATTTCCATCAATGTATCAAGTTCCCTAATCCCACTGGTGTTGGAATCATAAAAGGAGATTGGGTTGAAGGAAAGAAGTGTTATGAAATCGATATAGAATCCTGCGAAGAAAGAGCTGCAAAGAAGGAGAATTGGAAACACAATATCAAAGAAAAACAAAGAGGTGAAAGATTAATGGTAGATGTAATAGAACAGAGAGAGGAAGAAATGCTGCGAAACAAATGTATGATGAAGATAAGTAGGGGCGAAGACTTCGCGACAGATAAGAAAATGGCAGGAAAATTCAAAAATGCAGAGGCAGAAAGTGGCAGAAATAAGAGATTTAAAGAATGAATGTACTTGTTGACTGTCAAAGAAGAAATTGGGAGGTAAAAGAAAAATGTGCAATGGGTTTGTTTCAAAAAAAAAAAAAAAAAAAAAAATCTTATGAATAGCAGAGATGAGGTTGCGAAAGGAAGTTGATATGCAGAAGAAGAGAATATATTTTATGAAATATAAAGATGCGATTGCGAAATTATAAAAGAATTTATATGCAGAAGAATCAACAAATTAATCAGACAGAGGCGAACCAACTATGGCGTACACCCTAGTTCGCGAAATCAAAATTTCGCAAGAGGCAAATGTAAGACCAAAAGTGCGTCATAGAAGGGGGTACCTATTGCATGGCTCAGGGAAAAGGTTACACCGCCCCTGGAACCTGAATCATGGAGAATTGGGGTCAATAAAGCCCATCCAGGGGAGATACTTTGGATTTTCAATCTAAGCTTAAGAATATACTTTGGATTTTCAATCTAAGCTTAAGACTTAGATTGGACGACCGAGGATCTCTTCTAAGGAGTCAGCATTTGACCAAGGCGCCGAGGTACACGGTTGAGCCAAGAGTGCCTGGGGCATTTGAAGTGTCTCGGCCATTCTTGGAAAGTCTCGGCATATGCTGTACTCGGCCCGAAGAAAACTCCATTTAGGGTGCAGTCTCGTAACCATAAGCCCTATAGGCAAACGGGATAAGAGGCTGCGAAAACAACTGGTTGTTGTTAAGACCGGATGGTGGGAGCTAGCCTTGTATGGCAGAAGTACGCCTCCTTGAAGGGGCAACCAAGGAGATGATAAGGGCGGCACCCTCCATTAGGGAGCTGATAAGTGTCTTAAGACGAAAATGTCATGGGGCTTTATTTTTGCAAGAAAATTTAGGCTTGTCATATTTGTGCGACAATCCTGAAGAGGCAATAATACAAAAAATAAAGATAAGACGAGATCAATGGGTCAGTACATGAAAATGTAAGGACGTCATGCGATTTCGTCGCAAGACGACAATGTCATGGGGCTTTATTTTCGCAAGGATTTTTAGGCCTGTCATATTGTCGCAACAAAATTATCCTGCAGAGGCAACAATACTAAAAAAATGATAAGGCAAGATCAATGGGTCATTACATGAAAGTGTAAAGACGTCCTGCGATTTTGTCGCAATGACAAGAGGTGGCACAGTAAGACCTTTAACTAGGAAGGCAAAATAAGACCACACAAGAGAAAAAGAAAAAGTGAGATCTTGGAAACAACCAAGAAACACTTGCTTGCTACTGAATTCGAGTAGCAAAAGAACTTGCGAGATTGAGGCATGTTACCATTTAAAAGTTATTTGCTTAATCTTTCATTTTGAAAACAAATAACGAGAGGCAAGTATGGGAATGAATAGATTAAGAACATGTTATTTATTTTCATATGATAGATTTACGCACTCATATTATGAAAAATATTGCTAATGTATTGATTAATCAGTATTGCAAAAAGAGTTGCTCTTTTAACATGTGCGAAAAGAACAACAAAAGTAGAGCTTGTATTTGAAGAATCCAAGAAACTCGACAAAAAAAGATTACAAAAGTAGAAGGTTAAAAGAATAAATGTACGAGATATTACAAAAAGAGAAAGAAGAAAATGGAGCTATTTCTTGTTTGGTTCTTCTTCTTCATTAGATCCTTCTACTTCGTCATCTTCATCGATCCTTCTACTTTGTTATCTTCATCGATTCCTCTTCTTCGCTAGCATCGCTGTCAGAGATATCCAAAGAAGGCATATTTTCAGGGATTTCGTCAAGGAGACAAGGGTATGAAGAATGAGGAATGCTATTGTCATCGCAGACTATCTTAATAGTCTGATTGAGAAAGAGAACAACATCATTTTTGAAATTCGCTACAGTAATTTGTAGCTGCTTCTTTAACTTGGAATATTTATCATTTCGAAGAGAGAAGTCCTTTGCGAGTTGTTCTTTCTCAATTCAAGTTCTTCAATTCTTTTTGCGAAGTCTCTCCTCACCTCTGCGAAACATATGACAATGAATCAGCAACTTAATGACAGCTTCATAAAAAACAAACAATTAAATAAAGAAGAATGATCAACAACCTTCTCTGTCAGAAATCATATCCCTAATCAAGGCCGTATGCTCAACTTGAAGGCTAACGTTAACACCTAAATTATTCCTGGCGTCATCTAGAACCTTCGCAGCCCAAGCGAATTCATCGTCATTGTTTATGAGAAGAAGGGAACGAATTTGATTCTCTCTTTCGCTAAGAATAGCATTTTTGCGGATAGATTCATGCCGTTCAATTTGAACCGAAGAGCCTTTTGGAATTTCGCTAATGCTTGAGCACCTTGTCTAGCAATGCGATCTTTGTCATCTATGAGATCACTAATTTTCTTCCTTAAAATATTAATTTTCTCTTTAGAACTAAGATACAGACATTTAAATTGGTTGGCTAAGCTTAAACTAGATCTATGATCAAGTTCTAAGAGGCGAAATTTGGATTGAAGTTCGTTTAGAGGAAGAGATTTAATCTTGTTATTTGAAAAACTATCTGATGCGTGTCGTAACCACAACAAATTAATCAATATTTTTCCACCTAATTAACAAGTAATATAGTGTAGTCAAGTTCGTTCCCACGAGGAGCAAGAGATTCTAGTTGTAAAAATTGTCACAAAAGGGGGGTGTAAAAAGCAAAAGAAAATAAACAAAACAATTCAAAGTTAAAGTTGAAATCAATAAGAGAGACAAGATCGAGGAATCCTTCTTCGTTGCAAAACAATGATTCAAGTTATGTTTTTCATCCACATGTTATTAGTCACAGATTATCACCAACCGTAGGATAGCAGGTTCGCTTAGCTAGCACCAAAATCCCTTATTTCACTGAGTAACAAGTACGCTTAGTTATCAGATTCTATTCAAAAGAACCACCTTGAGGTTCGCTTACAAGATGTAATTCCCTGAATGCATTAAGATTTATGAGTTTAGGTTTAGTACTAGTAGTTAAACTCGGTTCGCTTGGTCCACTTTCTAGCATTGTTTTTACACACAATCGCTCCACGGAATTCCTCCGCAAGGTCTCGTGTTTTCTACTTGTGTAAAGTGTCGAGAACGATTACGTATTCCCTAACTTATACTAGATTTAGGTTTAGTTAACAAATCAATTTAGCGTGCACTCTAAATAACCCATCAAACAACCATGAATGTATAAACATTCCTATTAGTAAAAACAAACGATAATCATGTGAAAAACTTCAAGATAGAATTGAAAACAAAACTCAAATCATATATTAAGAACTAGGAATTCATCCTCAATCAATAAGAAAATTAGCTACTCATGTTTTTGAAATTCACACAAATAATTAAAGGGAGAATTTTTAAAGTTCACACAAATAATTAAAAAGAAGAATTTTGAAAAGCAAGCAAAAACACAAGTGTTGTGTGTGTAGAGAGGTGTGTAGAGAGATATCTCTGAAGTGTGTAGAGAACTTCTCTATTTATAGGCTTCAATGTTCTCCAAATCTTCCAAGGAATAGAACCCCTTTCCTTTAGCAATTCAATTTCCAAGTTCAAGCCTTTCTCAAATCTTCCATCTTCTCTTTCCAAATTTGAACCAAATTCTCCATCCAATTCCAATTAGTCCTACCAAGGCCATGTGTGAGAAAAAACCCATGTAAAATTATGTCCAAAATCCGTTGTCGGAAAACTGGTATTATGGCCGGAAATTGGCCGGAGAAGTGACCGGAAAGTAGCCCAGGTGACCGGCAAAGTCCACCCGGTCACCGGTCAACGGGTCAGCTCGGTCGAGTCAACTCCGTCAAGTCACTGAGTCAAACCAGGTCAAGGCTCAGCCGAGTCAGGTGACTCAACTCAGTGACTTGAGTTAATCAGCTAGTGCCAGTCAGACTGAGTCAGGTCTGAGTTAGGGCTAACTCAGCCTGACTGGGCTTGGCAAGAGCCATTGCAGGCCTAAGCTTCTGCTTCACTATCATTGTGCTTCACCATTCAAACTCCAGCCATGATGACCCTGGGCTACCAACTGCATCCATTTGATCTTCACCATTCAACCCATTCTTCTCATCCTAACAGCAGCTCTCAATTAGCCATATCTCCTCAGCCAAAACCATGGCAACACCAAAGAAGAACTCCACCGGGCCATATACCCTTCTTAGCCATGAACCAACACCACTCTGTAACTCCTTTTCCATAGCATCAACAACAGCTTATCCTGCGCAACCAAAAACCCATTCACAATCCCAGCCCGGCTCCACTATTTCAACCTTTTCATTTTCAAGATCGAGACCCGGTTCAATCCTGCACATACGCTTAAGCTTCAACTCCACCTGCAATAGCTTTGTAACCATCTCCAGATCCATTACCATTCTTTCATCACCTCCCTGCCAAGCATGAGCAAACCCTAACATACATCCGGGCATTCCCGTAGCCTCTCAATCCCACAAACTTCATCTCGCAAATCACCACCATCACTTGCCATTCATTGTTATCACCAGTTCCATATCCACTAATGCAGCTCTATTCATTACCAAATTCGAGCTTCATGTCATCTGCAGCTGCAAGCAACCTAGCTCAGGCTAATATTTCCATTGCCAAAACCATGGCAACACACATAGCAGCACCACTACCTACTATCATTTCTAGTTCTACCACCAGATTCCATCTCTGCAATCAGCTTCAACATTAACATCACATGTAGTTCATTCACTATTCTTCTCAATCCCGTAGCTTCAACTCAAGACCACCCTAGCAAACCTCATAACAACAACAGAACTGTAACCATATCAGTTTCATCCTCTCCGATTTCAACAACAAGACACTTTCCTGAATTTCAAAACCCATTTTTCATCCATCTCCAAGTCACTCCCGATTCAAACCCATCTTTATGTTGAAATCAGAGAACCCATTCTCTACAATATCAGACAAAACCCATTTTAATAGCATCTCTTCCCTGTATAGCATTACAACTCAATTCACATACCACCTCATTCTTGTAATCCAGGCATCTCCACTTCCATCACCAACTCCATTCCTGCTAGTGATATCACCATAAGCTTAGGACCACTTTCATCTACATCTCGGCTCGAATTGAATAGCAGAAACATCTTGTTTCTCCCCTCGAATCCCTGCTACTAATTAGACTCAGACAACCATTGCAATCAACAGCTTCTAATCCCTGTCTTGATTTCATCATTGATTTCTTACAAATTGGTCTCAGTCGTCACCAACCCATCTTTGTTCTTCATCTAACTCAGCCACCGAAACCCATTAACTCATACCATATCCCCATCTTATTACCTGAGTTTCTTCATAACACCAACAACGACAGCTTCCCTGTCTCCTCTGTTGAATCTCTTCTCCATTCGATGGCATCAATCATTTATACCAAAAACCCCAGCTCTTGAGATCCCAAATTCTCTCAAATCACTCACCGATTTCTTCCAATCTCGAACTCATCTCAGATTTAACAGCAGCTTCAATCCCTCCTTCCAATCGATACCCAGTTCTTATTCATTCTTCCTCGTCTTCTTGGTTGAACATCGAGCACCATTTCCTAGTGTTCTTCTCAATCTCTCGGACTCACAGTGCAGCCATTGTTTTCTCAATTTCAGGATTAATGAATGATAGAATGATTGAGAAAGAAAACCCTCTTCTCGATTTAGGGTTGGACAGATTTGGAGCAGGATATTGGTACTCGAGCACTTATGATAAGGGGTAATCAAGTTATAGCCCCTTAACCTCAGCTGGACTGCTACTAGTACTCCTCCCAAAAGAGTTGCCCCTTAACCTTGGTTGGGCTCCAGATAGTGTTCGCCCATGAAATGACAATTTTGCCCTTTTTGCTCAAATTGGGTGATTTCTTCTTCCTTTCGTTCGTGCGACTCCATAGTGGCTATAAAACTCAAAACAAGCGTAAAATACATAATTTACAAGAAAAATAGCAAAGAAAGCATAAACAATAGATAGTAAATAGGATGTATTCTACACCCTATCACTATCCAAAGAATCGTTGAGATGAGCAAGAAGAGCATCATCATCCATAGGTTCAGGAAATGAATGAAGAAGAATGGCTTCATCAGAAAGGTTATAGACATCTGTGAAAATGATAAAACAGATGAGGGAAGATAACAAGAGAATAAAACAAAGGAAAAAAGAAAAGTTTCGTACCATAAAGCTGTTGGTTGGAGCTCTGAAGGCTAGAAATCTTATTCTTTGAGTGGAAGAATCAGCTTCTAATTGCTTGGTCTTCTCGCGAAGAGTGGCAGCTTCAGTTTCCAATTCTTCATTTCTCTTGCGAAGAGCAGTAGCTTCAACTCCCAATTCTTCATTTTTCTTGCGAAATTGAAGATTCTTCTTTGCGAGAATACTACGCCTCTTCTCAAGATCTGAGGCAACAACAAAGGAAGCTCTCCCGGACTATAAAGAAAAATAAAGAAATCAAAAAGATATAACTTAAAATCAAATCTATGAAGAAATAGGGGAATAAAGACATACCAAAGCACCAAGTGAATTTAGAAAGTTGGGAGTCACTGATCTAGATACCCCATGAAGAGATTCGTCACTCTCTAACAAAGGAGCATCGCAGATACTCGCGAGGGCTTGGCACGTACTAGAGAGGCGATCATCTCCCATCCCTTGCATGGAATCTGAGAAGATGCTGGACAGTTGTGCCATGGAAGAGTCAGTTGGAAAATTCTCCTTTGCGAGAGAAGTATCAACATCATCATTATCCTCATCATCAGAGCTTTCGCTGGATTGAGGATTTGAAGGAGAGGGAGAATGGATCTTTCGTTTCTTAGAAGGTGGGGGAGTAGATTTCTTCTTGCGAAGAGGATCCTTACTCTTGCCTTTGGCCTTCGCAATCTCGGAATTTTCTTCTTCTCCAACAACTTCAGCACCAACCTTCGCACACGAATGAAGATAAGAAACAGAGGCAACAATATTGTTAAAAATAATAAAGAAAAGTATTTCTTACTTCATCCGTGATCGAACGGAGTGCTTCTAGGGTACTATCCTTAGCATTTCTTTTATAACCCCTCCTCAACTTGATAATCTGAAAGTTTCGCAAGGTTAGTAGGTATAAAATGGAGAGAAGATTTCAAATTGAGCGAAATTTAGGAAGCATACCTCTTTTGCTCTCTCAGGCCAATTAAATACCCAAGGCTGATAATTGGCGAGGTTCGCAGGGAGCACATTTGAACCTGAAATATAAGGTCCATTCAAAAGTAGTGGAAAGACGCACCATTTGTCGTCTTTGGAATGGCGAGGAACATTTTTCTTGCCAGAATGCCAATCAATATCCTGCATAAGTATTTTGTCGCTGGGAATATTTTCTTTTCTCTTCAAACGTGGACCCCAGCGAGTTCTATCATTCTTCATATTTATTATTTCATAATTTTCGAAGAAACTCTCCACAGAATATTTTTCAGCAAATATCTCTAAATCTTCAAATTTAGGATTTCTGACTTGTATGGGATAAAGAGATCCCCTACCAGCGCCACGGGTGGCGAACTCAAGCATTAATCTATACAGTCTCCGCTTAATTGGTATACAGCTCGCGAGAATTTCGCATGAGCAAGAATTTCATAAAACAAAGGAAGATCTGGGTTATAGAGAGGAATGGGAAGACCAGCGAGAATCTGACCTATCGAAATTATGATCTTTTGATCATCACAATGATGATCAGTAAACAGTTTGGCAGAGAGAATGGATTTAGATTCTTGATTGGGAATAGTGGATAATGTGAAACCCATCTCTTGCAAATCCTTTTGAACTTCTCCCAAAAGAACTTCATATATGCGACCAACTTGAGGCATCTTTCAGAGTATGGGAATGAAGAGAAGATGAAAGATCAAAAGAAGTAAAAAGAATAAGATTTACAGTAGCACGAGTGGAAATTACGGAGAGATGAAGAAGAAAAATTGCAGAGAAAACAAGAAAGAGAGTAAAAAAGAAGAAGAAAGGAGTAAGAAAAATATATATAGAGAGAAGGATTTTCGAAAAGGAAAACACATTTAATGCGAAGAATAGACATGAAAGGTTGAAAAAGGACGGTCGAAAAAGACGTGTCAAGAAATGAATGGAAAAAGGGATACGTGTAATAAATTTTGTGTAAAAGTACGGAGTCATGTCAAAACAGATAAGGATGGACAGTTGCGGCATTTTGAGTAGATTAGTTCTCATGACATTCTCTCCTTCGCAGAGAAGACATGATAAGAGTCAAGATGTAGGATCAAAATATCGCAACACCAACGCCCTTGCGAAATCCATAAACGACACATTGCGAAGATATCGCACACGAGTAATATAAATGACGCAACGGATGACGACAGCCAGAACACGAGAAAGACGTGAAGACCTAGCGAGATTTAGAAGTGTTGCGAGGTTTTACATTTGTACACTTGCGAGAATGTCGCAAGTCAGATCCGAAAATAAGGGATAACTTAGCTGTCATCCATTATGTAATGTCCTATATAAAGAGCCGAATAGGCTTATGAAAGAGAAAGATCTTTTTAGAGAGTGGAGAGAAATTTTAGAGGAGAGAGAAAGTCTAGAGTAGCAATTACATTCTTGATTTCACTTCCTTCTTGTAAAATTTCTAACTCAATTAATAAAGAGATTGATTATTGATCTTAAATATGTGTTAGATATTATGAATTCTTGTGAGGTGTGTATTGTAGGATTTCCTGCAATTACAGACACAACGCCACCAGCAATATTAAACAAATATCTACCAGTGGCCTTGGAGTCATCTGAAAGAGAATTCCAATCAGCATCGCAGTATCCTTCAAGGACTGCAGGAAATCTCATATAATGTAATCCTAGGTTAACGATCTTTTTAAGATACCGCATAACCCTCTCAACTGCATTCCAGTGTTCCAAACCAGGACAACTGGTAAACCTGCATAAAACCCCCACTGCATATGTAATGTCTGGTCTGGTAGAATCAGTTACATAACGAAGACTACCAATTATACTAGCATATTCAGATTGCCTAATGCTATCACCAGTATTCTTAAACAGTTTAACACTAGGATCAAAAGGAGTACCCACAGGTTTACAATCAAAGTAGTTGTACTTCTTCAAAATCTTTTCAATATAATGAGATTGATCCAAAGAAATACCATCATTAGTTCTAGTAATCTTAATTCCCAGAATTACACTAGCTTCACCCAAATCTTTCATTTCAAAGTTAGACTTAAGCATATTCTTAGTTTCTTCAACTACATACAAGTTTGAACCAAAAATCAACAAATCATCCACATACAAACAAATCATGATGCATGCATTGTTTTCGAACTTATAGTATATGCATTTGTCACTTTCATTAATTCTGAAACCATGTGAAATCATCAAGTTATCAAATTTTTCATGCTATTGCTTAGGAGCTTGTTTCAAACCATAAAGTGACTTATCTAACTTACATACTGTTAGAGCATTGCTTGGTCAAACTCGCATGCGTTGCTGTCTCAAGCATGTTTGTCAATGTTAGTGATCAAAACTATAAGTCTTGATTTCTAGCCAATTTATAGATGTCTCGGACTAGGACATAGATAGTGTAGTTGAGCTTAAATCTCTCGACGTTCATTTCTTGAATACGAAGAACTACTAAGGGGAGCTTGTGGAACTTCTTCGACAAAAGGTATGTGGAGACTTGAACTTATCTATCACTTGGAAAGTCTATTTCTACTATCTCCTATATTGAGACATAAGTCGTGTTACGATATAGTTTTCTTTATAAACATTTGAGATTTCTAGCTGAGTATATCTCGCTTACATATTTCTCGAAATATGTGTTGGTAAGCTTTCGCTTCGACCAAGTTCATCTTATATCATGAGAAAATTGCCGAGTAACATCTTACATGGTTTGTGTGATACAATCATTTGGTGTAAGACTTGGAAGGTTTCAATAATGAATATTTCAATATCTTGAAAATTGCTTTGATGTTAATAGTGTGTGAAAACGGCTATTGACATTATAGAAGAATGTTTCAATGATTGAAATAAAAAGTTGATGATGTAACCATCTTTGGATATAAGCATATATAGTGTGTTCGCACAGTAGTGTATAAGTCCATAAACCGGAAGCCAAGAGTATGCATATGTGTGTATACGAAATTGGTAAAGGAGACAGCTTAAGTATGTGGCGGAAGTTCTCAAACCGAGAATTTCTGCTGAGTTTGGTTTTGGCAAAACTCTTAACTAGTTGTTGATGGTGGTTTTTAACTTAGGGTTAAAATCTTAAAACCGCGCATCTGACATGACGTCACTATGACCACTAGCAAATTTATTGAATCAACCAGCATGCCTACGTAAGAATTACCAGGGTACCTTTTTTTTTATATACATGTGTCATGTTCCACGGCAGAACCCTTAGTATTGACTGACATCATTTTTGTATATACCAAACCCTAATTCTCACAACACCGTGCCAATGGCAAACCATGCAAGCCACGTCTCCGCGCCAAGGCATGCCAACCATGCCAGCCGCACCACCGTGCCAATGGAAAACCATGCCATCCACGTCTCCGCGACAAGGCATGCCAACCATGCCAGCCGCACCACCGTGCCAATGGCAAACCATGCAAGCCGCGTCTCCCCACCAAGGCATGCCAACCATGCCAGCCGCACCACCGTGCCAATGGAAAACCATGCCAGCCACGTCACCGCGCCAAGGCATGCCAACCATGCCAGCCGCACCACCGTGCCAATGACAAACCATGCCAGCCACGTCTCCGCGCCAAGACATGCCAACCATGCCAGCCGCACCACCGTGCCAATGGCAAGTCAAGCAATACCGCTGGCTGCCAAAACGAAGGGTTGCAATAATTAACGGCTACCCTTCCCTTTGAGATGCAGATCTCGACCTTCCAAGTTTGCCACCTAACACATGGCAACTTGCGGCCCAAAGCCAAACATCACGGTTTGCACTAAACCCTAATTTTGGCCGCGCCTAACACATACCAAAGCCATGCTCGACGCTGGCTGCCAAAACGAAGGGTTGCAATAATCAACGACTACCCTTATCTTTGAGATGCAGATCTCGACCGTCCAAGTTCTCCACCTAACGCATGGCAACTTGCGGCCCAAAGCCAAACATCACAGTTTGCACTAAACCCTAATTTTGGCCGTGCCTAACACATACAAAAGCCATGCTCGACGCTGGCTGCCAAAATGAAGGGTTGCAATAATCAACGGCTACCCTTCTCTTTGAGATGCAGATCTCAAACATCCAAGTTCGCCACCTAACGCATGGCAACTTGCGACCCAAAGCCAAACATCACGGTTTGCACTAAACCCTAATTTTGGTCGCGCCTAACACATACCAAAGCCATGCCCGACGCTGGCTGCCAAAACGAAGGGTTGCAATAATCAACGACTACCTTTATCTTTGAGATACAGATATCGACCGTCCAAGTTCGCCACCTAACGCATGGCAACTTGCGGCCCAAAGCCAAACATCACGGTTTGTACTAAACCCTAATTTTGGCCGCGCCTAACACACGCCAAAGCCATGCTCGACGCTGGCTACCAAAACGAAGGGTTGCAATAATCAACGACTACCCTTCTCTTTGAGATGCAGATCTCGACCGTCCAAGTTCACCACCTAACGCATGACAACTTGCGGCCCAAAGCCAAACATCACGGTTTGCACTAAACCCTAATTTTGGCCGCGCCTAACACATGCCAAAGCCATGCTCGATGCTGGTTACCAAAACGAAGGGTTGTAGCAATCAACGGCTGCCCCTCCTCCTAAGACACGAATCTCAGCCATACAAACTCTCCACCAAACGATTTGTGGCAACCTCTTGGCCACGGCTCCAACTCTTGGCCGCGACGCCAAAACCCTAATTTGGCCGTGCCAAGAGCATGCATACGCTGCAACCATGTCGCTGGTTGCCAAATGAAGAGTTGCGACTGTAATTGCAGGAAATCCTACAATACACACCTCACAAGAATTCATAATATCTAACACATGTTTAAGATCAATAACCAATCTCTTTATTAATTGAGTTAGAAATTTTACAAGAAGGAAGTGAAATCAAGAATGTTATTGTTACTCTAGACTTTTTCTCTCCTCTAAACTTTCTCTCCACTTAAAAAAGATCTCTCCCCTTTCATAAGCATATTCGGCTCTTTATATAGGACATTACATAATGGATGACAGCTAAGTTGTCCTTTATTTTCGGATCTGACTTGCGACATTCTCGCAAGTGTACAAATGTAAAACCTCGCAACACTCCTAAATCTCGCTAGGTCTTCAATTCGCACGTTCGCACGTTTGACCTCCTATTTTGTAATCTTGAACGTGATCTTGTAGTGCTTCTTGACCTCCTATTTTGTAATCTTATGTTTTCCATCCTCAATTCGCACGTTCTTCTGCTTCTAACCGCCTTTCTTCATGTATTGTTTGTCTCAATGCCTCTAATGCTGTAATCTCTTCATTTTTATGAATTATACCTCCAATTACTTCTTTGTCTCTCTCCTATTGTCCATTGCCTCCTAATTGCTTCTCTTCTCCCATTTCATCTACAGAGTCTGACCGCCAAGTATGTACACTCACTCTGTCGTAATCCACAGTTCTATTTTGTACTGGTGGTGTACGCTGAACTGGTGGTGGAATTTGATCTCCTCTATTGTTCCTTGTATTCATTCTTAAAGATTCCCCCATCTCATCTCTCATTTATCCAGCAAGTCTCCTACTCCTTCTAAAAGTTGTTTGTTGTTTTGATGCATGTCTTCTTCTAACCATTTTTCAATCTTAATGAATTGTTGAAAATTATATGAAACTCCTTCCCTATTATTCCAAATTCTTTCAAATCACAATATCAATCTTCAATCAGTCCCTGTTTCTAGCGCCATATGTAATTGCAGGAAATACTACAATACACACCTCACAAGAATTCATAATATCTAACACATGTTTAAGATCAATAACCAATCTCTTTATTAATTGAGTTAGAAATTTTACAAGAAGGAAGTGAAATCAAGAATGTTATTGTTACTCTAGACTTTTTCTCTCCTCTAAACTTTCTCTACACTTAAAAAGATATCTCCCCTTTCATAAGCCTATTCGGCTCTTTATATAGGACATTACATAATGGATGACAGCTAAGTTGTCCTTTTTTTTCGGATCTGACTTGCGACATTCTCGCAAGTGTACAAATGTAAAACCTCGCAACACTCCTAAATCTCGCTAGGTCTTCACATCTTTCTCGTGTTGTGGCTGTCGTCATCCATTGCGTCATTTATATTACTCGTCTGCGATGTCTTCGCAATGTGTCGTTTATGGATTTCGCAAGGGCGTTGGTGTTGCGATATTCTGACCCTACAACGACAATCTACGACTGCCTTTCCTCTTGAGATGCAAATCTCATCCGTACAAACCTGCCACCGAACAATTCGTGGTAATATCTTGGCTGCGATGCTAACTCTCTGGTCATGACACCAACCTGGCTACGACTCCTATCCTTTAGTCACGACACCAACCCAGCTACAAACGCCAAATCCTTTGGCCACACCACACATAGCAACATACTACACGTTTTCCCACGAAAACGCTCAAGATATCAATACATGTCACAAACTGGGGGATGCTCATTAAGGGTATTGGTTTGGCGGTTTACAGCATGCGGAGTGCACTACGCCCGTTACATGAAAGTGTCATAAGAATGAGACGGTTAGTAAATATAAGGAATAATGGTGAAACGCTCCTTTCATTATGGAACATCAATTCCAGGAGTTACCCGTTACCACCTCCTTCCACTTTACTCAGCCGTTTCCATTTCTTACAAGACCAGAGTACGTTTTGTTACGACTTTTATAAATAGGTCTTACCTATTTCCACCAAACACAAGTTTTGGTCAAGGGCATACAACACTCAGAAATCACTTGCTAGCTTTCCATCTGTTAGCTTTCACTTTCTGATACAATTCAAACAACTACTCTTCTCGACTCAACTATTCTGGTCTCAACACTCTCTTCGCTTCCCTCCCTAAAACCAACCCTTCTCCTTCACTTTGTGACCGAAGCAAGTCTGGAACGACCATTTCTTGGTTTAGGCCGGATTTGTACATATTGATCTCTCGAATCTAAAGTACTCCCTTGCAATACATTGTTTAGGGTTTAGACTCGTTTCTCACATACTCACGCGAAATCAGCAGAAACCGTTTTCACCCTCAAACACTAGTCACCTTAAGTATGCAAACATGTACGCATACTGGTGGAAGTTTTTGAACCGAAAATTTCTGCTGAGTTTGGAAACTTTACAAACTCAAAAACCGGTTGTTTAAGTACGCATACTTAAGTTGGTTACTTTGTCAAATCGGACAAGTCCATGAACTTAAACATTTAAATACCTGTACGCATACTTAGGCTGTTGCCACATGCTCCATTCTAGGTGAATTAGTAAAGTGAAGGAGTATCCAACACTTATTAATGGCTTTATCTTTTACAAGATGTCAGCGCATGATTTTCTGGTTTTTTACAATTTTAACCTTAAATGAAAATCCACCATCAACAATACCATCATTAGTTCTAGTAATCTTAATTCCAATAATTACACTAGATTCACCCAAATCTTTCATTTCAAAGTTATACTTAAGCATATTCTTAGTTTCTTCAACTACAGACAAGTTTGAACCAAAAATCAACTAATCATCCACATACAAACAAATCATGATGCATGCATTGTTTTCAAACTTATAGTATATGCATTTGTCACTTTCATTAATTATGAAACCATGTGAAATCATCAAGTTATCAAATTTTTCATGCCATTGCTTAGGGGCTTGTTTCAAACCATAAAGTGACTTATCTAACTTACATACTTTTTGTTCTTGACCTGGTACAACAAAACCTATGAATGTTAGAGGACCCAGAGAATTTGGGATTACTTTGTTGAAGGATGCTATTTTCGTTGGACTTACAATTCAAATGTCACAACAAATGTGAAGTCTTAGAAGTTTAATTGGGGTGACGAAAAACTTCGAATATGGAATAACATTATAGTTGCAATATGGTGGTGCATATGGAGAGGGCGCAACGCAAGAGTCTCTGGAAACAAAAAGAAAAGTTTGGTAAGCCTCATTAGAAACGTTAAAATACAAGTTTTCTTTTGGTTTGAATCAAACACAAGGATATCAGGTTTAACGGAGAATATGGTGATATCATTATGTGACTCTTTATTCCGGTCTTTGTGAGCTATATTTATTGTATTGGGTTTGTTGAATTGTCCTTTTCTTTTTTGTTCCCGCTTATATTCATTGGGTTGAGGTACCTCTCTCAAGTACCTCTCGTTTCAATGAATTTTATCTTTCACCGATCAATTTTTTTATATCGTACTAATAGTCTAACATGGGCTATCAGACAACCAACATTTTTTTTTAAAGTTTATAAAATTTCGATCTAGTATTTTCGAATTGGAATGAAATTGAAAAAACATGTTGGCTGAGATGCATTCTTTTCACTTATTAAAGGAGATACTGTTGGAACAGTTGCCGATTTCACACCTGCAAAACAAGGATTAAACACAAAAAACAAGTTATCGGCTGAGTCACGACCAGGTCGCTCTCTTTAGGACATTTCGTGGCTCTGCCTTGAGTTTTGTGCAAGCAGTTCTTTCTTCGTCACAACGGCCCCAAGATAAAACAACCGAGATAAAAGTCTCTTCAATCCCTCACACATACAATGAGATATTGATCACTTTCACTCTTTCTAATCTTTCTCAGAAAACTGGTCTCTTGATTCACAAAAACAGTAAGTATGAAACTTATCCCTTTCTGGTTCTCAAAACAGGCTTTTTATAACCTTTGCAATTAAGACAAAATTAATGGGAATAAATTTTGGTTTAATTGTCTCCATGAAAAGCATTTTAACAGTCAGAAAACGTTCACAAAAAAGTTACCAAAATTAAGTCTATTAATCACGTAATTAAAGGCAATAAACATTTTGAAAATCTTTTCAAAAACCAGAATTGTCTGTTTCTTTGAATTCCCAGACACAGTGCCACCAGCAATATTAAACAAATATCCACCAGTGGCCTTGGAGTCATCTGAAAGAGAGTTCCAATCAGCATTGCAGTATTCTTCATGGACTGCAGGAAATCTCTTATAAAGTAATCCTAGGTTAACGGTGTTTTTAAGATACCGCATAAACCTCTCAACTGCATTCCAGTGTTCCAAACCAGGATAACTGGTAAACCTGCATAAAACCCCTACTGCATATGCAATGTCTGGTCTTGTACAATCAGATTAATAACGAAGACTACCAATTATACTAGCATATTCAGATTGCCTAATGCTATCACCAGTATTCTTAAACAGTTTAACACTAGGATCAAAAGGAGTACTTGTAAGGACCCTCAAGCACGTTAACGATATTAGACCGGCCAAGAGTTGATCTAACGATGATCAAGAGCCAAATTAGTCATTAATGACTCGATTAGTCAATATTAATTTTAATTAATAGAAATTAATCTAACAACGATTTATATAAGAAACTAGTACCGCTAGATAGATCTCGGAAAGTTGTGCGAGATGGACTACTCGAACGTGTCATTCAAATACCGGATGAAGAAGATTCCATCAGAATAATCGGAGGGCAAAATAGTCATTTCGCTATCAAACCGCTTGGATGCCCTTATTCTTTTACCTGGGTGCGTTTATCATTTTTTGTTGGCCTTATCACCACCAAACGTGTCGAAGAGAAATCATTTCTCCCCTTCTTCGTCTTCTTCTTTCTGGCGATTCTGTGAGATATTTCTGGAGCCGCGAAATCAAAAAGAAACTTTGGGGAATCAATTATCTAGTTTGATAGATGAAGAAGGGGTGATTGTTATGTGAATCTTTGAAGATGAAGATGTTTTTGATGATGAATCAAAGACAGGTAATTTAGCTTTCAAATTGATTGATGTTTCTTTATGAAATCTTTCTATTTTGATTAATTATAGAGTGGGTTTGTTGTTAATTATAGCATAGATGATAGCATGAAGTTTAATTTTGAATTCTTAGAGAATTAGGGATCCTGTTCTTCCCCAATTTTGGAATTAGGGTTCCTGAGTTACAAACTTAAAATGATTATAAAGATGTTGATGTTGCTGGTGGAGATGGATATTGAATCATAAGTAGCGATGATGTTGAGTTAGTATGGTTGTGGTCTTGCTTGAGGCTGTGATAGTGTTTTTGGACTGGCAACATGAAGAACTGATATTGGAAGTGATTGGGGTTTGAGCTTGCTGCGATTGATATGAAAAGATATTGGTGATGTTGTTGTTGCTGATATGAAGATACGAAGAGTGACTGAAGAACAGAGAATTCAGAGAAAGTGATGCTGTTGTGATTCAAGTTACAGATATAAGAATGATGGTTTTTAAAGTGTAACTCAGGGGAAGAGATGAACATAGATTGAGTCAGGTGGTGTGGCTCAGCAGTTGAGTGTGAATGAACTATAAGTACCTCTGGTGGTGTTATGTGTAGGAAAGGAGTTGAATGGTTGTGTCATGGTGTTGTGGTTAAGTTCTTGAGGATGGTGTTGTGTTAATGTGGAGAGCTGATGAGTTGATACTGAGGCAATGAAGTTGAGTTTCAGCTGAAGATTATGAATGAACTGTTAGGGTTCATTGTGCGGAAAGGGAGCTGGTATGGGTGTTGCAGGTAGTTGCAGCTAGAGGATGAATGAGTTTGGTACAACTGAAATGAGTCTAAGTTTGACTGTTGCTTTATAGCCTAGATGGTGATGCAGTGAATGGCTGAGAAGATAATGACAATGGATTTACATATGGGTTGTAGTTGTTATAGGTAGTGTTAAGATCGAGTTATGAGTGAATTGAAAATATAGATGCTTATTCAAAGTAGTATTATCTGATTTGTTGTTGCAGGAATGGAGTTCAGTTAGAATGATTATAAAGTTTTGTTGCATCATGATTTTAAGCTCATTAGTCATCCTAGTCGATTATCGGACCGATTACATTTGTAGCTGACTCGGGGTGTTTTACTGAGTTGAATCGGTTTGAGTTAGTACCGCCTCAGTGAGCCAAGACAGGACCTTGAATGTTTACTAGACTTGACTCCCTTGATTAGTTAGACTGGACTTGACCTTTGACCCGGACTTAGACGTTGACTGTTAGTTGACCTAACCGTCAGCTTAACCATTAGTGACAGTTAGTTGACCCAGTTGGGCCAAGACTTGTATGATGGGTCGGTGTAGTGGGTCGTGCCGGATTAGGCCCATGGAATTGGTCTTAGAGTTAGTTTTATTATCTTGTTGAATTGGACCCTAAGGTCCGAATTAACCTTTGGTTTCTTCTACAAGTTGTAGATATTCTTAAGACATATCTAATGGACTATAGAACCGGCCTAATTGATTTAGTAAACCGTAGATATGTTAAAGATAAATAATAAAAATGTGTAAAACCATAAATGGGCTTAGAACCATTTAGATAATTCACTTAGCCTATAACTAGTGAATCGTATGAGATTATGTTATGAGCCTTGTGTGAGCCTTTTTGGCTAATCTCTTAGAGTGCATGTGTGATTAACAGTTAGTCTTTATTAACAACGATCGATTCAAAGGATGAACCGTGGATTGTGGATCTCGAGGTAGGCATGGCTTGTCATCAATTCAGGTGGGAACTCTGTAACCTTCTTGTAATCATTAAGTTTACTTTATCTGCGAGCATGATGAGTCGTTAATTTCTGTAAGCATATTGTTTGTAATTCAATGGGTATGTTGTTTAATGTGCGTTGTGTGGTTTCCCCGCGAAGAGTGTCTGTGTTTCCCCATAGCTCTTGGCTAAGTTTAGTAGGGAAATTCTACACTGTTTGATTAGTACTTAGTAGCCCGGCTTTACCCCGGATAAATAATATTACATTTTATTGTCTTAAGATAGTAGTCCGGATTTACCCCAGTTGATTATTACCTAGTAGTCCGGCTTTACCCCGGTTGATTATTATATATACTACTCCCTCTGTCCGTTTTTATCTGTCCTAATTTCTATTTTGGTATGTCCATTTTTATCTGTCCGCTCTGTTTATAGACATACTTTTTCCTTAAACTATCAAATATACCCTTTATTTTTAAAATCATAAAATCATTTTTAATATCCAAATCTTAAATAATATCACCATATTTATGGAAAAAAACTTACTCAATATCTTTGTATTAATTGTCATTCCTTTTTTAAATAAAAACATTTATGAATAGTTATAAAATTCCTAATAAACTTCTACTTATTTTAACACTCATAATTTAGTTTTGGTAATAATATAACATTAAATAGGCTAGTCAAGGGCTAGTCATGACAATTTATAGGATTTCCTTAATATCTTGACTTAGTCAAAGCGGACTCTTAATTTAGGACGGAGGGAGTATTTTATTTGGGGAAGTCACTCATGTGCATATTATACTTGATTGTGCAGTCTTAGTAGAATGACTAGGTTACTATGACCTTGACTTAGGAAGAAATTCTAGGTTCATGACTGGATATAGTCATTATTTGGAGACTTCGGCCTACGAATAATGATTGGGCCTTTTGTGAACCTGCTGTGCGGGGTCAGATCATAGTAATCAAAATCTTATTATATTCTAGACTTAGATGGTGTCATTGGGTTTTATGAGGTATACGCATTCCACGATAATATCTTACGATACCTGGATTCATGCTATCATTTGAGAGTGGAGTTATTCCTAGCATTTTCTCCTCCATTGAGTGAGACGAGGTTGGGATAACATATGTTTAGGTTGTTTAATTATTTTCTCGTAGATCCATCCGGAGGTGGATCTTTCACGGATATTACCACTATGGACGTAATATCTGGGGATATGAATTGAAGCAGTCTTCTGCTTCGTGTTGTGTGTAAAGGTGTTATCTGTTTTCTTCTAATATTCTGTTTTAATTTCATTACCTTTTAGAACTGTGAAGCATGTTAGTGATTACTTCTAGATTATATGTTTCCATTGGGCACCCCTTTGGGATGATGTGCTCACTCGTTCCCACTTCAGTTTCAGTAATCAGAAGAAATGGTGCGCGTGAAGATACCCGTTATCGTAGCTTAAAGCTTTTTGCGATGTTAGAGATGTTATGAATCTCTTATATACCTTTATTCTTTATTTATTCTGTAAATGTAAAAAAAACACATTAACATATTTTTATCACAAGAGAGTTCTTCATTTTTACAATATCAGAGTGTATGGGTTTGTTTTTGGAATTAGCTTATGTAACTGAGTTTCTTAAGATTGATAATATAGGTTTGATGCTTCAATTAGGTTGTAATCTTATTAGCTAAGCAGGTGATTAAGTTGGGGCGTCACATGTTGGTATCAGAGCTCACTATTAGTTCTTACATGGGAAACAATAGATGTTAGTTAGTACCAGTTAGTGAATTAGATTAGTTTAGAACTGTGTTGGGTTGTGAGATAAATCTTAATCACTAAAAGCTATACATAACTAAAATATTTATTTGTTTGACTAATTGTCTTTTCTTGTGTGTGTGTATTTTTAGAAATAAAAATTGTAGGTTGAACCAATTATATTGGTTTAGAAGTTTCGATAGAAAATAGAAAATAGAAAATAATAAGTTTAAAATTACGAGCACTTAGTCAATCCAGCATTGGAAAATAGTGAGTTAGTAATTCTGACAGATTTTAAGTCACTTAAATTAATTAGGGACATTGGTATATTTGATAGATCCCAAAAGTGACATAGAAATTTATTGAGTACCTTGACTCATACGTAGAGCTATCAATTTATTGAGATAGAAAATTAATGTGAAAAACTTAGACTTATTTATTTATTAGTGTTTAAATCAGTATACCCGAGGTTTACAATTTTGAATGATGGATTACAGATTCATATAGAATTATTGAATATTAGAATTATTAAATTTTAGCGCAGAGAACTTAGGCATGCTTATCTGTTTCAATCAAATTCACCATAGTGAGCTTAGAGACAATCATATTATGAGATAGAGATTAGTCTTTTGAAATTAGAGCTACAAATTGTAGATTCTAGTTGTAGAAAACCACATAGGCTTGTGTTTCATTTCTTGTTGTTTCGAACTCATTTAAAATGAGTTAGTTTTCGCGCGCTTGTAAGAATGAGCAGTACATACACTTAGTAGAGAGATAGTATTTCTCTATAAGGTGGGGAGTTTTGAAGATCAGAAGGATGGTTCGATTTTTGAGGACGAAAATGAATAAGGTGGGGAGAATGTAAGGACCCTCAAGCACGTTAACGCTATTAGACCGGTCAAGAGTTGATCTAACAATGATCAAGAGCCAAATTAGTCATTAATGACTCGATTAGTCAATATGGATTTTAATTAATAGAAATTAATCAAACAATGATTTATATACGAAACTAGTACCTCTATATATATCTCGGAAAGTTGTGCGAGATGGACTACTCGAACGTGTCATTCAGATACCGGATGAAGAAGATTCCATCAGAATAGTCGGAAGGCAAAATAGTCATTTTGCTATCAAACCGCTTGGCTGCCCTTATTCTTTTACCTGGGTGCGTTTATCATTTTTTATTGGCCTTATCACCACCAAACGTGTTGAAGAGAAATCATTTCTCTTATTCTTCTTATTCCTTCTTCTTCTTCTTCTTCTTCTTCTTCTTCTATTGTTCTTCGTTTTCTCTCTGGCGATTCTGTGAGACATTTCTGAAGCCGAGAAATCAAAAAGAAACTTTAGGGAATCAATTATATAGTTTGATAGATGAAGAAGGGGTGATTGTTCTGTGAATCTTTGAAGAGGAAGATGGTTTTGATGATGAATCAAAGACAGGTAATTTAGGTTTCAAATTGATTTATATTTCTTCATGAAATCTTCCTGTTTTAATTAATTATAGAGTGGGTTTGTTGTTAATTGAAGCATAGATGATATCATGAAGTTTAATTTTGAATTCTTAGAGAATTAGGGATTCTGTTATTCCCCAATTTTGGAATTAGGGTTCCTGAGTCACAAACTTAAAATGATTATAAAGATGTTGATGTTGCTGGTGGAGATGGATATTGAATCACAGGTAGCGATGATGTTGAGTTAGTATGGTTGTGGTCTTGCTTGAGGCTGTGATAGTGTTTTTGGACTGGCAGGGGACATGAAGAACTGATATTGGAAGTGATTGAGGTTTGAGCTTGCTGTGATTGATATGAAAAGATATTGGTGATGCTGTTGTTGCTGACATAAAGATACGAAGAGTGACTGAAGAACAGAGAATTCAGAGAAAGTGATGCTTTTGTGATTTAAGTTACAGATATAAGAATGATGGTTTTTAAAGTGTAACTCAGGGGAAGAGATTAACATAGATTGAGTCAGGTGGTGTGGCTCAGTAGTTAAGTGTGAATGAACTGTAAGTACCTCTGGTGGTGTTATGTGTAGGAAAGGAGTTGAATGGTTGTGTCATGGTGTTGTGGTTAAGTTCTTGAGGATGGTGTTGTGTTAATGTGGAGAGATGATGAGTTGATATTGAGGCAATAGAGTTGAGTTGCAGCTGAAGATTATGAATGAACTGTTGGGGTTCATTGTGCGGAAAGGGAGCTGGTATTAGTGTTGCAGGTAGTTGCATCTAGAGGATGAATGAGTTTGGTACAACGGAAATGAGTCGAAGTTTGACTGTTGGTTTATAGCCTAGATGGTGATGCAGTGAATGGCTGAGAAGATAATGACAATGGATTTACATATGGGTTGTAGTTGTTATAGGTAGTGTTAAGATCGAGTTCTGAGTGAATTGAAAATATAGATGCTTGTTCAAAGTAGTATGTTCTGATTTGTTGTTGCAGGAATGAAGTTCAGTTAGAATGATTATAGAGTTTTGTTGCATCATGATTTTAAGCCTGTTAGTCATCCTAGTCAGATTATCTGACTGATTCTGTTTGTAGCTGACTCGGGGTGTTTTAATGAGTTGAATCGGTTTGAGTTAGTACCGCCTCAGTGAGCCAAGACAGGACCTTGAATGTTGACTAGACTTGACTCCCTTGATTAGTTAGACTGGACTTGACCTTTGACCCGAACTTAGACGTTGACTGTTAGTTGACCTGACCGTCAGTTTGACCGTTAGTGACAGTTAGTTGACCCAGCTGGGCCAGGCCTTGTGTGATGGGTCGGTGTAGTGGGCCGTGCCGGATTAGGCCAATGGACTTGGTCTTAGAGTTAGTTTTATTATCTTGTTGAATTGGACCCTTAAGGTCCGAATTAACCTATGGTTTCTTCTACAAGTTGTAGATATTCTTAAGACATATCTAAAGGACTATAGAACCAGCCTAATTGATTTAGTAAACCGTAGATATGTTAAAGATAGATAATAAAAAAGTATAAAACCATAAATGGGCTTAGAACCATTTAGATAATTCACTTAGCCTATAACTAGAGAATTGTATGAGATTATGTTATGAGCCTTGTGTGAGCCTTTTTGGCTAATCTCTTAGAGTGCATGTGTGATTAACAATTAGTCTTTATTAACAACGATCGATTCAAAGGATGAACCGTGGATCGTGGATCTCGATGTAGGCTTGGCTTGTCATAAATTCAGGTGGAAACTCTGTAACCTTCTTGTAATCATTAAGTTTACTTTATCTGCGAGCATGATGAGTCGTTAATTTCTGTAATCTCCCGGACTAATAATATATATATATATATATATATATATATATATATATATATATATATATAATCAGTAGGGGGAGGGATTCGATCCTGAGACCTCACCTTCAAGGCCCAAAATGCTTAACTACTGGGTCAAGCTCGAATAGTTGATATAAATGTACAAAAGAATTCTTTCTTATAAAACATATATCCCAATAACCCCCACTTATATTTTTTTAAATCATTGAGCAAGTTCCGTATAGTTATATGCATAAGCAAAGGTATCTTTCGATTTTGAACATTTACATAGTATTAAATTCTCTGAACTCAGACACAGAGTGAACATATGTCTTTGAACTCTATGGAGAGAACAGATTACTTAACACGCCTACAACTATACTAAGAGTAAAGTCCTAAATGCCACCACATTACGGCCTTGTGCTTATCCCAGTTTCAATGAATTTTCTAGAGAACTTCCCATGTTCTCATAGAAAGCGACCACACTTTCTCATTCACATAGGTGAGTCTATCAAAGGTACTCCGGTTGTTTGGTACCCCACTCTATACAGAGCTATAGACTTCAATAAGAGTTAAAGACCTCAACCTTAATCCGCTTCACGATAACATGCCATGGGAAAGGTGCATGATTCTATCTCCATATCATTTTTGAATCGTTATTCCCTTTGAACCTATTTCTAGGTTGGTATCCATCACAAAATGACTCAACTTCTAGTGGGCAAAAGTCCCATGCCTTTAGAGGTATATAATAACTTTTCTCTAGCTAATCCTTTCGTCAAAGAATCAGCTAAGTTCTCTTCCGACCTAACATGATCCACACGTACATCACTAGTTGTGAGAAACTCTCTAACTGTGTTGTGCTTTCGACGCATTTGTCGATTCTTACTATTATAAAAACAGTTTTGTACTTATGCAATAACCGCGGTATTATCACAATGAATCATAATAGCTGGTATCGGTCTATCCCATACAGTAATTTGAGAAAGCAAGTTTCTCAACCATCCTGCTTCTTCACTAGCTTCTGCTAGTGCTATCAATTCAGACTCCATCGTAGATTGAGCCAGAATTGTCTGTTTCTTTGACTTCCAAGACACGGCGCCACCAAAGAATATTAAACAAATATCCACAAGTGGACTTGGAGTCATCCGAAGAGAGTTCCAATCAAGATCGCACTATCCTTCAAGGACTTCAGAAATCTCTTATAGTGTAATCCTAGGTTAACGGTCTTTTTAAGATATCGCATAACCCTCTCAACTGCATTCCAAGTGTTCCAAACCGGGACAACCGGTAAACTCCGCATAAAACCCCCACTGCATATGCAATGTCTGGTCTGGTACATTCAGTTGCATAATGAAGACTACCAATTATACTAGCATATTCAGATTGCCTAATGTTGTCACCAGTATTCTTGAACAGTTTAACACTAGTATCAAAAGGAGTACTCACAGGTTTACAATCAAAGTAGTTGTACTTCTTCAAAATCTTTTCAATATAATGAGATTGATCCAAAGAAATACCATCATTAGTTCTAGTAATCTTAATTCCCAGAATTACACTAGCTTCACCCAAATCTTTCATTTTAAAGTTAGACTTAATCATATTCTTAGTTTCTTCGACTACAGACAAGTTTGAACCAAAAATCAACAAATCATCCACATACAAACAAATCATGATGCATGCATTGTTTTCAAACTTATAGTATATGCATTTGTCACTTTCATTAATTCTGAAACCATGTGAAATCATCAAGTTATCAAATTTTTCATGTCATTGCTTAGGAGCTTGTTTCAAACCATAAAGTGACTTATCTAACTTACATACTTTTTGTTCTTGACCTGGAACAACAAAACCTATGAATGTTAGAGGACCCAGAGAATTTGGGATTATTTTGTTGAAGGATGTTGTTTTTGTTGGACTTACAATTCAAATGTCACAACAAATGTGAAGTCTTAGAAGTTTAATTGGGGTGACGAAAACTTCGAATATGGAATAACATTTTAGTTGAAATATGGTGGTGCATATGGATAGAGCGCAATGCAAGAGTCTCTGGAAACCAAAAGAAAAGTTTGGTAAGCCTCATTAGAAACGTTAAACTACAAGTTTTCTTTTGGTTTGAATCAAATACAAGGATATCGGGTTTAACGGAGAATATGGTGATATTATTATGTGACTCTTTATTCCGGCCTTTTTGATCTATATTTATTGTATTGGGTTTGTTGAATTTTCCTTTGATTTTTTGTTCCCGCTTATATTCATTGGGTTGAGGTACCTCTCTCAAGTACCTCTCGTTTCAATGAATTTTCTCTTTCACCGATCAATGTTTTTTTTTTATCCTACTAATAGTCTAACATGGGATATCAGCAAACCAACAATTTTTTTGAAAGTTTAGAAAATTTCGATCTAGTATTTTCGAATTGGAATGAAATTGAAAAAAACATGATTGCTGAGATGAATTCTTGTCACTTATTAAAGGTGATACTGTTGGAACAGTCGCCGATTTCAAACCTGCAAAACAAGGATTAAACACAAAAAATAAGTTATCGGCTGAGTCACGACCAGGTCGCTCTCCTTAAGGCGTTTCGTGGCTCTGCCTTGAGTTTTGTGCAATCAGTTCTTTCTTCGTCACAACGCCTCCATGATAATACAGCCGAGATAAAACTATCTTCAATCCCTCACGCACACAATGAGAGATTGATCACTTTCAGTCTTTCTAATCTTGCTCAGAAAACTGGTCTCTTGATTCACAAAAACAGTAAGTATGAAACTCATCCCTTTCTGGTTCTCAAAATAGGCTTTTTATAACCTTTGCGATTAAGACAAAATTAATGGGAATAAATTTTGGTTTTAATTGTCTCCATGAAAAGCATTTTAACAGTCAGAAAATGTTCACAAAAACGTTACCAAAATTAAGTCTATTATTCACGTAATTAAGGGCAATAAACGTTTTGAAAATATTTTCAAAAACCAGCAAAAAATAACTTCGAAATTCAAGAGTCCTCCCAAGGCCCCGCTATATATATATATATATAATCAGTAGGGGATGGATTCGATCCTGAGACCTCACCCTCAAGGCCCAAAATGCTTAACCACTGGGCGAAGCTCGAATTGTTGATATAAATATACAAAAGAATTCTTTTAAAAAAACATATATCCCAACAATCCCCCACTTATATTTTTTAAAATCATTGAGCAAGATCCGTATAGTTATATGCATATGCAAAGGTATCTTTCAATTTTGAACCTTTACATAGTATTAAATTCTCTGAACTCAAACACAGAGTGAACATATGTCTTTGAACTCTATGGAGAGAACAGACTACTTAACACACATACAACTATACTAAGAGTAAAGTCCTAAGTGCCGGCACATTACGGCCTTGTGCTTATTCCAGTTTCAATGAATGTTCTAGAGAACTGCCCATGTTCTCATATAAAGCGGCCACACTTTCTCATTCACATAGGTGAGTCTATCAAAGGTACTCCTATAGCTTGGTACCCCACTCTATACAGAGCTATAAAATTCATTAAGAGTTAAAGAACTCAACCTTAACCCGCTTCAGGATATCATGCCATGGGAAAGGTGCATGATTCTATCTCCATATCATTTGTGAATCGTTATTCCCTTTGAACCTATTTCTAGGTGGGTATCCATCACAAAATGACTCAACTTCTAGTGGGCAAAAGTCCCATGCCTTTAGAGGTATATAATACCTTTTCTCAAGCTAATCGTTTCGTCAAAGGATCAGCTAAGTTCTCTTCCGACCTAACATGATCCACACGTACAACATTAGTTATGTTCAAACTCTCTGTCTGTGCTGTGCTTTCGACGCATTTGTCGATTCTTACCATTATAAAAACAGTTATGTACTTTTGCAATAGCCGCGGTACTATCAGAATGGATCATAATAGCTGGTATTGGTCTATCCCATTTTTGATGGTGGTTTTTAGTTCAGGGCTAAAATTGTAAAATCCTGTATTTAATACGCCGTCATTCTGCAAAGAAGATTGAGCCATTTAAAAGTGATGAGTGCCCAAGCCTCTTTACTTTCATATGTATTGAGCAATTCAGTATATTTATATGAAATTTATTCAGAATTGTGCGTGTAGCAACAACCCCAAATATTCTTTAAAATTCTGAGTATTTATTATATGGCATGTTCCCCAGTTGAACTCTTAATACTGACATGACATGACGACTAATGCTCGCTCCCAGCCGAGTAGCATGAATCTCCGAAGTGTCATGATTAAGATGCGTGTGGAAGTACTCAATCAGAGGCACGCAAAGTTATGCTGCCCTTTGATATTAAATTAGTGATTTTTTGTATCAGTATGCAAAATTCACCCAAAATTGATTGATTTTGCGGCAACCCGCAAAATTCAGTTCTTTAACCTAATTTATCAATTTGCAAAAAATCAGGTTTTTGCGCCCTGCGTAATATCTTGAACCCTATTGGTCGAGACCAAACCTAGGTAAGCTAGGAAATTAATCCGCCATGGACTAGTAGGAGCAAAGTAATACAAAATATAAGAAAGAAAGAAATAAAAGAGGAGTTGCGGCAAATAGGAGCAGCAACAAGAGGAGGCGTGGCCGCGCCACATGGCTCGCCAGTTCGCCCTAGCAGGCACCACCTGTAGCCGGATGGCTACGCTCCATGTTGCCCTTGACGGCCCCCTTTCCCATCGACCAATCATGTCGCTCTAAATGCGCCACATGCATTTAGAATAAGGCCGGCCCCATGCTGCTTGTCGGCCCCCTTTCCATCGACCAATCAGGTCGCTCTAAATGCGCCACATGCATTTAGAATGAGGCCGGCCCCATTCTGCTTGCCGGCCCTCTTTCCATCGACCAATCAGGTCGCTCTAAATGCGCCACATGCATTTAGAATGAGGCCGGCCCCATGCTGCTTGTCGGACCTCTTTCCATCGACCAATCAGGTCGCTTTAAATGTGCCACACGCACTTAGAATGAGGCCGGCATCATGCTGCTTGCCGGCCCCCTTTTCATCGACCAATCAGGTCGCTCTAAATGAACCACACGCACTTAGAATAAGGCTGGCCCCATGTCGCTTGCCGGCCCCATTTCCATCGACCAATCAGGTCGCTCTAAACCCTCCACACACATTAAAAAAAGCCAAACCACGCCAACACCTAGTGGTCGTCGCGTCAACATAGGCGCACACACTAATTAGGGATTTTACATACCAAACCCTAATTTGGTTAAGACCGCTATGCCATCCCATTCCAAATAATGCCACCTAAGGCAGTAAGTTTGATACGGAAACTAGAGCCAATATTGTTGGGTCATATTTGGATCTAACACCAACATGCCAAGATATAGTGGCCGCGCCATTACGCCACTATGCAACTGGCAGGCACTAGCGAGATGTGGCCATAATCAACGGCCATCCTCTTTCATAAATTACAATCTCGGCCGACCAACTTCGCCAGCCGAATTGACGGACATAGATTAAATCTCAGGCGACCAACCAAGACTAACTTAATAGCTCACACTCTATTTCTTGCAGCAAGTCTCATGATTTAGCTCGCCACACATGATCACCCGCCGCCTAGTTTACGCGGGATTGGTCAGAATAACTAGGTCTTGCACGCAAGACCCACTCAGCAATCTGCTGCATATTTTCCAAGAAAATACTCGAGACATCATGCATGTCACAAACTGGGGGATGCTCACTGGCGTATTGGTCTGGCAGTTTACAGCGTGCGGCGTGTGCAACGCGCCCATTAAGAGAAAGTGTCAGGAAAAGGCAGATGGTTAATGAGCAGTAAGTGAGTAGTGGGTGTAAGGCTGGCCAGTTTTCCACCGTGATGGAAACATGATGGTCACCACTTTTTACACGACTCCACTTCTCCACTACTTAACTGTCTCCACTTCCTACGAGATCAGGTGTGCTCAATCATGACTTGTATAAATAGGTTTTTGACCTATTTCGACAACAAAGACACAAGTGTTATCAACACAAGTATTCAAAAGAACACAAAAGAAATGATGACTTACATTCCGCAAGCCAGTTTCAAATTCTGATACAAGTCATAAAACAGCCACACCTTCCAAAATCCAATATTTTGATCTCAACACCTTCTTTTCTTCCCTCCCCAAGATCAACCCTTCTCCTTCACTTTGTGACCGAAGCAAGTCTGGAACGACCATTTCTTGGTTTAGGCCAGAATTGTACTGATTGATCTCTCGAATCTAAAGTACTCCCGTGCAGTGCATTTGTTTAGGGTTTAGATTCGTCTCTCGGCGGCACACCCAAATTTACCATTTCCAGGAGAATCAGTTTTTACCCCAAAACAACTGGCGACCACATTGGGAGATTAGTTTCTCGGTTGCAAAAATTATTTTCCCAATTTCATTTTAAATTTCCTAAATTTCTCAAGATGGTTGATCTTAGGAATGGTTCAGAAACCCTCAATCCTAATTTTACTTCTCCTAGCACCGATAATACTTCACATGTTACTCCCGAATCCTTTCTTTCATTCAAAACCCTTGTCGAAGCTATGAAGTCTCAATATTTAACAACTATTCACGATTTGATGAAAACCCTGAATGATATTGTCAGGGATCAAGCTATTATTATCAAGACGCAAGACGAAGTATTTACGCTTTTAAAAGTCCTCATGGATCAACTATCAAAGGAACCAACATGTATTCATTCTGGAGGAAACGCCATCAACAATTCATTTTGGATGAATACTGATGGTAGTGGTCTTTCTTCCAAGATTCATATTCCTATTCCTGGTGAGGAAGATGAAGCCTATGGTCACGTTGAATGGAAAGGTATCCACCAACCTAACTAGTCTACTTGTGAAGATCAAGAGATGTTTCCTCAAGCTCAGAAAAAAGACTCGTGGGATTTATCACGTTCTCATCAGAGTCCTCGCAGTTAAGAGGTGATTTCATTATGTGCGTCTTTCCTGGAAAATATTAATTCCCATATTGCATCAGAAGCTGCTAAGAGATCCACTTCGGCTTTACTCAGTCGATCTGAACCGTCCCGGAATGAAGAAGCTCGTAAAGATGTTCAGGAAAGCAGACGTCCTTCCAATAAAAGATCCAACCTCCAGTCAATCGCTAGTGAAAGGAGAAAGAGAAAAGGTCCTGCAGTGGAACAACAACTCAAACGTGCGGCACCAGCGTTAAAAAAACTCAACCTTAACCCGCTTCAGGATATCATGCCATGGGAAAGGTGCATGATTCTATCTCCATATCATTTGTGAATCGTTATTCCCTTTGATCCTATTTCTAGGTGGGTGTCCATCACAAAATGACTCAACTTCTAGTGGGCAAAAGTCCCATGCCTTTAGAGGTATATAATACCTTTCCTCTAGCTAATCCTTTCGTCAAAGGATCCGCTAAGTTCTCTTCCGACCTAACATGATCCACACGTACAACACTAGTTGTGAGAAACTCTCTGATTGTGCTGTGCTTTCGACGCATTTGTCGATTCATACCATTATAAAAACAGTTTTGTACTTTTGTAATAGCCGCAGTACTATCATAATGGATCATAATAGCTGGTATCGGTCTATCCCATACAGGAATTTGAGAAAGCAAGTTTCTCAACCATCCTGCTTCTTCACTAGCTGCTGCTAGTGCTATCAATTCAGACTCCATCGTATATTGAGCCAGAATTGTCTGTTTCTTTGACTTCCCAAACACAGCGCCACCAGCAATATTAAACAAATATCCACCAGTGGCCTTGGAGTCATCTGAAAGATAGTTCCAATCAGCATCGCAGTATCCTTCAAGGACTGCAGGAAATCTCTTATAGTGTAATCCTAGGTTAACGGTCTTTTTAAGATACCGCATAACCCTCTCAACTGCATTCCATTGTTCCAAACCAGGACAACTGGTAAACCTGCATAAAAACCCCACTGCATATGCAATGTCTGGTCTGGTACAATCAATTGCAGAACGAAGACTACCAATTATACTAGCATATTTAGATTGCCTAATGCAATCTTAAACAGTTTAACAATAGGATCAAAAGGAGTACTCACAGGTTTACAATCAAAGTAGTTGTACTTCTTCAAAATCTTTTCAATATAATGAGATTGATCCAAAGAAATACCATCATTAGTTCTAGTAATCTTAATTCCCATAATTACACTAGCTTCACCCAAATCTTTCATTTCAAAGTTAGACTTAAGCCTATTCTTAGTTTCTTCAACTACATACAAGTTTGAACCAAAAATCAACAAATCATCTACATACAAACAAATCATGATGCATGCATTGTTTCAAACTTATAGTATATGCATTTGTCACTTTCATTAATTCTGAAACCATGTGAAATAAGTTATCAAATTTTTCATGCTATTGCTTAGGACCTTGTTTCAAACCATAAAGTGACGTACTTACATACTTTTTGTTCTTGACCTGGAACAACAAAACCTATGAATGTTAGAGGACCCAGAGAATTTGGGATTACTTTTTTGAAGGATGTTGTTTTCGTTGGACTTACAATTCAAATGTCACAACAAATGTGAAGTCTTAGAATTTTAATTGGGGTGACGAAAAACTTCGAATATGGAATAACATTCTAGTTGCAATATGGTGGTGCATATGGAGAGAGCGCAATGCAAGAGTCTCTGGAAACAAAAAGAAAAGTTTGGTAAGCCTCATTAGAAACGTTAAACTACAAGTTTTCTTTTGGTTTGAATCAAACACAAGGATATCAGGTTTAACGGAGAATATGGTGATATCATTATGTGACTCTTTATTCTGGCCTTTGTGAGCTAGGTCTTTGTGAGCTATATTTATTGTATTGGGTTTGTTGAATTGTCCTTTGCTTTTTTGTTCCCGCTTAATTCATTGGCCCCAAGGCCCCGCTCCCGGACTAATAATATATATATATATATACACTCAGTAGGGGGAGGGATTCGATCCCGAGACCTCACCCTCAAGGCCCAAAATGCTTAACCACTGGGCCAAGCTCGAATTGTTAATATAAATATACAAAAGAATTCTTTTTTAAAAACATATATCCCAACAGATACAACAATTTTTCTCATCTAATATCATTATTGATCAAGAAACCATGGTTAAATAATGAGAACAACTTCGAATCAACAATAAAGTCGAGATCTAATTAAATTTTTGTGTTTGATTTTCATTTGATCATCGCTTGATTTTGAGTAACCGTGGTTAAATAATGAGCATAACTTCGAATCAACAATAAAGTCGAGATCTAATTAAATTTTTGTGTTTGATTTTCATTTGATCATCGCTTGATTTTGATATTTGTTGAATAAGCAACTAGAAGATCGTAAGATGTTATCGACCTTTGATCAAGACGAAAATATAAAATAATTTAGAAAGATAGATACCTTAATTGTATTGGCTGGTACAGTGGGTACGTCCAAGTTTTGGTACACACGACTTGCACCAGTTAATTTGGACAGATTTTAAGAAGTTATTTTTCAACTTAATTAAATCAAAAAAATCAGAAATTAGTTTAAGAACTCAATTTTAATTTCAGAATAACACTTACAAGTAAAAAATAACGTTTGATAAGCAAATTGCTCTTACTTGACATTCTCTAAATAAAAACTTCAAATAGTATGGCATTTTTCCAAGTTCTCTTAAAAATCTAGATGCAAAAGTGTGACATCCAAATTCTAGATGGTGTCGGATCATTTTGTTATCCGTAGCCACCCTTTAAATAGAGGCAGAGAAACCCCCGAGTTAACCTTAAGTTCTAGAAAAAGATCGATCAAAAAAATACAATTAAGCGTAGGTAAAACACAAACACCAAACTTTATTTAAAGATAAACAATAATGGACCACTGGTTAATACATCCACAGCCACATGTAGCCATGAATAACACCACCAGCAACAACTTAAAGCTTGTCCAGAAAAAGGAAAAAAACAAACTTAAACGCACCAACAATAACATTTTACGCGTACATGCGCGTTTCCGTGGCTTAATGAGGACTTCCTTGTTTAATTAGGTCTTGCAGCATATCATTTGGCAGAGGTAGAACGGACCGCTATATCCCCACCGGCAGCATGGACATGCTTCATCCAAAATGCGATAAAAACAGTTAATTAGTTTACCCATTGTTGCTGGTATATTTTTCTACCAAAAAATAGCTTTTAACTATGCATACCTTGAGGGTAAGCTACACCATCAGTAGCAACGGATTTAGATCCGGTGGCAGCAGGGGCAGATTCAGTGACTAGAGCTGCCTGTGGTACTCGAGCTGCATCAGTTAAGGCAGTGAGTAAGAGAAGTGCAATACAAGCGACCAATACACTCTTAACCATCATTTTCTTCATCATCATCTTGACCTCCTTCACTAGATAACCTGTAAGGTTCACTCTTTTAATAACAAGGCTGCTGTAAGATGTGGTGCACTTATCTCTTCCCAATTCATACCATATATATACTGCCTAATCCCTTAACCCCGTAATGATTAAATCACGAGACTTTTTAACAAAGTAAGAGCACTAGCTAGAACTAGAAAGAATATTAATTAACTAGAACGACAAAAATTTTGTCTTGGTCGCCAACTTGTTATGTTATTCACTGCCACAACAAACTAGATGAGCTTCTATTGGATGTCCTGAATCTGATTTCCTTATAGTATATCCACCTAGTCAACAAAAGTAGGCGTTAGTACTCTCACGTCTAGTTACAGAGGATCGGGCAAGTACTTAATCGTGAGAGGTCGTCGACAACAAGTAGTTGCATGTAAGCAGGGGGATCCAGGATGTGGATAGCAGGGCCATCTTCAGTACTCAAAGATATTTTGTAATATTGCAGAAGATTTTTGAATATTTCTTCAAAGAATATAAAACAGACGTTTTTGAATATTTGCTCAAACAACAACATACATTATTGCATAGATATTATCGATTGGCCGGACAAACATTTTTTTATATCGGTGGACCGTTAAGTGTAATTATTAAGGTGCACTAATTTGCGCAAAAATAAATATAAAAATTAAAAAGAATGATCCTTCGCCGATCTTAGCTGCCTGAATGAAAATGGACATATGGAACGTTGGTTACATCCTTAGCTTGTGGTTTACAGCAAACTAGATCAGCTTCTATTGGATGTCCTGAATCTGATTTCATATAGTATATCCACCTAGTCAACAAAAGTAGGCGTTAGTACTTTCACGTCTAGTTTCAGAGGATCGAGCAAGTACTTTAATCCTGGAGTCGTTGGCAATAAGCAGTGACATGTCAGGCCTAATGTGGGGTTACAGATCAAATAGAGCGAAATGTGGATAGAATTTGGTATCAAAAGATCAAAGATGCATGGCTACTGTAAGGGGTTCATAGATTGATATATAGGAGCCTAAATCAGTCATCTAATGAGGACCGTAGTCGGACTTGATAGTGCGGTAACGTATTATTATTGTTGATACATGAATCAGTCACTGACCGTTTTGGCTAGTATGGTGATAGTAACAATTTCTTCTTTTCTTCATTGTTTGTCATTAGTCTCTTCTTAGTCGCACATGAAGTGGTTCGGATTTCGTGCTACCTTGAGAACTCTAATAAAATGAATAAAAGAAAAGGAGCAATATCAGTTTATCGATGACCTAACGGATTCAAACGTAAAGTTTGAAAAACTTAAGACTGTTTTTTTTAACATTTTAATCAAATCCACGGCTGTTTTTCACCATTTCCATTGTATCTACATAGTGAAAAGCAGTCCTAGAAGTATTGGACTTTTTTCGCAAAACAACACATAAAAATAAACAAATCGACAGTTATTCAATCCATCTTAGATGTGCCAAAAAAAAAAAAAGTTAATTTGGTTGGCGGTTGGAGTATATTTATTTTTGATGTCCTACTGTTCCCTTGTAAAAACAGATGGGTTAGTATGAACACGACTTACCTCTTTAAGGATTCTAGTAAAATGATCATGGCATCATGGGATCATTTTGCAACGTTTCTCTTGCTTCCATCCAGACCACGATTAAGGATTCTTACCTGTTCATCCACGATTTTGTTCATCATGGTTTACAGTTTGGGCTTTGTTTTCTTTAGCTAGTTTCATTCCTTTCTGTTTAGCTTCTTCTAGCCTGTCGAAAAGCTGAAAACCACATAAGCCCCGTTCATGCACAAGTTGAAAGTTGCTTTTTCCCGCACCACCTATTCCCAATTTGGGAGCAAAAACCATGCTTCCATGAAACTTGGCCTGTGTACCGTTTGTTGGATATTTTCAACAAACCCTTGAATTAAGGCATTAACCTGCGTCGGATCGACACTTGAGCAGAAAACTCAGACGAAAACTCGTTTCACCAATGGACGCATTGAAGGAACAGACGCGCCTGTTCACTCTGAAAAGATGTCCAGAGAGATGAAGAGTCATCTCCAAAGGGTATGATTTCCTCTTTAAATAGGAGACTTGTTTTCATTCAAAACACATCTCTCAACTCTCTCTATTTTCTTTCTTACAAGCATCATCAAACAAAACCAAGTGTGTTCTTGGTTGGATCAAGGTCGTACAAGCTTTGAATCCAACAACCGTTGTGGGGGCTTCAAGTATCCTGACGGCAATATTCAATTGACCTGTTTGTACTCGCCAATTCAATTGGGAAAGGGTCGAATAATTGTCGAAAAGAATCTTTCATAAGAGCCTTGAACCCTAATACAACATTCTTTTCTTCACCTGTTTTAGTGCCAATTTTCCAACACCGTTTGGACTGCATATTGGTTTATTTTGGGGTTTTTCATTTAATACCCAAAATGTTTGTTTGGACAGGGTATTGATGCCTATTTGTTGATTAGTAGACACTCATGCCTCTCTCGGGGTGATAATTGTTGGCTTAAAAAAATCTCACAAAAATTAGATTCTGGTCATAAATTGGGATGCTAGATACAAGTTCTGATGAATTTTGTTTATAAAGATGTTCATGTTCGAGAATGTTGGATATTTTCATTATTGTTTGCTGCTATCCGGGGAGTTCTGGGAGGCGTAGCCCCTCCCAGCTGTGTTCGACCTGCGGATGGGTACAACGATGCTAACTGGAACAATGTAGAATCCAAGTTCAACTCGACGTCTGGATGGATTTTTACATTAGGGGTGCTTTCTGCTGTGTCTTGGAGTTCCAAGAAATGGACTTGTATTTCGATTCAACAATGTTGTCGAATTGATAGCCTTAATCGATGCATGTAAGGAGGCGGCATGGCTTAGAAACCTACTTATGGAAATTCCATTTTGAAAGAAGCCATCTCCAACAGTCTTGATTAATTTTGATAATCAAGCTACAATCTATGGTGTCTATAATAAGACTTATAATGGAAATTCTAGACATGCAAGTCTTAGACATCAAATGTTTAGGGAAATTCCTATGGTAATGGTCAGATGAAAACTTTTGTTGAGCCAGGTGGATGGCCAAACAGGTTTTTCCACTATGGTAAAGCATTGGGCGGTTGATCATTAAGCGCCAGAGCTTACGACACACGCTAGCGTTGGAAGAAAAGCGCTAGCGCTTAAAGCACAAACGCGACGATTGAACTTAGAACGCTGGCGTTTGTAGCAAAAACGCCAACGGGTAGTTTTTTTAAAATTCAAAATTCACTTTTTACCTCTATAAATTACCATCATTTTCAAACAATTCACTCACACCAAAATTCACTTCTCTTGAAATTTCTCTTCTAAAATCTATTTCAATTTTTTTGAGTTTATTGTTGGTGAAATAGCTGAAAAGGCGATCACACTTTTTTGCGATGCAAAACTTGAAGTCTGTTGTTTCTAAGATATGTGGGAGTTTTAAAAAGATTGAAAATTGTAAGAGGGAAGTGCAAGTTCTTGAAGTTGCTCCAAGAAAATTTTCCGCTAAAAGGCAAAGAAGAGCTCCACTTTTGAAAGTTAACAACAAAAAATTCAAAAACAAAGGCAAAACTGTCAAAGAGCGCGTTGAATGGAAGATACGTCAAATGAAGATAAACAGGAGGCCAAAACTTGTACTTGATTTTTGTTGAAGTTGTTTAGTACTTTTTTATTATTGTCTAAGTTTATATCTTGTAAAAGAATTGGCAGTAATATCAATGAATGAAAAAAAATTAGATTTTAAAATAGATTTCCACTTCAGATTAAGCGAAATTTATTACAATTTAAACTTGCAAATAACATCAAACTACATTTTAATAAACCACAACAAAAACATCAAACTACATCAAATCCAGCGACATTCTCTTTGTAGAGTTCATAACATTCAAAATGCTTAAACTCTCTTCCGCTTTCTTCAGTAAACTTGATCTGAGCGATGGTTTTACGGAAACAGAGATAAACAACAAGTTCGAGATATTTATGATGTAGTTGATCGGTGATACAAAGGTAAGATATTCACCAGTTCTTTGTTGGATAATCCGAATAGCTATGGTGAACCATCCAAAAAACTTCCGTATAATGTTTGACTTCCTTAGTGATGAATGCAATTCTTAGTTCTAGGCTCTTACTGTTTCTTATGGTTTCGTTCCGCGATGCTAAAAAATGTCCCAATACTTTTTCCCATAAATAGTCATTGTTCATTGGTCTCATCATACGATGTAACCAACATCGAACAAGAGTAACATCTTCTTCCATTGTAAAGACCGGGAGCGGCATTCGAGTGCAGTACAAATGAGCTTGAGATTGACCATCTTTTAGAATTCTAAAACACGCTTCGTAATGAAAAGGTTTGTCGTGAGCTTCCTCCCAATTATCAAGAGTTGTTTGGATCACTTCATCTTCAGCTACACCGATGAACTTTTCTCGATCAATTTCCATTACCAGAGCAAGAAATGGCTGGACTGCAAGCCTAATAGATTGAAAACGAGCACGCAATCGATGAGCATCTCGGTTTCCTGGGTTTCCCGTCAGTGAGACGAACATTGAAAAAATGTTCTCCCAAAAATAAGCGTCTTGAAAGCCCATACAAGTAATTATCCTATGAAAAAAATATGTTTTGCATATAGTTATATCCTCTTCTTCAGTAAACTTGGGACCACGATTTCTAACAGACATTTCTGGAGAGTGAGAGAGATTAAGAGTTTTAGAAAAAAAGAAGAAGAAGATGTGATTTTGGAGATGGGATGAAGGGAATTTATAGGTCGAGAAATAAAATCGAGCCGTTGGAAATTTAGCCATTGGTGTTTGTAGTATAACCGCGTGGATTTCCTTTAAGCGCTGTTTGAATTACCATAGGAGTTGGCGTTTGTATTAAAACCGTGCGACTTTACTAAAACCGCCTGTTTGAATTACCAACGCGTATTTTTTTTTTATAAATACAACACTAGGGGTGGCCTCTCAACCAAACCAACAGATTTCTTTATCAACATCCACCATGTTTTCTAAAGGCAAAGCGAAGCAAATATTATGTGTCGAAGCAAAAGTGGTTTGTCCATTATGTTTTATGGATAACCACATTCCTATGCAATGCCCTTGTATGTATTCAAAGTGTTCATGAGAAGGTTGTTCACGTATCAGAATGGTGATTGAATCACAACCGGAAAAGCTCAGGTATTTGCAATGTCAAGATCCCAACTCATCCCGGATGAACCACATATGCTAGATGATGCTATGAAGATTAAAAAAGAAGAAGAAGATAAGATTGCAACACTCTAAAAAAACTTCAAACTTAAAGCCAAATTGAAGGAGTTATTACACTGCAAGCATTGTGGATATAGAGATCACGAATACAAACATTGTCCACAGAGAATCAGTGGATGCTAAAAGCCCGATTGCAAGACTTTTATTCATTTGCGGACTTCTTATGAAGAAGACACATATGGAAGGCATTTACTGGAATGTCCTAAGTGTTTTTTGGTGGAGTGGGCTGATTGAAGTTGAAAAGATGAGGGTACCCCAATATACCTAAATCTAAAACTTTTCCACCTATAAGTCCTTTCTCCGAAAGTGATTGTCTATGAACTGAGTCGAGACAATACAACTAATCGGTTCACACTTCGTGTGATCGTCTATGGATACGAGATCGAGATAATACAACAACGAAGTATGTTTACTTGATAAAAGGTTCGGACTTAACCAAACACAATAGGATTACTATCAAGTAAATAGGAATTAACGTTTGTGTAATTTACTTTAAATTATAATAACAACAATTATAATTACGGAAAATAAAAGTAAATGACACAACAAGATTTTGTTAACGAGGAAACCGCAAATGCGAAAAAACCACGGGACCTTGTCTAGAATTGAATAATCTCGTGATTAAGCCGCTATACAAAATCAAACCAACTTCGTATAGTTGAGACCAAGCAACTAAACCTATAGTTCACCTAGTTCCGTCTCGTATTCCCATGCCTCCAACTTGTAATAAGTCACGTACTAGGAACAATTCCTTTGGTTCGTATTCCAAACAGTAAAGGAACAACAAATCTGTTTGGTATCAACTCTTTTTAACCAAGTGATGTGAGTTCGACAAAAGGCTCTTTCGTTTATCACAATAAACTCCTTTGTCGGTCCTTATATCTATCTAATAACAACTACCAAAGTAATTGTCTAGATTTTGCAATCAATACTTTGAATCACAAAGAATTTTATTGATGCCGATCTACTCAACTAATCAATCCAATATACCACAAGGATAAACCGATTATAGTTGGATCCTCTTTAACCAAAACAAGTATTGTGCACACCAAAGATTATGAACCCAAATCGAAATCTTCTCCGTCTTCAAATCTTCTTAGATCTTCAATAAACACCTGCACACAAATCAACTTGAATCTCTACCGATCAATCATGCACATAACGGAGTCTGTTAACAATGGATTATCACAAGACGTCTTTAGATCTACAAACAAATAAAGATCCGCGTCAAAACTTCGATCTAGTTTGAGTGAATCTTATATCGAAGAGAAGATTCTCAAGCATAAACAAACTAGGTGCAATCAAAGTTCAACAACCGTTAGTCAATCAAATCAATCGAAAACTAATAATAAAACCGCAATTATCTAGTTTCCCACCAACAATACTAATAGAGCTTCTCAATCCCAAAAAATCTTTAAACCGAGTGGTCGTAAGAGATTTCGCCTAATTAGGTTACTTTCCTCTCCAAATAGGAGGCTCCACCAAAGAATAACACAACTAGATAGTTTTGTCAAGCTCGAGGATTAGTTTGCTAGAAATGCAAACTTTGATATTTATGGACCAAGGAAGTTTGGACACCAAGGAATTTCCAAAACCGAAAATATTCTCTAGATATGTAATATATTCCAAATTCGGTTTCCATAATTCCTGAAAATGCTTTGTCCAAACATTGACCGAAAATCTCTTAGAAAATCTCCAATTAGTAAATGCACATTACTAATTTTCATTTTCCAAAAATAAAATTAAAAACCTTAATTAAAAGATTCTCAACTTATTTTTCGATCCGAGATTTTTCCTTTAGCTATTAAGGAATATCTTTGAACAATAAAAAAGATAAGCGTTACTGCACATGTTCAAAGAATGTCGACATCATTACTTTGTAAGTCCTCTTTCATACTTACAATCTTGAAACCGATTTGCCACACTATAGGATCGGAATATCGCAACACAACACCTATGCGAAATCCATAAACGTTACGTAGCGAAGGCGTCGCAGGGCGAATAAAATAAGTGACGCAATGGATGACGATAGCCAGAACACGAAAGGTGTGAAGACCTAGCGAGATCTAGCGGTGTCGCGAGATTATGCATTTGTACACTTATGACACTTCGCAAATCATTCCCGAAAATAAATGACAGCTTAGCTGTCATCCATTATGTAATACCTATATAAAGAGCCGAACAAGCCTATTGGAGGAGAGATCTTTTCGAGTGTGGATCAAGTCATTAGGAGAGAGAAAGTTGATAGTGATTGTAATTTCTTTAGCTCTTTTCCATTTTATCTTGTAAACATTCAAGAAGTTAATCAATAAAAATTATAATTGTTCATCTTAAAATGGTTTGATTGTGTGGATTCTTGTGAGGGGTGTAGTGTAGGATTTCCTGCAACTACATATTGGCGCTAGAAATAGGGAACACTGAAGATTAGAGATTGGATATTGTCGTTAAAATTGTTCGAATCAGGAGTATGATGGATAAATTGGTTAAAATAGAGAAAGCCAGAATCAAGGAGAGTAATGGAGAATTGGAATGTAATATGATTACAAAGACGATGGTTAATAAATTTCATGAAGGTATCAGAGGGAGAATACACAAACGAGATTTTGAAGGAAAGAAAATTATAACAACAGAGAAGGCGTCACCCTTGAAAAAATGGGAAAAACAGAAGATTATGTTCACAACAACGGAGATATCAAGAGAGAATTTAAATCACACATCTCCACTAGTGATTACGATAAGCGCAAGCAAGGAAGAAGGAGAACTAACAAAAACAGTGGAAGAATGGGCAATAAATAGAACTTTGGTGGACACAGGGAGTTTAGTGAATATAATGTTTTATCATGCTTATAAAGAATTGGGGTACAAAAATGAAGAAATGACTTCCTCAACATATCATATCCATGGTTTCGGCAAATCTATAACAAAACCTAAAGGGGAAATAAAAATGCGAATTCTGTTGGTAGAAATTGAAACACAAGTGACGCTATGTGTAGTGGATATGGAATCACCATACAACATGTTATTGGGAAGACCATGGGTACATGCAATAAAAGTTATAGCCTCGACATTTCATCAATGTGTCAAATTTCCTATGCCGAGTGGGATTGGCGAAATCAGAGGAGATACCGATAAAGGAAGGATATATCATCAAATCGAGGTAAAACATTATGAAGAACAGGTGAAGAGGCGAAAAGATTGCAAAAAGATGGCAAAAGCAGCGAAAAAAGAAAGAAGAATTTAGAATTTACATGATAAGAGCAGAAGAAGGAAAAGGAATACCTAGCGAAATCTCGGAAGAAGAGAATGAGCTTACGAAGGAAGTAAAAGGACCAACGCCTATGGGAGAACCGAAGGCTAGTTACACGCGGCAGAGCCGACAAAAGGAAGTGAACGTCGGAATCAAGAAGAACCCAAGATGTTAAAAATTGGGACTAAAATGGAGGCAGATGAGGAAAGAAGGACTATTGATTTGTTGCAAGCTTACAAAGACATTTTCGCATGGGATATGGATGAGATGCTGGAATAGATCCATCTCAGAAGCGTGCCATAAATTGGAGATTGACAAAAATGCAAGACCATTCAAACAAAGAATTAGAAAAATTGCAACAAAGATATCATCCTCAAATAGAAGAAGAATTGCGAGAAGATGCTTGACGCAGAATCATTATACAAGCAAAATATCCCGAATGGATAGCAAATATGGTCGTAGTCCCAAAGAAGAAGAGAGGGATAAGAATTTGCATAGATTTTCTGATCTAAACAAAGCTTGTCCGAAAGATAGTTTTCCTTTGCCGGATATTCCGCAAATGGTTGAGTCACCTGGCAGAAATGAAAGGATATCCTCTCTTGATGGATACAAAGGCTACAATCAAATTCCCTTGCTTAAGAAGACCAAGAGCATACTGCCTATTTCGCTCCAAGAGGATTATCTTGTTATACAAAAATGCCATTTGGTCTGCAAATGTTTGGAGCAACATACCAAAGGATGGTAGGAAAAGGTGTTCGCAAAATGGATACATTAAACACTAGAGGTATATGTAGATGACATGTTAATAAAAAGTAAAGAAGCAAAAGACCATGTACGGGACTTGAGGGAAATTTTTTGAACAAATGAGGCATTTCAACATCAAAGTAAATCCGAAAAATGTACCTTTGGGGTTGCATCGAAATTTTTAGGTTACATTGTGTCAAAAGAAGGAATACAATTCGACCCAGAGAAAGTACAAGAAATTCGCGATATGCCAACTCCAAATGATTTAGTGAAAGATGTGCAAAAGTTCAATGGACTATTAGCTTCGCTAGGAAGATTCATCTCACGATCATCGATAAGTGTAAACATTTTCTCAACATACTTAAAAAGGGAGCGAAATTTAGATGGACGAGATGAATGTGAAAAGGCTTTACAAGGAATAAAAGAACATCTAATGGATATATCAATTTTACAAAAAGCGAGCAGGGAGGAATTATTAATCTACCTTGCGACAACCTCGCATGCACTAAGCGCAGATATTGCGAATAGACGCAGAGTGGAAAAGCCAATCTATTACATCAGCAAAACATTCAATGCCATGGAGATGAATTATTCAAAAATTGAAAAAACTAATTTTGGCATTAGTTTATGCAATATTTAAACTTCGCATATACTTCCAAGCACACACAGTTAAGGTAGTCACAAAAGTACCGATTGAGTCAGTAATGAAAAATTCAAAAGGTCGGGAAGGGTTAAGAGATGGAATGCTCAAGTAAGTCATTGCAAAATCAAATATGAAATACTATCTTCACCAAAATCACAAGTTGTCGCAGATTTTTTAGCGAGAATTTCCTTTGGAAGAGGATGAAGCAAAGGAAGAAATGATGGATATAGAAGAAGAACATGGAAATCCAAGGGATCTATTAACTGAGCCAAACAGGTGGGAAATATTGGTAGATGGATCATCAAATGGGGAAGGCAATGGAGTTGGGATCGTTCTGATTTCGCCAGAAGGCAATAAAATGGCTTTTTCTTTCAGATTGGAATTTGCATCTACCAACAATGAAACAAAATATGAAGCTATAATACATGCTATGCAATTTGCAATAGAAATGAAGTTGGAGAATGTGAGAATCACCAAATGATTCCCAATTAGCTATTCGCCGATAAAAGAAGAATATACTACAAATGAACCATCTTTGAAAAAATACAAGAAACTTGTTGAAGAATTGTCGGCGAAGATACCAAAAATAAAATGGAGACATATATCAAGAAGAGACAATAGACTCGCAGATGCTTTCGCTTTTATATCAAGTATGATGACAGATCCAAATACAGATGCATAAAAATACGAGACACTTCTAACTCCATCAATCAATAAAGAGGAAGAGCAAGAGACAGAATGATGCTCATAGGAGATGGAGCACAAAGGCCCTATAGTGAAGATTGGAGAGCGAGAACTTCATGCATATCGATAAAAGGAGAAACACCAAGAAATAGATTAGAGGCGCACAAATTAAAAAGCCGTGCAACAAATTATGAATTAAGAGACGGGTAATCAGATCGAAGATCCTTTAATGGACCCTCGCTTAGATGTTTAACACGAAAGGAAGGAGAAGCGTGATAAAGATGTTACACAATGGGGATGTGGCAATCACAATGGTGGAAGATCTTTGGCACATAAGGCGAAAATGCAAGGCTATTATTGGCCATATATGCATGAAGATGCGAAACAAATATCAAGGCGTTGCGAAGATTGTCAAAGGCACGGAAAGAAAATACATGCACCAGAGCACCATTAACTTCTTCAACAAGTGTATGGCCTTTTGAAAGTGGGGTTTAGATATTGTGGGACCATTTTTACCAAAGTGCAGGGGCAAAGAAGGTATCTGATTGTCGCTACAGTTATTTCACAAAATGGGCGAAGTAAAAAGCGGTACAACACATTCGCGATAAAGATATTTTTACCTTCATATTCAAAACATCATATGCAGATTTGAATCCCCACACGCTTGGTATCCGACAATGGGAAGCAGTTTGAGGACAAAATATAAAATTATTGCTTAATGCATTTCGAGATAAAGTGTGGGAAATCAACTCCTTTATACCCAGAGCAATGGACAGAGGGGCGAAAGCAACAAATAAAACAATCACGATCTATGAAGAAGAAGTTAGAAGGACATAATAAGGCATGGTGTGAACAAGTGCATAATGCAAGATGGGCTTACAATACAACCATGCGAGAAGCTACTGAATGTCACCCTTTTGTTTAACATATGGAGTTGAATTTGTACTTCCGATGTGGTTATTATTCCAACAACAAAGAAAGAAGCTTGAGAAAAAAAATCTTAGTGCGGGTAACATTTTGATCAAGTTAAATGAATTAGAAGAAAAAGAGAAAGAGCACTACAAGATATGGAGAATTACCAAATAAGATTAGCCAGGGAATATAGCAAACGTGTCAAGACACGCGAATTTCAACCAAAGCGATTTGGTATTGAGAGAAACACCAAAAGATATCAGCGAGAAAGTGGTAGCAAGTGGCGAAAAATGGGATGGACCTTATATCATCAAGGAGATAGTCGTAATAGGGCATATAGATTAATGGATCCTGAGGGCAAAGATGTGGGCCACAGATTGGATAGACCGTTGAATAGATTATACTTGAAGAAATATTACCCGTAGAAGATTATGGGAAAATAATAGACTCAAGTAATGTAGATTGAAGCGAAATGAACTTATATGAAAATGTTGCGAAAGAATCATTGCAAAAATTGCACGAAACAAAGAAAGAACATGCGAAGATATCGCAAATAAAATAACAAGAGATAACCAAAAACAATGACATATCGTAATGGGACGAACCTCTTTATGGCGTACACCCTAGTTCGCGAATCAAAATTTTCGTAAGAGGCAAATGTAAGACCTAAAGTGCGTCATAAAATGGGGTATCTATTAACATGGCTCAGGGAAAAGGTTACACCGCCCCTAGAACCTGGGTCATGGAGATTTGAGTTCAATAAAGCCCATCCAGGAGAGATACCTTGGATTTCCAACTATATATAAAGGTTGTACCTGGTTGGACGACCGAGGGTCTCTTCTAAGGAGTCGCATGATCAAAGCGCCGAGGTACACGGTTGAGCCAAGAGTGCCTGGGCATTTGAAGTGTCTCGGCCATTCTTGGCAAGTCTTGGCATATGTTGCACTCGGCCAGAAGAAAACTCCACTTAGGTGCAGTCTGTAACCATAAGACATATAGGTATAAGGGATAAGAGGTCTGCGAAAACAACTGGTTGTTGTTAAGACCGGATGGGAGGAGCTAGTCTTGTATGGCCGATGTACGCCTCCTTGAAGGGGCAACCTTGGGAGATGATAAGGGCGGCACCTCCCATTAGGGGAGATGATAAGTGTCTTAAGACGCAAATGTCATGAGGCTTTATTTTCGCAAGAAAATTTAGGCTTGTCATATTTGTGTGATGATCCTGAAGAGGCAATAATACAAAAGACAAAGATAAGACGAGATCAATGGGTCAGTACATGAAAGTGTAAGGACGTCCTGCGATTTCGTCGCAAGACGGCAATGTCATGGGGCTTTATTCTCGCAAGAAAATCTAGGCATGTCATATTGTCACAATAAAATTATCCTGCAGAGGCAACAATACTAAGAAATGATAAGGCAAAATCAATGGGTCTTTACATGAAAGTGTAAAGACGTCCTGCGATTTTGTCGCAATAACAAGAGATGGCACAATAAGACCTTTAACTAGGAAGGCAAAATAAGACCATATGACAAAAGATTAATAAAAATTAACTATTATTTATGCAGGTCATTCATCGCAAAGAAGAAAATAAGAGACAATATGAGAGTTATTCAATAAAAAACATAATAATTCTTACAACAAAGTGCACTTCAGAAGGAAATAAAAAAAAAATCATATGCAAGAAGTTATGAAGGTCAAGAAACTAAAGGAAATGAAATTACAAAAGAAGTTCAATTCTCAACATTAATTCTTTCATCTTCAATAATTTTATCAGCTTCTCCAGCTTCCACACTTTCGCCAGTTGTTGAATTCCCGCCAGAAACCCCTTCACCTGGATTATTATTGACAGCTTTATTGTTTGATGGAATCACCTTTTCATTAGAGAGATCTTGGCGCTTTCGTATTCATAGTCACTATCGGGAGAATTAGGGATTTCATCATCCTCTACTTCCGAGGTTCGACGTATACTGAGGTCAAGAGATTTGGACAATAAGACATCATTCAAAAGAACTTCGGCTTTGAGATGAAACTGAAGAAGTGCCCTCTCGGTGATTTCTACTCGGATGTCTTTGGAGTAACTCGAGGTAATCAAATCTTCTTTCTACCCGATCGCGAACGAGCGAGAGTAGTGGCAAGAATTGCATTTTGTTTGCGAATCTTGGCATATCTAACCTTCAAAGTAGAAAGGGGGAACGAAGATCTTTCTCAGATTCAAAAATGAAGAACAACAGAGTTATATAAATAAAGAATTCGCAAACATAAGAAAATTAGACAAAGAAAAACTTGAGGCAAATAAATTTTATGACTTCCTTCCTTTGCGAGATAAGATGTTGGGTCAAAGCCAAGCAACTACTCTCAAATGATCCATGGCACTATCAAAATTATCTCCAACCGCACCTTTTAATCGAGAATGCAACCTCTTTTCGTTAGAAACAAGTAAGGTATTCTCCTTCGCAAGGGAGGAGTAGGATTCTTTTAACTTGGAATATTGATCCTTGAGTTGGCTTGTTTTCATACTTAAAGTTATTCTACCCCTAATAAGCTTATCCCTCTCAAAGAGTTGACTTTTTGAGTTTACTTCTCAAATGAACAGAGATTGTTCTCTGTTCATTACATATTTTTTGACAGACATCAAGTCATGCAGGAAATTGCCACCTTGTTTAACAAAACTGGCTTCTCTTGAGATAGAGTTCCATTCTCATCTGATAAGGTTTCCAACTCCAAATTAGATTTATCCAAAGAATAAGAGAGATGAGACAATTCATTACTTAATGAGTCTTGCTTCTGAACTAAGTGAGCATTCTCTTTGGCAAGGTTATTTATTTGATCAACAGAGTATGTATGAAGATTATCTAATTGGTTATATTGCTCCATCCAAACATCTCTATCCATTCGAGTTTTTCGGAATGATTCCAACTGATATATCTCCATTTTTCGCTTCTGGTTTAAAGCTTGAAAGGCGAACAAGGTCTTGAAGATTAAAAAAAAAAAAAAATGGAGAAGGGGAAGTAATACCTTTTAATTCTTCATTCTTCTTGCGAAGATTATCACGATCTAATGAAATATTTTGAAGCTTCGATTTTCAAGATGGAGAGTTTCACACTTCACTCATGTCTTGAAGATTATTCTCCAAAACTTTAACTTCCTGTTCTAAAGAAATTTGCGACATCCTGTCAGTAACTAAAGTATTTACTCAAAAACTCGCAAACACTAGACTTGATGGGATCAATGGAGGTCTTCTTGGCGTCATTCATGATATCTGATAAAACTTTGAAAGCTACATCCACTCCCTCCAGGTTTTCTTTAGTAAGAGGAATAGACTCAGAAGAAGAGGTAATGATGACAGAAGAGGGGAGAGTTGAATCATCTTTGGTCATAGGAATGTCATGAGAAGAGAAAACTCGCTGAAGGTCAATGATTGAGGGTGAGGCAGAAGCATTGATAATAGAAGAAGAGAAGGGTTCATCTTGAGGGACCTCATTTATGTAAAATTCAGGTATAGGAGGAAAATCGGCAGCGACATTTTGAGAGATAACCAAAGTAGAATTATCTTGCGAAGATATCGCAGGAGGTGTTGGTTTATCCTGCGAAGATATCACAGGAGGAGTTGGTTTATCCTGCGAAGATATCACAGGAGGTGTTGGTTTATCTTGCGAAGATATCGCAGGAGGAGTTATGAGCTTGAATACAAGAAAGGAAACGAAGATTCAACATTTTTAGAACGGCGAGGTTTCTTGGGGATCTATCAATATTTTTGTCATCCCTGCGAATCACAAGTCAAATAAGAAACAGAGGCAAAAATATTGTTATTAGAAGAAAAAGTGTTTCTTAATACCTTGCTATTCGCAGCTTCCTTTTAGAATAAATGACTTTCGGTTGCGAGCCCTCGGAACATTAGGGTTTAGAATCTGTGAACTTGGTGTTAGATTTGTTCTTACTAAAACAAAAACAACACGGGAATCATTAGAGAAGGAATAATATTAGGATAAAACAATTTCGATAGAAGAGATCAATCACAAAAAGATCAATTTTGACAGAATTAACAAACCTTGATGGCTCCATAGAAACAAATGCGAAAGATGATGAGAACAAAGTAGTAGAGAGAATAGCGGAAGACGATGAAGAATTGCGAAAGAAAAATAGCATTAAAAAGTTGCAGATTAATGAAGAAGATGAAATAAAAGAAAGGAAACACCCTCATGGAGAATTTCTCCTTAAATAGACAAGAAAAAAAGTGACCTAGGTTAACATTAAATGTACCGGTAAAAAGGGAAATTTTGACACGTGTAGGCGGTTACGCTAATTCACGGAATCTGGCGGTAGATTGATGGAAAGAAATGAACAGTTGCGGCTTTGAAAATAATAATTCTCATGACATTCTCTTCTTCGCAGAGAAGACATGAGAAGAGGCAAGATGTAGGATCGAATATCGCAACACAACACCTCTCGCGAAATCCATAAACGTTACGTAGCGAAGGCGTCATGCATTTAATAAAATAAGTGACGCAATGGATGACGACAGCAGAACATGAGAAAAGGTGTGAAGACCTAGCGAGATCTAGAAGTGTCGCGAGATTATGCATTTGTACACTTATGACACTTCGCAAATCATTCCCGAAAATAAAGGACAGCTTAGTTGTCATCCATTATGTAATACCCTATATAAAGAGCCGAATGTGCCTATTGGAGGATAGATCTTTTTTCGAGTGTGGAGCAAGTCATTAGGAGAGAGAAAGTTGATAGTGATTGTAATTTCTTTAGCTCTTTTCCATTTTATCTTGTAAACATTCAAGAAGTTAATCAATAAAAATTATAATTGTTCATCTTAAAATGGTTTGATTGTGTGGATTCTTGTGAGGGGTGGAGTGTAGGATTTCCTGCAACTACACACACTTCCAAAAAAGTTTAGAATTGGTTCATCTGACTTTCAAGAACTATGTAATTGATCAAGAACACTCAATCACCAATCATGGGTTTCACGGTTCTACCAAAGCAAGTTTCGGTTCTACCTCCATGTGAGTACTAGATTTAGTCACACTAGCTTTCCAAAAATTCGGTTGACTAGGTACTAGGATCGGTTCCCACATATATATGGTATCTAACTTGTATTTATTGCACATGTCCATAGGAATGTCTAAAAACGTGTTGCACATGTTCATAGGATCGGTTCCCAATATTTAGAAACTTGCTGCACCTCATACAAGGATCGATTCCCTCTTGTGATAGGTTGCACCTCTTACTAGGATCGGTTCCCCTTTGCCTAGAGTTTATCATACCAATAACACTTAATCGATCATACCATCTCAGGTGATTACTTAAGATCGGTTTCACTAATAAAAGTCATACCAATACAAAAGTCAGGTCTTTGTGAATAATTTTACCAAGAACATAAACAAGCCATGAGCGGTTATACTAATCACACATATTGGTAGTTCAAAAGATATGCAATGAATAACAATACCAATAAGCCTGGCAATTTCCCTTTCGATTCACAAAACAAGTTTATGAATTTACTTCCTTTAAACGAATGTAAAACATTGTTTCCTAGGATGAAATCTTCACCTCATACCCATACATAATCACATTAGTATTCATACGAATATGTCGATGTCTTATATACAAAGTTTAATGGTTAAGCAATAAACCTCATATTGTATTCCTTAATACTATATCTAACTATAATATAATCAATTCATGCTTCGCAGTTATGTTTTTAATATGCACGACTTGAAAGATACGTTAGGGAATGAAACAGTTCAAGTTAAATATCACTAAACTCAAGTGGAAGGATGATGTTGTCGTTGTAGCTCCTTACTTCTTCACTTCTTCAAGTCTTCGTAATACTTGTAATGTATCATATCCTAATACTTTCAAGCTAACCTATACGAAGATGAATCTAGTACATAATCAAGCGACTCTTTAAATGAGTTTTGATTCACTAAAATATGACAACCAAACTTGGCATACCAACGCTTGGTGGGTTCTACCGAGCTATGCTCTAACAGAAGTTGAAGGACAAATCGATTCACTATGGTATTATGTTATTTAGTTTGCTGTTTATTTTGTGTTATTACAATTATCTAATACCAAACATGTGGGGATGTGTTCACATTTGCACCATCAATATCATAAGTAATTTAAATTTTTTCTGGATTAAACATTGCGACATCAATCTCATAAATAAAAACATACTGCATTGAACAGCCACATCATACATGAGAATAAAAGAAATACATTAGATTAAAACAACTACTAGATGGGCGTCAATTCTCGACGGGTGGTGGAATTCCTAGGGCGATGTAGGGATCGTATTTGATGAGCACCCTAAGAATGTTGAAACAAGCATGGAAGTTGAAAGGACGACCGTGGTGAGATGCTGACCACATCGCTAGAGTTCTGGGTTCCACTTCATATTCGGCTTCACCGTTGAGCTTATTTTTGTGATTCTCCATTAGTTGAGCGACGAACTCCAATACATTACAACTAATTACACTAAAACGATTCGCCAACCCGTGACAATCACGCCCATTAATGTTCATCGTTTCAGCGGCGAACATTTCATAAACTTTTTCCCAGAACGTAGATTGGGATACATGCCTACCGATATCGGCAACATCTTGTGTGTGAAAAACGTAGGCTCTGCAAATAGATAAATCCTCTTGTTGAGTGTATCTAACACCACGAACTCTGGGAGGCATTTTTGTAGATGATTTGAGAGTGAAGAATGTGTAGACTGTGTGAATTTAGAGTTGAAATGAGGAGTATTTATAGAACTCAAAAATTATAGCCGTTAGATCACAAGAGTTTTCAGCTGTTCAGATTCAGCTGTTCGCTTCTATGAAAAACGCGGCGCTTTCAGGAAAGACGCTGGCACTTTAATAAAGGGCGCGTGTTGCAAAGACAAGCGCCAACATTTTTGGCTCAAACGGCAACGATGGTACGAAGCTCGCCCGTCCTTTCATCAAGCGCGCGCTACATGTTTTAACTCAATGAACAAACCAACAAATTTGTTGGTTTGAACATCCATTTTTCATGTTTGTTGAGTTCATAGTTGGAGCAAAATGAACAAACTTGAGGTTTGTTCATTCTATAGGAACTGCTCTTGGGCAAATACTTAAGAGAGGAGTAGTTACGGTTAACTTTATTGAATCAAAGAAGAATTTGGCAGACCCATTTACGAAAAGTCTACCAAATTCAGTGGTTTCAATAAAATGTAAAGAAATGGGACTAAGGTATGTGAAAGAAGGTTGATCTCCCATAGCAGAAAACCAACCTATGTTTTGAAAAAGATAAACAAGGTTCAATGTGTTACCAACAAGTTATGGATAGAGATTATGGAGCACTAATATAAAACTTCCCATTTCTAATTAGTGTCGGGTTCGTAAGAAAAACAGGGATGGATATAAATCCTTAATGAGTCTATAATTAGTTACAAGTGTATCGTAGAAACACCTTAGAGACTTACCTATATGAGTATGGAATTCAGGTTGTTTCCTAAGAGAAGAAGACCGTTCTCTAAAGAAGACTCATGAATCCATGATATAAGCACATGGCCATTAACGTGCTAAGCTACATAACACATGATTTTTATGAAATTAATATGTGTGGAGATTCCGGTTTTATCGTAAGGGGTACTTGGTTCAATACTAGTTTCACCATAGAACCTCGATAAGGCTTTGAATTTCTTACACTAAGTGAAGGTTGAAATCCAAAAGATACCTATCATTTATGTATTGATTTGAAAGATGATGCTTAGTCTCAATTTAGCTTGAACTACATTGGCTTGATCCCACTTGGGTACGTGGCGATCACTTCGTTGATGCAACCACTCTGATTTAAAAGTTTTTTACTTTGTTTTTTGTGATTTTTTCAATTTTGAAAATAGGGGAGAATGTTGGATATTTTGGAAGCGTCTGTTAGTGATGAAAAGGCATTACTAACATGCATGAATATCCCTATAAGTAGTGAAGGTATTCTCTCATTCTTGACAATCAATTCAACCAGTTTTATCTCTATCTAAAGCATCATCGAAATCTTTCTCGTGTGTTCTTGATTGGGTCAAGGGTACAAACCTTGAATCCAATTTCTCTCGTTGTAGGCTTTCATTGTATCCTCAAGGCATTATTTCGCATACCTATTGTAATAGCCAATTGATATTGGGAGGGTATAAATAATTGTCTAAAAGAAATCTATTCGAGCCTTGAAAGTCGAGTACAACAATATCTCTGTTTATTTCATCTTCTATTTGAACCCAATTTCCAACATAGATGGCGTGCATCATTTTGGTTGCATAATTATTTTCTACCAAAAAAAGCCACCATAGCAGCTTATACATTAACTTTCCAGAAAAGGTAAAAGTAGCAAAAGATAAGCACGGCTCTTCTCTTCATCGTTTTAGGACGATTCTATACTTCATCATTTGGATGATATCCTTTTCGTTTTATGAACGATTTTTTCTCTACTTCAATAATATTTTCCATTTTATCAATCAAATCTAATCTCATATCTTTCAGTATTGCGTTGTTGTTTTGGAGTGCCCTATCTATTTTACACCTTTCTGTCTTTGTATTTTGTTCTCAGATTTTCTTCCATCAATTTTTTCTTTCTTACCTACTTCTAAACAAAATGATCTGGAAAATCTTGTACACCATATGGGAGGTCAATTTGAAGTGGAACCTCCGGATTCTATTGATCTACCCGCACTCAAGATACCGACTTAACCGGAAGAGATGTTTACTCATCAAAATTGGCAATGGTAGAGAATATGGAACCAACATACTACATGATTTCTTGAAAAGGATTTGAAACCAACGGGATTAAACAACATATTTGTTTTCGATCAAGGAATATGTTAGAGCATAGCTCGGTTGAACCCACCAAGCGTTGGTATGTCAAGTTTGGTTGTCATATTTTAGTGAATCAAAACTCATGTTAAGAGTCGCTTGATTATGTACTAGAGTCAACTTTGTATAGGTTAGCTTGAAAGTATTAGGATATGAGACTTTACAAGTGTTGCGAAGAATTGAAGATGTGAAGAAGCAAGGATCTACAACGACAACAATCATCCTTCCACTTGAGGTTAGTGATATTTGACTTGAACTGTTTCATTCCCTAATGTATCTTTCAAGTCGTGCATATTGAAAACAAAAATCTGCGAAGCACATTTGAACTCTAGATAGACATAGTATTAAGGAATACAATACGAGGTTTATTGCTTAACCATTAAACTTTGTAGATAAGACATCGCCATAATCATTTGAATGCTATTGTGATTATGTATGGGTATGAGGTGAGGATTTTATCCTAGGGAACAATATTTTACATGTGTTCTAAGGAAGTAAGTTCATAAACTTGTTTGTGAATCGAAAAGGAAATCGCCATGCGTTATTGGTTTTGTTATTCATTTCATATCTTATGAACAACAATATGTGTGATTGAGTATAACTTGAGTTCACGACTTGTTGTGTTCTTGGTAGAACTATTCACAAAGGCCTGACTTATGTATTGGTATGACTTTTATTAGTGAAACCGATCTCAAGTAATCACACGAGATGGTATGATCGGGTTTGTGATTTTCTGTTCGACCAAATTGGGAAAGGGGAACCGATCCTAGTAAGAGGTGCGGTACATCACAAAGGGGAACCGATCCTTGTATTAGGTGCGGCAAGGTTTATAGCAGAGAAGGGAACCGATCCTATGAATGTGTACAACACGTTTTTTGGCATAGGGGAACCGATCCTGTGGACATGTGCAACACATATAAGTTAGATACCATATATATGTGGGGAACTCGATCCTAGTACCTAGTCAACCGAATTTTGGAAAGCTTGTGTGACTATGCACAGTACTCACATGGAAAATAGAACCAAACTTCTTTTGGTAGAACCGTTAAACCCATGATTGTGATTGAATGTTATTTGATCAATCACATAGTTCATGAAAGTCGATGAATCAATTCTAAACTTGTTTGGAAGTGTGGCAAATCGGTTTCAAGGTTTTAAGTGTGAAAGAGAACTTACAAAGTTAAGATGTCAACATACCTTGAACACGTGTTCTGAATGTTTATTTCTTTAATTGTTCAAAGTTATTCCTTAATAGCTAAGGGAACAGAATCCCAGGATCGAAAAATAAATAAGTTAAGAATCTTTTAATTAAGGTATTTAACTTCATTTTGTAGGGAAATAAGAATTAGTAATGTGCATTTACTAATTAGAGATTTTTCGAGAGATTTCGATCATTATTTTTGGACAGAGCATTTACAGGAATTATGGAAACCGAATTTGTGCTTTAATGATATCTTGAGAATATTTTCGGTTTTAGAAATTCCTTGGTGTCCAAACTTCCTTGTCTATAAATACTTGAAGTTTTCCTTTCTAGCAAACTAATCCTTCGTAACAACGATTTCCTCTTTGTTGTGTTATTCTTGGTGTAGCCGCCTATTCGGAGAGGAGAGTAACCTAATTAGGCGAAATGTCTTACTACTAGCTCGCTTTAAAGTCTTCTTTGCGATTGAGAAGCTTCTACGAGTACCATTGGTGGGAAACTAGATAATTGTGGTTTATCTTTTGTTTTCTTTGATTTGATTGACTAACGGTGGTTGAACTTTGATTGCACCTAGTTTGTTTATGCTTGAGAATATTATCTTCTGATATAAGATTCACTCAAACTAGTTCAGAGTTTCGACATGGATCTTTAGACTGTTGTTAGTTCTAAAGACGATCTTGTGATAATCCATTGTTAACGAGACTCAGTTACTGTGCGTGATTGATCACAAGAGATTCAAGTGATTGTGTGCGGTGTTTATTGAAGATCTAAGAAGATTTGAAGACAAAGAAGATATTGAAGATTTCGATTTGTGGGTTCATAATCTTTGGTGTGCACAATACTTGTTTCGGTAAAAGAGGATCCAATTAATAATCGGTTTATCTTTGTGATAGATTGGATTGATTAATTGAGTAGATCAAGCATCAACACAATTCTTTGGATTAATAGTGTTGTTGGATTAATCTTAAACGATTACTTCGGTAATTGAATATAAGATAGATCTAAGGACCTGAAGAAGGAGTTTATGTTAAGATAAACGGAAGAGCCTTTGTCCAACTCATATCACTTGGTTGAATAGAGTTGATACCAAACAGATTTGTTGTTCCTTTTACCTGTTTGGAATACGAACCAAAGGAATTGTTCCAAGTACGTGACTAAGGTCGGAGGCGTGGGAATACGAGACGGAACTAGGTGAACTATAGGTTTAGTTGCTTGGTCTCAACTATACGAAGTTAGGTATAATTTTGTGTAGCGGCTTAATCCTGAGAGTATTCAATTCTGGACAAGGTCCTGGGGTTTTTCTGCATTTGCGGTTTCTTCGTTAACAAAATCTTGATTTGTCATTTACTTTATATTTCCGCATTATAATTGTTTTATTATAATTAAAGTAAATTACACAAACGTTAATTCCTATTTACTTGATATGTGAATCTTATTGTGTTTGGTTAAGTCCGAACCTTTTATCAAGTAACATACTTCGTTGTTGTGTTGTCTCGATCTCGTATCCATAGACGATCACACGAAGTGTGAAACGATTAGTTGTATCGTCTCGACTCCGACCCATAGACAATCACTTTTGGAGAAAGGACTTATAGGTAGGAAAGTTTTAGCTTGAGGTATATTTGGGTACCTCACCTTTCAATTGGTATCGGAGAGCGGCAAACACGAAAATATCTAACAACTGTGTTTGGTGCGATCCAACCTATAAGAAAGAACTCGAGTTCTCATGAATCGACTTCAATTAACATTCCGCCAAGATTTGACTTTAACAAACTATCTATGGTGGAAATCTGCTATGAAATCTTTTTTTCAATCTCGAGACTTTAATACATGGCTATTAGTCGTCGACGGTTATAATTACCTAATGGTCGAAAATTCGAAAACCGAGTTTAAACGCTTAGTTGAGTTTTCAAACGAAGAAAAGGCTCTTGCAAAGCGTAATTGATGGTTTGAATGCTATAATACATGTCGTAAGTCGCAACCTACAACATCATGTATCAACATGTCAAACTTCGAAAGAAGCTTGGGATAACCTTCAGATCGTATTCGAAGGAAACACTTCAGAGAAAGAAGCTAGACTTCAAACTCTTACGTTCGATTAGGAGAACCTTCGAATGGATGACAACGACACCTTTGAAGAGTTTCATCTTAAACTCTCTGAGATAATTAATGCCTCTTTCTCTCTTGGAAAGACTATCTCTAAAAAGATATAGTTTGCAAAATTCTCAGATCATTGCCATCTATATACGATTCTAAAACATATGCAATCATTGAAGCTAATGATCTTTCGTCTCTATCTAGAAGTTCCCTAGTTGGAAAACTGAAGATATTTGATCAAGAAAATTTGTCTAAACAAAAGGACAATCTGGCCTATAAAGCCATGAAAGGGGTTTCGACTCAATACTCGGAAGATTCCGATGATCAGGAAGATCTTACTGCTGAAGATGAAGCTGAACTAAATCATCATTTGTCTCTTATTACTCAACGATTCAAGAAACCTGTTGAGACATCGAAAAAGAGAATCACATGTGTCAAAAGAAAAAATGTTCCTCCACTTAAACGTGAAGACACCTGGGATGATGATGATGTTATTCCTCAATGCTACAAGTGTAGAGTCTTTGGCCATATTTTTCCTGGATTGTCCAACCAAGGACACACAAGTAGAAAATAAATACTTACACTACCCCACTTGATTATTGTCCTAATGAGAATAATCAAGTTGATGAGATAGATCATGTTGCAACCATTGTAGAAGTCTATGATTCTCGAATCCTTCCAACTATAAACACTCAAGAAGAGTTTACCCCTTCAATTTTCGAGGAGATATTTCCATGCAAAGATAAAAGAACTCACCTTCTTAAATCCAACATTGTTGAAATAAAATCATCGCTTAATCAACTCAAACAGAGTTTTCTGAATGACAAAGAAAAATTTAACAAGCGACTAAAGAAAATCGAATTTATTCAATGCTCCAAAGAAGCGCAAGTGTCTAAACTCATCTCCGATATTCAAGATTGTCAAGATGAGATCAGGAAGTTAAAAGCAGAGAATCAGGAACCGAGAGATAGACTCAAGTACTTTGAAAAATCATCACCGTGTATGAATGATTTATGAGACAAGAAGGTAAGGCTAAACAAATCAAGATCTAAATCCAGAAAACGTAATATTTCTGGTGTTTGTTTCTTGTGCAAACAAAGTGGGCACTTTCAAAGGAAATTTCTGAATACTAAACAGAGAGAGAATGTATAAAACCAGAAAATCAAGATCTAAGCCTAGATCAAAGGTCTCTTCGAAACAAGAGAATAAGCTCTTCGAGCATCATGATCTCACAACGAGATTAAAAGGTGAGTATAAATGCTCAAACATATTGTTGAAACCTTCAAGGAAGAAAATTCAACAACCAAATTGTGACAAACCTAACCTAGTTATCATGAATCCTTACTTGTTACCCTTGATAGTATACGAGTAAGGATATAGATATAAATAATTGGGTAAAAATATTTCTAAAATTAATTTTTCGATTATGAACTTAATTAAAATAATATTCTCAAATATCTTTGAGAAACAGTTCTAGAGCTTATAAGAGGTAAGATATCTTACTTCATTTTCATAGAGTTCCTACGAATGTCTACCTCTAGTTGTAATTCTCGCAAACCGAAAAGGTCTGGACTATATTGTTTCCTAACAAGAAACTTCGTCTTGAGTCTTATAATGGCGATTCTGATTCATCTCCAGAGCTTCAACATGATGTTCCTAATGAAGAGATCTCTTCTCTCAATGATAATCTTCTCAAGAATCTCTCACTAAAGTTAGATCTAATTTTATGTGAAGTAAGGAACATGGAAAAGGATTTGAGGAAGGAAGTTAAAGAAGTCAATGACAATGTTGTGAGACTTGAATCAAGACTTGTGATTATAGAAGATGATTGGAATCCTGTAAAAATCTGCTAATCCTGGTTTCATTTTGGAAGAAAACTCTAAAAAGTCAATTTCGAGTTTCAAAAATGAGAAAAATAGGCATCGCTTTTTGATTTCTTTCTTTGATTGTACTAGTATATTGAGAATAAAACTATTATGAATAAAATTATTTGATTTATAATTTTTCTTGTGATAGTTTTCGGTTTACATAGCATGTACTTGAATGCTTTTATCTTATTGCTATGTATGTTTATGGGATGTTTGATTTCGGTTTTACCACCTTAATATTCGATCTCATATGTTGTGAACCCTTGTGGTTTGGGTGACTTTTTGATTTAGCAGGATTAAGTTCTAGCCCATGTTGGTAGGCTTTATCAAAGAATCATGAGGGGTTCTGGTAGAAATAATATGTGACAAAGTCACAATATGTTGAATCGGTTTTGGTTTAGCATAAAAGCATATGTGTTTCGACGGTTTTCAACTTTTGCTTGCAATTGTTAATTCAACCTTTATCTCGGTAAAGGTTGGTTGTTGTTATTCTTTTGTTTTTGGCATAAGGATGACAACATGATGATATTTCGATATCAAATCTCCCCGAAGAAGATGCAATCATATTGAGAAGTGGATGTGAAATTTGAGGTAACAATCTTGTTAGTTAAATGTTTTCCGGTTAAGAAAAGCCCGAGTTTATTTCATATATATTTATTGCTTTTGCTTAACAAAATTTCGGTACAATTGATGTTTATTCCATTATGTGTGTATGGATGTATGTGTGATTCAATTGGTTCCGGTTAAGAAAAACTATTGTTATCTTGCTTTATTGTGTGGTATCAATTGTTTAGGCTTACATAATTTAGGTGCAATTACAGTACTTTTAATGTCTATGTTGTTTCAATTGTTTCCGGTTGAGGTGAATAATTATGCAAGTTGATTTATTTGAATTGTATGAATTATTTAAGGCTTAACGAAATAAAAGGTGTACGGGATGAGTTGTTTAGTCCAATTCGATTCCGGATAAGAGAAACTAAGTTAATTCATCTTAGTTAGACTTATCGAAGTGAGGTTTCGGTTATTCAAGTCTAATCGAATGCCTTAACAAGAAATGCTAGTTAACTAACCTAGTATTTGTCTTGTTTACAATTGAAAGGTCTAAGTTTATGGATAATTAGAACCTCAATGAGAAAAATAGAGTTATCTTTATTTTGGTCTTATCGAATTAAGCGATTTTTTTTGTACAATCGGTTTAGCAAAGGGACTAAGGTGCTTAGTTGTTTTTTGGTTTGCTAAACTAAAATGGAAAAATTATTTCGACAATTGTTTCCTTTGTAACATATCAAAATAAACTACTTGTAGTTTCGGTTTTGATTTTGGTTATCAGAACATGATGTGTGGAACCTTCGTGCCTAACTCTACAAGTTGCAAGTCTTTTGAGATTTGTAAGATTCTTTTCGTGTTGTCCTTTATTTTTTCGTTTCTTTGTCATTTTGTGACAAAAAGGGGGAGAAATATATGGAGTAAACAAGTGATACTGTCATTGATTTTATATTGATTGGTATCGCTAAGGAAAAGAACATTGGTGCTTAAACGTTTTATCTAAACGAAAGAGTGAAAGCATAGACTAAGGGGAGTAACATATCATATGAATTGGTATAACAAAGACGTGCGGATTGAATATCTACCTATCTTCCTTAGGGGGAGTATTTTCTTTGTTATTATAATGTCAACAACGGCATTTTCAAGGATTGAATGTAAGCATTTTACTGTGCTGTTGAATTCGGGAATCAAGCGTATGTGTAATGAATTATTGTAATTTGTTTATCCATATTATGTAAGAGTTTTGTCACTAAAATTGACAAAGGGGGAGATTATTAGAGCATAGCTCGGTTGAACCTACCAAGCATTGGTATGTCAAGTTTGGTTGTCATATTTTAGTGAATCAAAAATCATGTTAAGAGTCGCTTGATTATGTACTAGAGTCAACTTCGTATAGGTTAGCTTGAAAGTATTAAGATATGAGACTTTACAAGTATTGCGAAGACTTGAAGATGTGAAGAAGCAAGGAGCTACAACGATAACAATCATCCTTCCACTTGAGGTTAGTGATATTTGACTTGAACTATTTCATTCCCTAACGTATCTTTCAATTTGTGCATATTGAAAACAAAACTGCGAAACATATTTGAACTCTAGATAGACATAGTATTAAGGAATACAATACGAGGTTTATTGCTTAACCATTAAACTTTGTAGATAAGACATCGCCATAATCATTTGAATTCTATTGTGATTATGTATGGGTATGATGTGAGTATTTCATCCTAGGGAACAATGTTTTACATGTGTTCTAAGGAAGTAAGTTCATAAACTTGCTTGTGAATCGAAAAGGGAATCGCTGGGCGTTATTGGTTTTGTTATTCATTGCATATCTTATGAACAACCAATATGTGTGATTGAGTATAACCGTTCACGACTTGTTGTGTTCTTGGTAGAACTATTCACAAAGGCCTGACTTATGTATTGGTATGACTTTTATTAGTGAAACTGATCTTAAGTAATCACCTGAGATGGTATGATCGGGTTTGTGATTTTTGTCTGACAAAATATGGGAAAGGGGAACCGATCCTAGTAAGAGGTGCGTGACATCACAAAGGGAATCGATCCTTGTATGAGGTGCAGCAAGGTTTATAGCAGAAAGGGGAGTCGATCCTATGAACATGTGAAACACGTTTTTTAGGCAAAGGGGAACCGATCCTATGGACATGTGCAACACATATAAGTTAGATACCATATATATGTGGGGAACCGATCCTAGTACCTAGTCAACCGAATTTTGGAAAGCTAGTGTGACTATGCACAGTACTCACATGGAAGGTAGAACCAAACTTATTTTGGTAGAACCGTTAAACCCATGATTGTGATTGAATGTTATTTGATCAATCGCATAGTTCTTGAAAGTCAGATGAACCAATTCTAAACTTGTTTGGAAGTGTGGCAATCGGTTTCAAGGTTGTAAGTGTGAAAGAGAACTTATAAAGTTAAGATGTCAACATCCCTTGAACACGTCATGAATGTTTATTTCTTTAATTGTTCAAAGTTATTCCTTAATAGCTAAGGGAAGAGAATCCCAGGATCGAAACATGAATAAGTTAAGAATCTTTTAATTAAGGTATTTAACTTTATTTTGTTGGGAAATAAGAATTAAGAATGTGCATTTACTAATTATAGATTTTCCGAGAGATTTCGATCATTATTTTTGGACATAGCATTTCCAGGAATTATGGAAACCGAATTTGTGCTTTAATGAATATCATGAGAATATTTTCGGTTTTGTAAATTCCTTGGTGTCCAAACTTCCTTGTCTATAAATACTTGAAGTTTGCCTTTAGAAAACTAATCCTTCGTAACAACAAACTTCCTCTTTGTTGTGTTGTTACCGGTGTAGCAGCCAATTGGAGAGGAGAGTAACCTAATTAGGCGAAATCTCTTACTACCGCCTCGCCTTTAAAGTCTTCTTTGGGATTGAGAAGCTCTATTTAGTACCGTTGGTGGGAAAACTAGATAATTGCGGTTTATCTTTTATTTTCTTTGATTTGATTGACTAATGGTGGTTGAACTTTGATTTCACCTTGTTTGTTTATGCTTGAGAATCTTCTTCTTCGATATAAGATTCACTCAAACTAGTTCAGAAGTTATGACAGGATCTTTAGACTCGTTGTTAGTTCTAAAGACGATCATGTGATAATCCATTGTTACAGACTGATTACGTGCGTGGTTGATCACAAGAGATTCAAGTGATTGTGTGCGGTGTTTATTGAAGATCTAAGAAGATTTGAAGACAAATAAGATATCAATATTTCGATTTGCGGGTTCATAATCTTTGGTGTGCACAATACTTGTTTTGGTGAAAGAGGATCCAATTAATAATCGGTTTATCTTTGTGATAGATTGGATTGATTAATTGAGTAGATCGGCATCAACACAATTCTTTGGATTAATAGTGTTGTTGTCTTAATCTTAAACTATTACTTCGGTAATTGAATATAAGATAGATCTAAGGACCTGACGAAGGAGTTTATGTTAAGATAAACGGAAGAGCCTTTGTCCAACTCATATCACTTGGTTGAATAGAGTTGATACCAAACAGATTTGTTGTTCCTTTACCAGTTTGGAATACGAACCAAAGGAATTGTTCCAAGTACGTGACTAAGGTCGGAGGCGTGAGAATACATGACGGAACTAGGTGAACTATAGGTTTAGTTGCTTGGTCTCAACTATACGAAGTTAGGTGTAATTTTGTGTAGCGGCTTAATCCCGAGAGTATTCAATTGGACAAGGTCCTGGGGGTTTTTCTGCATTTGCGGTTTCCTCGTTAACAAAATCTTGATGTGTCATTTACTTTATATTTCCGCATTATAATTATTTTATTATAATTAAAGTAAATTACACAAATGTTAATTCCTATTTACTTGATAAGTGAATCCTATTGTGTTTGGTTAAGTCCGAACCTTTTTATCAAGTAACATACTTAGTTGTTGTATTGTCTCGATCTCGTATCCATAAACGATCACACGAAGTGAGTTGTATTGTCTCGACTCAGTCCATAGACAATCACTTTCGGAGAAAGGACTTATAGGTAGGAAAAGTTTTAGATTGAGGTATATTTGGGTACCCTCGCCTTTTCAGAATATATAAATCAACTTTGAATATTCCCGTGATATGGGGATTGCTATATCTGGAGCACCATGGTCGATTAATGATGATATCATGGCATTGTAGGTATGCGAACTAGACAAGCTTCCCTTAGAATACAATTCCATTTTGTGGATTTTACTATTCAGCTGCATGGGCTTCCTATTAGTGCTCTCATGGCAAAAAATATTAAACTCATTGCTGCAAAAATCGGTACCCCTTACTCCATAAGTCCAGAAGATACAGCAAAATGGAGCAGATATGCTAGAGTAAGGTTCAAACTAAACATTAAGAAACTGATCAAGAAGGAGATCAAAGTCGTAATTCTCTTACTCCAGCTAAGAAAACTGTTACTACCTCTGTTTCATCCCTATCTTAACAGTTGCTCCCACCCCATAACCCAATAGCCCGAACCTGAATCCATCATTACATAAAAACCCTACATCAAGCCAAACCAATCTCCCTCTAAAACCAGTCCATAACCAAACTCATCTTCCATCCCAAACTTCCTCGTTGTCTCCTCCCCTCAATACCCAGAATCTCTGAAAAATGAATCAATCAACTCAATCATTAATTCTCCAGCAACCATTACCGAAGTGAATCAGCAAAACCAAAAAAAGTGTTGGAAAAGGGAAGCTAGAGTAACCTCTTCCTCTCACTATAGCATTCAGTTTCAATCAGAGGCTCAAAGAGATCGAATGATCCTATGGAATGTGACCCTTCAACTAAAATTTCAAAGAATAAATGGGATGTGGTGGTTATCCCTCAAAAGCCACAACGGTCATGTTAATCATGTCTTGGAACTGTCGAGGTCTGGGAATGACACGACAGTTCAAACCCTAAGATCATTCCTGTTAGAGCACTGCTTGGTCGAACTCGCAAGCGTTGCTATCTCAAGCTTGTTTTTCAAGTTTAGTTGCCAAAACTATAAATCTTGATTTCTAATCTACTTATAGCTAAGTCTCGTATTATGATAGAATGTGTAGTTGAGCTTTACACTTCACGGCGTTCATCGATTGAAGACGAAGAACTACTAAAGGGAGCTTGTGGACCTTCATCAACAAAAGGTATGTGGGAACTTGAACTCATCTATCACTCAAAAGTCTATTTCTACACTATCTCCTATTTGAGACAAAAGTCGTATAGCTATATAGACTTCAATTATACACATTTGATATTCCGAGCCGAGTTTAACTCGCTTACATATTTCTCGAAATATGTGTTGGTAAGATTTCGCTTTAACCAAGTTCATCTTATATTCTTGACGAAAGTCAAAAGATGATCATGTGAAATAGCCTGGTAACATCTTATATGATTTGTGTGAAACAGTCATTTGGTGTAAACTCGGAATGTTTCGTATTGATCATATGATCACTTGAAAATTGCTTTGAAGCTAATAGTTTGTGTGAGACATCTATTGTCGTCTTCTAAGAATGTTTCAATGATTGAAATGGGAGTTTATAACAATTAACCATGACTGGATATAGAACAGTATGCGTACTTGTATGCTAACTTTTGCAGATATATTCCAAGTCCGGGAACTTAGTATGCATACCCGTATGCGTACTGATTTCAAATGATGTTGGTCGTGAACGAAAGTATGCGTACAAGTTTGCATACTGGCAAATGACTCAGTCCGGAACTCTAGGTATGCGTACACGTTTGCATACTGGCGAACCCAGACCAAGTCCGACTACTTAGGTATGCGTACACATTTGCATACTTTAGTGGGTTAAATTCTAAATCGGTTTGTTCATGAACAAATACATTTATAAAATAAGGAATATGTAGTCTTTTGCAAACCGTGGATTGTTCATGAATTAATTCGAGTGAATCAAAATCGATTTTGCTTCAATTGTGTCTTGTATACTTCTATGAGAATATAAACAATTGAATAACTCTATAACTAGCTTCATTTGAGTCATTTGAACTAGTTGTGTTAAGATGAACAAGGTTGATATGAAAGTGTTCATATAACTAACTTCGATTAACTATTGTTGAGCCAATAAAGTGTACATGTTTAGGTACGGTTACTCATATCTAAATGAAGTCACATTTCATTTGTGTATAACAAGCTAAGTTCGATCTAACGGTTGAAAGATATTAGCATGAATCTAATCAGGTTTTCATCTAACGGTGAATATTGAATTCTTTGTTACCAAGGTAACATCGATTGCAAACCATGATTTAAAGATTATATAAAGGAGAACTCTAGCAACCGGAAACTTAATCCCCACACCTCCCGTGTGATACTAGTTGCAACTAGAGTCGATTCTCCTTTAACCTAAGTTTTTCCTAAAACCATTGTAGGTTAACGACTTAAATACTTCATTAGGATTGTGAAGCCAGACCCAACTATTTTCTCTGTAGTTGCGTGTTCCGATCTTACGTTGTTATATAATATTGAGTACTATCTTCTCTAATATTTTCTCGAGATTTAATCTCCGATAGGTAAGATAAAAAGTAGTCACAAACATCTTCGTCTCATCGTTTGTGATTCCACAATATCTTGTTACGCTACCATACGGTTAAGATTATTATGAGGTGATTGATATTACTAGGATTTTCTTCGGGAATATAAGTTTGGTGTATCAATTGGTTCCTGTTCACCTAGATTTATCAAAAGATGGAACAAAACTCATAGGTATTTCTGTGGGAGATAGATTTTATCTATTCAATAGACTTTTCTGTGAGACAGATTTGTTTATAAAGTCTTCGACTTTGGGTCGTATCAACTCTTAGTTGTGGTGAGATCAGCCTAACCGAATCAAGTGCGCACAATCCGGCATGGTTCTCTAGAGGCATAAGGAACGCAACTCGTTCCTTGATCGGTGTGAGATTGGTTATGGCTCAACTACATTCCAGTCGGGGTTAACTTGCAGTAGGCTAGTGTCTCAGAGAGGCTTAATACAAAGGTGGTGTTCAAATCTTGACTAGGTCCCTGGTTTTTCCCAATTTGCGGTTTCCTCGTTAACAAAATTTCTGGTGTCTGTGTTATTTATTTTCCGCATTATATTTTTTATATAATTGAAATATCACAGGTTGTGCATAGCTCAATCAATTAGATACTCCAACCTTTGGTTGTTGATATAAATTGATTGACACTTGAACATTGGTCTTTGGTACCGTTGAAGTTGTTTCTCATAATAATAAGGCTCGCAGATTTCACCTGTTTGATTTGCTGATTACATTGAGAAACAGAGATGTAACTCTTGGATATATTTCCATTGATTGAGTCTGAATGTATAGTTAATTCTCTTAGAAGTTATATTGGAGTTTGTCCATACGGATTGCTTAAACGAAATATTGGGTGTGGTTGTTAGACCCCCGCTTTTTCAATTGGTATCGAAGCTTGAGGCAAACACGTTTTAGACCTTATAAGTATGTGTTTGTAGCAATATGACTCTATGGACAGAAGCGCTATCTCTATAAACGTACTGCCAGTCTTCGATGGCTCAAATTAATTATGGTGGGAAATTGCTATGTGTGCCTTTCTTCAAGCGCATGATTTTCAATCATGGGTTCATGTTGTTAATGGATACAATCCTCCAATAGTTACAGTAGATGATGTATCTTTTCCAAAGAATATTGGTGCATATGATCCTACCAAGATTCTCATTGCAAAGCGAAATTCTGACGGATTAAATGCTATCATACATGCCCTTACCCCAGATCTTCAGCACCATGTGACTACGTTCACTAAGTCTAAAGAAGCCTGGGATATCTTAGAAACGGTATTCGAAGAAAACTTCTCTGAGAAAGAAGCTAGGCTTCAAAACCTAAATTCTGATTGGGAAAATTTTTGTATGGATGATGAAGATTCATTTGATGAGTTTAATCACAAAGTGTCTGAAACTGTTAATGCATCGTTTGTATTAGGTAAGACTATTCCTGAAAAGGACATTGTGATGAAAATTCTCGGATCGCTACCCACCAAATAAGATTCCAAGAAACATGCCATCGTTGAAGGAAATAACCTTAATACTCTATCCAAAATACTCAAGTTGGGAAGTTAAAGATCTTTGATCATGAGCATACATCCAAATATGGAAAGGATATTGCTTACAAAGCACAAAAGAACACAAAATTGCTTGACAAAAGTAACCGTGTTGGCAACTCGTGGATGATCCTATTGAGACCGATTCGTCGATGAAGATCTTGATAACTCGCCTCTCGATCACAAGACAGTTTAGAGATCTTATTTTGAAGAGAAGTAAACGGTTCGTCAGAGATAAGCCTAGATAATTAGTTAAACCTCATGACCGTGTTCCTCCTAAAAATAGGGATACAGTCGATATTGATGATGAGGATATGCCTTAATGCTTTAAGTGTAAAGGTTTTGGTCATTTTGCCAATGAGTGTCCAAATCGTAGAAACACACTGGGAACAAAGGTCTTGTATAGGTCACAATGGGTACCCTTGCTACTTCTAACCGGACCCGCCTAATTGGGTCCTGTTTCTGGGTCCTAAAGTTGGACCCATTAGCCACTTAAGACCCGGCGGGTAATTACCCGAATAGACCCGTTTATAACCGGGTCCTACCCGACGGGTACCCGCGGGTAATGGGTACCCGTTTATTTAACCTTTTGATCATTTTTTTAGCAAAATTATAGGTATTTTGCTAGTTTTGGCTTTGATTTTTTTTGATTTTTGATTTTTTTCTTACATTTAATCTTTATTTAGTACATTAATAAAGAAATAATAATAAATTTTTATAAAAATAATTTATATTCAAGTTAAAAAGAGAAAGAAATTAAGATTTTAATAGTTTTTTTAATACCCAACGGTACCCGGACCCGACGGGTATTTGGGACTTTAAACGGTCCTAAGTTCTGGCCAACACATTATGGAACCTGACCCGGAACCGTGAGGACCCTAACCGATGTTGATATGCCGGGTCCGGTTCTGGGCCATGTACTACCCGGGAGGACCCGGACCCGTTGACAGCCCTAGTCTTGTAGCAACTCTTGATGAAATGTCTGATCACTACGATTCAAATGAAGATGAAAAATGAAGTGTTGCGCTCCTTGCCGAAAATATTGATTTTGATAATTGTAGCAATACTCACATCAATCTTGATATTTTTTCTTGGAGAAACGTCTTCCACTGCTTTTGGAGGATGAAATGGATTTTTCTCTGTCTACTGGAAATTCTATTTCAAATGTTTCAGGTATTATAATATGTCTAGCAGCTTGCTCCGCTATGGTGTCTGAACCATCCTCCACTTTGACATGTTCTTATTGTACTATCAAGGGTCACGGACTCTCTATAAAGTAAGATATGTCAACAACCTTCAACGGAGAGCAAATCGATTAACAAACAAGCTCAAACTTGTTCGGGACCGTCCGAGGTATGCAAACTCAAATCTTCTCCGAAGAAGTTAATATATAAAGAAAAAGTTAGACCACTACAAAAAAGAACATGGTCTAAACATTCTGTGAAAGAGGATTTTAGGAACTCTTTCAAAAAGGGTCATGGTGGACAGATTATTGTTCACCCCAGCACAACTTAATTGTTTTGGATGTGCATCTTGTCTCAAGTGCATGATCCCAAAGAGACAAGAGTTAAGCACCTTCAGGTCTTAAGAAAAGGAAAAAGTTTTTTCTTTTTTGGATTTCGGTTGATCTTTTCATATCCTAGATTGGTATTGAAAAGAGGTTTCCATGTTTTGTTCATTTAAAGAGGATTAAAATCGACAACTCTGGCTTCTTTACGGTAGATGAGGTAAGATATCTTATAGTGCTGCTAATGATGTTTGAAGTCTTAACATGACTGAAAATTAAATCAAGAGAAAAGTACGATGACTAGCATTGGAGCAGATGCAAATACCAAAGAGTTAGCTGAAGAAATGGGAATTATAATAGAGTTACCACCAAAATAAGTTTTAGGTTTACCTCTAGGAGAAACTCCAAGGACTTATTCAGTATAGGAAACAGTCACTGAAAGAATGAAGTTGAAGTTAGCGCAATGGAAGACCAAGTACCTGTCGAAGTGGAAGAATCACTTTGATCAAGAGTGCACTCTCAAGCTCAGGAAGTGTGAAGCAATGGTCAAAACTCAATTCCTAAACTGATAGCGAGAGATGAGAGTCGCAACCATTAAAGAGAACTTAACAACAATAACAAGGTTGCAACCAGTAAAGAGAACTTATTAATAATGATATGGTATTGATGAACACTTGAATTCTTTGACCAGCAGTGAAAAAGAAATTTTCTAATCTTTCTATTTTATTATGTATTTTTTTCTTGCACCGTCTCTCTTAAATTTATGGCTCCATCTCTGCTCGAGCCTTCATAGTTATTAAACCATGAGCTCATTGGTTTTCTTTCTTCTATTATCGATACAATCATCTGGGTTAAGAAAAACCCAAAACCAAAGCCAAAGAAACATTATAAAAAGGCCCAAAAACCTAAAAGAAAACTTAACCTATCTCCGATACACTTTACCACTACTCGGTATATATTAAACCATGAGGCTCATGGTGTTGCATAGTAGGGGTGAGCATTTAGTTCGAATCCGTGGTTTTCGTCCTGCCCAACCGTAGTTTTGCTGATGGATGTCCAGAACGCTCACTAATGGATTAGATGCAAATGCAGCTTTTTCGGATCCAACGGATTTTAGATATGATGCGAATACACTCTTAAAAATCCGTTGGACATCCACATCCGTTAGATTTAAAATACTTATGAGATTTTTATAAATACGATGTTAATTATGTAGTATTTTTAATAGTCCACCATCTAGTGATATATCTCTATATCATTTTCTTCCATCAAACTTTAGGGATTCAGCTGAAGTCGCAAAACTAAGTCATACCCCTCTATTTTATCCTTGATCGGTCACTATTCAAGTCACGTTTGTTAGTTTTATATTTTTTTAGTTTACAATTTTAATTAAAAGAAATCCATTGGATCATCTACATCCAATCTGTCCATCCATACATCCACCGGATGTAAATCCGTTGGATGTTGGATTGGATGCGGATGCGGATGCGGATGCGTCATCTATCGGAGACGCGGATGAGGCAAAAACCGGCCCATGCTCACCCCTACGACGCGAAGACCATTTGTTTTAAAAGTCGTGGAAGCAAATGAGCCCATTAGCTTGTAGAGATTAACGGGCCAAAGTGTGGACGGAACAATAACTTGGAGTTATACGGGGCAGATTCGCAAAAGCAGGGGAAAAAAAAAGATAAGTTTAGAGCATCTCCCATGCAAGGGGTAAAGGTATTAAAATTTATGACACCTAGGATTTAAGACTTTTTGCACCAAATTTCCATCTCCAACACAAGGGTCAAGGTCATAGAGATAGATGACATGGCTAAGTGGGGGTAATGGAGAAATAATAAGACTTTCTCTATGGCCTTGGGTCTTAAAGCCACATCATCATTTTGTCTCTAAATTCAAATAAAGTTTGTTAGATAATACCAACTTAAGGTAAAAAGTTTTACATTTATATTTTTTTGTCATTTAGTAATGACCCACACATAAGAATGTGTTAATAAGACCTCCACATAGGATTTACCTCGACCTTGATTGGAGATGCTCTTAGAAGTGTAAGAATGAGGTGTAGATCTCTGACTAAAAACCTACACGATCATGAGGTAAACTTACAAACACAAACGTTTATTTCAATATGTTTTGTTGTAAGTTGCTATGATTTTAAATTTGATTTTTTTGTGGCAGTTCTTTAATTTTCAACAAACTTTCCTCTGCTCTAAGAATATTATCCGCAGTACCTCATGCTGAAATGGTATCATCATCTCCTGCCATGAAATTATCAATAAGTCCTCCAACTTTCCATAGGTCTGCATTAGAGAGCGAACGCCGTCCACCAGACAGTGTTTTGTTGGCAACTCTTTATCACCCTGGACGAGGACATGTGAGTAGTATGTATGTTGTTGTTTACAATTGGTGATCGATCCTTGCCACTTTCCTTATAATTGATCTAGCAGCAACCCGATGAACTCAAAGTTATTTGTGTAATTGGCATTTCTCTCGGTTTTGTCATATTTACAGGGATTACCTTGAAATGCATAGTGGTCTGGATTCCTTGTATTTTGATGTTATGTTTTAGAATTTGTTGATGTCTGATCAAAGGTTCAAGGATCTTGGCGTATACTATAAACCAGCACCCATACCAGATATGAATGAGTGGAAAGCTTCTTGGTGCCAAGAGGGAAAGTCCAACTGGTTGGGAACTGTTCTTGTTGAAGCTGATAAACGTTTGCGTCTGTTGTGACACCAACACCACATTATACGTATTTCCCTATTTAGAACTACCATATTTAGTTTGCTTAGTTTCTCAGTTTAGATAGTTATTAAACTCTAATATTTTCTTGTTTACCAAGGCTTTGAAGCTATAAATAGCCTGGCCATAAGTTGTTTTGGATATCAATTAATAAAACAAACCCTATTTCTTAATCTTTTTCTCTTAATCTTCCAAGCAGAGGTGGCTAACCCCCAACTCAAAGGGTTTTATCCTGGTTTCTTAAGTATTTGGTCTGATTTCCATTGTGTTTTGGTGTTGGACCATAACACCTGGATCGTGAGCAGTTTACATCATACCTAAATTTCAACCAAATTTTTTTTTACGATGTCTTACACGAAGAACAAACACAAAATCGTTTGGAAGACAAGCAACTGCGCCTTGAGGATACACAAAATCAGAAGTTGGATTTAGTTGAGAATACAAAAGATCTGACAAACACTATGTGCACGTGCACGGAACTCACAAAATCTTTACGTGCTGTGTTTCTTGAATTTTTTCCTCAGCTTAATGCTCATCAGTGTACTACTAATCCTAATATTGGTGATGGAATTCTTGAAACCCCTAATACTGCTAGAGCTATTAGTTTGAAGTTTCCTATTTTTGATGGAGATGACCTTGATGATTGGATTTGTAGTGCCGATCAATATTTTAGCTTGCACATGGTGACTGACAATCAAAAAATCACTATCGCTTCCGCGCATATTAAAGGTGATGCCTATGCTTGGTATCGTTGGAAGAAGACCACGACTACAGTTACTACATGGGAAGAATTTTGTTCCTTAGTTCGTGCTCGTTTTTCTCCGGAGAGATTTGTTAATGCTAGGATGACATCAAGTACCATTAAACAGAACGATGTTGTGTTTGGGGATTGTCTCAGTTCAACTAGAGCAATCAGGGCCACACTTGCTGCGCTACCAGCTCCACTGGACGGACTATTAGCCAAAGAAGAAGAATCTGAGGAGGAAAATACAAGTCCTTAAAACCCCGTCAATTTAGATCAGCCATGTGCAGGTGAACACCCTAAGAGTCTTTCGATTCCCGTAACAACTGAAGAAGCAAATCAAGACGACGTGGTTTTGTGTGATTCGCTAGAATATGTTAGTGAGTCTTCAAATATTGTTTCTAACGACGCAGCAAATCAAGGCGACAAGGTTACGGATAATTCAGAGCTTAACGGTAAGTCTTCAATTATTGTTAAACCGCATGATTTAGTAATTCCTGATGTTAATATGGTTGCTTTGTCTATGGTTGATACTAATCAAGTTATTGATCAAGTGGATACAAGAATGGTATTGTATACAAACCCTAGCAAGGTTTAATTTATGGAATTAACCAATTTATGGAATGGTTATTTTGTGTCTTCTGATATGTCTGTCCATATGTGTACACAATTATCTCCGATGTTGGGATCCTAGTCCCACATTGGTTAGATGGGGCTTAATTGGTAGTTTATAAGTCAATGGTTCCCTCATCTAGTCAACCTAGTTTTCGAGGTTGAGTTCTACTCATGGGCTTATGACGAGTTTAGGGTCGTTTAGGGTCCGTACCCTAACATTTGGTATCGTAGCCAACCACCACGACCCATGCCCGCTCCACTAAGGGGTGACCTATAGGCTAGATTAAAGTGTTGAGGCACCTATGTATGGGCGTAGTTGTCACCCGCATTGAATACTTGATAGGAGTGAAGCCGCCATAAGAGAAAGGGCTACCTTCGGTCGTTGTCGATAGAGTGGGCCAACGAGGACGTTGGGTCCTGAAGCGTGGTGGGATGTCGGGATCCTAGTCCCACATTGGTTAGATGGGGCTTAATTGGTAGTTTATAAGTCAATGGGTTCCCTCATCTAGTCAACCGGTTTTCGAGTTCGCTTTCTACCCATGGGCTTATGACGAGTTTAGGGTCGGTGACCTAACAGCGCCACACTGCAATAATAGATGGATTCATGGATAAGGAGGGAGGAGAAGGGGGCTATGCAGTTATCTTCATCGACAATTATGCCAGTTGTTGGGTATTCTTCAGAAGGATCACTTGCCTTTTATGAGTTACAAGGTATTAGAGCTGCATTGCAGTTGGCTTTAGATACTGGTCTTGGTCCTAATATCCAGTTGACTTACCGTTCTCGTGAAGTTGGAAATTTGTTCACTCATTTTTCTGATTTTGAGGATTTGGATACTGTTCATCGTTGTTACCAACATTATTCTAAATCAGATCATGGTGATGAGTCTCGTGTTTGTCTAGCGTGCGAGGGGATGTATCTACTTGAGCATTTCAGCACGGAGGATTCTGAAGTGTTGCATCCAGTTATCAACGAAATTTTACAGTTGCGTCATAAGTTGGGCCCTAAATATACGTGTTTCAAAAATCTTTCTCAAGCTTCGACTCTTCTTGGCAAGTGTTATGGAACTCCTACAGCTGAGGAAATGAAACTGTTTCAGTTGTTAGACGGTGAGTATGAAGTTTATGAGATGGTAATGAAGCCCGATAAATTTTCTGAGGAAGTAGTGGACGCACTCTATGATGATTGCTTCAAGGGATATAGGTACTATGGCCAACATGTTCTGGAGGAGTTGGTACCTGGCCCTATTCATATGCCGAGTGCCCCAACTATTTTCGAAAATATGAGGCATCAGCAGACTTTACTAACTAGACGATATACTTAGTTATCTGTGATCACTTTTGTTTACATAGCTTTTGTGATAACTGTCTCTCTTTGTTCTCCTGCTCTATTCTGCTGCAACTTTTCATTCTGTTTTATTAGCTTCAGTTACTTTGTGTCCTTATTTCAGTTCTTTTGGATAGCTTCAGTTCCACTGCCTTCTCAAATTCTCTGCCCAAATAGCAAAGATTGCCTGCTTCTGGAGAATATCCACAATAGATGGAAAACTAAAACAAAAGCACTAACCCATCAGTCTCTGAATGGAACCCAGCACCAACTTTTGCACAGTTGATATCTCATCCATTGTCAGTAGTCAAAAGCAGTCCAGCCTGTGGATCGAGGTTTCCAAGAGGAGAAAGGTGTTTGGGATGATTGGATTGTCATAGTGTCATTAAAGTAAGATCAACCACTTAATCAGTTTACTACTCGCATGCATAAGAAATGCAGGATTTCCATTTAGACAAAAGAACATGCCACTTTTTCAACTGATAAACAAACTAACTGACAAAAGAATAAGCCACTTTACTACATGTGAAGGGAGCAAGAGCAACCAATTGGGACCAAAAGTCTCCTTGCTACATACTACTTTAAGTAATGATAGAATCTCTAACATTTCCGAAGGCATTCAGAAACTGTCTAATCAGTTGCACTGACAAATTCTTAGTTCTTACAGAGAATTGCAACAGAAAAGGAGAGATGTATACTGAAGGCAATAATTTTGCAAGTGTGCACCAAAATGATTAAGTGCCTGAGATGACTAAAAGTCATTGTTTTCCCAGTTCAAAAACAAGAAAACAGATAGGTAAAATACCTGGTGATTCATTAGCATGCATTTGTATCTAAGAGCTGGGCGAAGGATGGTTTCCTCGTTTGAATATGGGCTGAGATTGCCTCTGCTAAGTCATCAGATGGAAGCATAGCAGGATATCCGGGTAGCCACGTTATCCAATCCCTGACGCGCACACATGCCTCTACTTCTTTACAATACATCTTTCGATCCTACCACTGCAAGTAGAGACTTCACTGCAGTTCCTGACATTTCAATGATTGCCCTTATTTTATCAGTACATGAGCAAAACATGAGAACAAAAAAGAATCATAGAGCTACGGCGACAGACAAGCCCCATATGCCCATGACTCCAGAAATAATAGCATAAGTTCAAAAGTTCTCCCAATGAAAAATTAAATTAAGAAATCCAGTAAGAAAGAAAAAGAAAAAGAATCAACCGACAGAAGAGATTCACACAGTTGACCTTCTAACTTAAGTATGTAATTCGACTCAAGATGTAAGGGGAAACAAATACAAATGAAAACCTATCTGGCCATCTGTTTACCTTTCCTCACTCTATTCTTGCTAACATATCCACGACAATGGAAAATTCGAGAAGTGACCCATTAGAAAATCCCATACCGCTGGTTCAGTCCAAGATTCAAACCAAGATCAAGATGCCAAAAGAAGTGACCTCTCAATTGTAGCAGAGAGGTTACTTCTCGACAGGTTGTTCTTTCAAAAGTGTTTTCAATAGAACATTTTTGAATCATACGACAAGTGTTTAGATGGAATTTTTCTTGGATATGGAAGTCTTCCCAACCCAAGAACTTACCCTAAAGGAGGAGGTTTCAAATAGGCAACAGACATGAAGAATAGATCATGTACGGGCTAAGCTTAAGGTGGTGCTGTCATTACACATTAATAATCACTGAATAAAAATGTGCATGGTTTTATTATAAGTTCTTTATTCAGACAAAGGATATCCCATTCTCTCTCTACTAAAACCAAATTCTTCACTAGAAGGGTGCAACCTACTGGATACAACGTCAAAGTCTGCCTATTTTAACTACCCGATTCTTCGAGGAGAGAAACACAATTTCAAACAGTTTCCGAAGACATTGTGAAATTCTCTACTCATTAACAATATGACAATTTTAATCTGAAACTCTTAGTTTATACTATATACATAGAATTGCAATATAAAAGAAAAGCTGCATATTGAAAGTGTAACATTTGCAAGTGTTCTATGTATCTATCATTTTGTTTATATTACAACAACGGGATGATTTGGTAAACTGCATGAGAGGACTACGAGTCCACCATAAAATGATAGGTGCAAAGATAAATGAGATACATCATACATAGTGATATATCTTTCTTCTTTCAAAATTTCAGTGGTGCTTTAGTGATGGGTGGAACCTTCTCCATATACTAACCATACCCTATAGTTTCATCATGGTAGTAGTCTCCACCTTTGATTAAGCAAGTATATGGGAATGAGGAGGCAGCTCCCTTAAGGCGATGCACAATCCAACTTCCTCATCTTATCCGTTGATTGTAAGATCCAGATATCCTAATTATGGGTGTGAAAAAGACACGTGGGCCTTACAATCAAATTGATAAGATGATGGAGTTACACCATGCGTCTGAAGTTGTATGCAAGCATTGCTTACAGAAAATTGCTTATAGGGGTTTTTCTCCTGTGCCAACCTAGTCAAGAGAGAAACTTATATAATACAAGTATGTGAATATTTTATAATATTTTATTACCTCACTATCTGTGAAGGGTGAGTACACACTGCTCTGAGTAGAGAGCAAAAAGATTCGAACAGCTTTGAAAGGCATTCTGAAATTGTCTACTTAATTTCGCTACTTAGAAATATTAACCAAAAATACCCCAATGAGTACATAAAATTGCAATAGAAGAAAGAAAATGTATACTGAAGGCATATAATGCGTAAGTATTTAGCATTCTATTTTTATTAAAAATAATAAGATAGACAGGATACCTGGTGATTATTAGTAAGCATTTGTATTACCGCTGCAGTCATATCAGAATTCAGAGCTTAGCAAACGTGGGTTTTCTCTTTTTAGTTTGGGTTGAGACTGCCTCTGTTAAGTCAGCAGATGGAAGCACCGTGGAATTCCAGGTAGCAACGTAATCCAATCCCTGATCCAAACTCATGTCTCTACTTCTTAACAATACCTCTTTTGTTCCGATCACTGTAAGCTGAGACTTCATTGCAATTCCTAACATTTCATGTGTAAACATTTCTTAGTGTGAGAGTAAAACATGAGAACAAGAGAAAGAGTCTTTCTTAAGGCATGTTAGCTACTCTCTAATGCAATCATATGCACCTAACGTTACTGGTCGAAACTACACCTAAGGTCCTAAACTACCCAGTTTCCATCTTTAATGATTACAGTGAAAGGGGCGCTGAAATTAAAACTACGAAGCCAATCTAAGTTCCAACTCCACTTATGACTAGTTAAGTTCGAAAGCCCTCACAAAGAAAGAGTTTTTTTCTTTTTTTTTTTTCCTTAGATTAAAGAAAGATTAAGTTCCAACATTCAATTCAAGAAGCTACAATACTTCCTGGAAGCTCCAAATCTCTATCTTAAAATTGGAAATAAAGTAAAACTTTATTCTACTAATAATGTTCTTCCTTAAGCTATTATCCACCAACAGTGGTACGTAATAACCCACGAAAGATATGCATCTAGTTCACCTTTTACTCAATCCTCGACTTCAAAATATAAGGAGACTGATACACAATGAAAACCTATCAGCTCACTCTTCCATCCTAGTCCCCTGCTCCCAGTCTTCTTGCTCATCGTACCCACACGGCCACGACCTATAATCCATTCCAGGGGTTGCAATACTAAAAAAGAAAAGTCCCTATCAATTTCTGTTTTGTAAAACAATCAGGTAAAAATTTTGTGCATCTCTTTCTCTCTTCTCCTTTACAAATGCAACTCCCCATAATTCTCGTTATTCAAGTTTAATATCTTGCGGGTTTGAGCTATTTCAAGCACTGTTAAGTTCTCTAAAATAGCGTGATATGGATAAAATTAACGCTAGTTGCTTGCATCCTGGGCAGTCCCTAGACCTGCTGGCCATACAGGCCCTAATAACTGGAATGGTAAACCCTTTGGGGTTAATGCCATAATCCAGGGACTATAAGGGCGCTAAATCACTCCACGTGGTGTGAGCGCATACTATCATTTTTCGATTCAAAATCCGATCAGCGTCACCAGTAAATAAACAACTCTGCACTCCATACACACTAACACTAGTGAAACTGAATCAAATGTTTGGCGAAACAATTCCATGAACAACAACTAAATTGAGATGACAAATTCAAGAATTCAAATAACAAATACCAACATACCCTCAGCAACAGCATAGACACCCTCATCCAATGCATTCTTAGAATTCAAAAACCTTCGTAATCAAACCCAAATCCTTTGCTTTTTCACCTGTAAATCTCCTCGCAGTTAACGCCAATTCAACCGCATTGCCATACCCCCACGAATTACCCGTAACCTCTGAAACGTCCCAAGATCAGCAGTATTAGCTGAATCAACTTCCTTTACACACAAATAAATGTATTTTTAGTCCAATACCTAATATCACAAGCTCGAGACAACCTCCACTTTCCTACATCGTTCAATTGCTGTAGCCTGTAATCGCATCTTGTAAACCTTTAATTTCACGACAAAAAGACGTCCTCTAACCCTTCCTTGATCATTTGATTTTGATTTCACTAAGGAATCGATACCTGAACAGAAATGATCACCATGACTAGAGAGAATGATTACATTGACGTTAGGGTTTTGATCCAGAGAAGAGATTAGGACTTTAGTGAATTCAGTAAAGAAATCGAGTTCATTAGATCGTTTTTGAGCAATGGATTGTTGATAAGGATGTGGAAAACTGAGGGATTTTTGAATGATTTGATACTTGTTGGCTCGTCATCAGATATTCAGGTTTAAGTCGTTCAAAAATTTAATTCTTGGAACTGGTTATTCTTGCTTAGAACAGTTCCGATGGCAATGAACAAAAATGAAAATTTGTTGAGCCACGTGGATGAACAAACTGCATTCTCCACTATAGGAAATAAGGTAAAATGAACAAATCTGATATTTTAGGGTCCAATATCTCCTCCTTTAAAATGCTAAGTCATATGAGCTCCCGCCACACGCAAGAGTGTGACACCCCTTCAAATTAAATTAGATAAAAAGCTTTCACACGAAGCAATTCCCGTGACGACAAGTGGCAGGACTCTATTGGTCGAGACATTAAAAATATGAATTACACTCTAATTACACCCTTTATTTAATCGACCGTTTATAACATCATTATCAATAACGTGGGTAGACACCACTTATGTGAGGATTTACACCTAATAAATTACTTACACTTGGTTTACACCAAAACTTAACTGGGACGTTAGGTAGGTAGACAATACTTTCGTGAAAACTAACACCGTCATCTATGTTTTCTTACGGGAAAAAAAAAGATTGATTTTGCACACATACTTGAAATTGTTTGCTTTTGGTCTTTACAACCCTAATCGTTTGCGCTCTGCCTCCGAATGAAAAAAACTAAAAGAGCTAGAGAAGAAAATTATTCATCCCTCCGAATCAACTCGATTAATCCATAACCAAAGGCCCTATAGATGGTCCTGTTCAAGTTGGGGATCGCATGCATGTTCAAGATGGCCTCTTCTTGCTTTTTTGAGAAGGAATCAAAGGTTGATTGTGCAAAATCCAAAAGGGGAGATGCTTGCTATTTCTTCAAAGGTATTTTCCTATTTTTTTGATTTTAAACCCTAAATCCAATTTGACTCCAAACCCTAATCTTAATTTGATTTCTGTTCATATTAGGTCTCATTGTTCGCATTAAGATAATAAGATCTCGTTGTTTTGCTCCAATCACAAATACATATTAGGTGTTTGTCAAAAGGCCTAAATGAGTAGTTCTCGCACAATTTAAAGTTCAATTGTCATCTGCAGGTTGATTGCTCCAACTTAAAGTCACTGAAGGAGATATGACAAGGGCATTGAGATATGGCTAGAGTTACGACGGGAACAACACACACGTCTTTGTAAGAGTTTGGGTTAGGGGTTGTTTCGGAGGTGCGGAGATGTCAAGGCAAGTAAGAAGTATTATCACGAGAAGTTAATTTGCTTTTTGTGTTATTGGTATTTTAGGTCGTGGTTCGGTTTTATAAGCCATTATTCTTGATTTTTCATATTCATCTATGTTTCGTTTTGTTCATTGGGAATATTATCGGGATTTTCCAATCACGGGTGTTATACATGCATTTTTTTCTAAGTGGTTGCTTAATGTTTGAAGGTGATATGAAACTTATGAAAGGCATGAATCATCTGTTACTTGATGAAGTACGTAGTGAGATTAAGAAACCGAAGAGGAAGAGGAACCTAACTTAAAAACTAGATGAATGAATTTTGCCTTCCAATAATTTTTTCGGGTGTGTTGGGTGTAGTTTGTTGTTGTTGTCCAAGAAAGTAGTGAGCGAAGACTTGGCCAGTGACTTTCTATGACTTGCGAAGTTAAATCTTGAAACACTAGCTTTTATTGCACTTTATTTTGATTTTTCTCCGAAGTATTCTTAATTTTGTTTTGATTGTGTACGGGTTTTGTGAATTAGGACTGGAATTCATGTGCATTTTGCTTCATGCGGTACAAATATCCAGATATAGCTTCGATAGCTGTTGAAAGAGAAATGGTTATTTTTTATCATTTTAAGGAAATAGAGTTTTGTTAGGATGATAAAAACAAAATGGAAGTGATGGATTGTTCAATTTTCAAGCATTTAAACATCATGGTTACAACAGAAAAGTCAAATGTCTTTATTTACCCCAGATTGATAGACATAATGAATTTTGTGATCAGAAAGTGTTAGGAAGTTGGATTACACACACACAAAGAACATGAATCTGCCCATAAAAGGTTATTTCTTTATATTCTTATCCTTAAACCTGAATTCTTCTTCAATTATCGTAATTTTTGAGACTCAATATTCCTATGTTATTTGCCTAAGTCAGATTATCTCTCCATATGATCTACTCATGCTAATTTATTTTTGCAGACTGAGTAGTCATATTAACTAATGGAATTTCTTATGAATTTTGCAGATGTAATAGTTGTTGGAGCGGCCAAACAGAAGATCATGCACCCGAGAGCGATATCATGACACCGCACTTCCTATTATTATATGTACGGTCAAACTCTACTTTGCAGCCAATATGTACATATCAAAGTATCTAGGAAACACCTCAAGACCAATCCATAATAGTGAAAGAAAATACACAAATCATTGCTCCTAATTAAGAACGTATAAACTACCCAATCCTACAACATGTAGTCACTGATAGGCAAAGCTCTTTTCGTGTGAAACGCAAAACATGGGTTTAATTAGGATGAGAGAATTTATTACCCACTATATACCAAACATTGGAGAACAAAAAAATGTGTGTATCATTTGGTTGTGTTGTATAAATGTTTGTGTTGAAGTCTAGCCATTTTGATTGTAGTTGTTTGTAATTCTATGTTTGTTTCAAGTGAACCCTTTTGATAGCTCCATATGTTTAGTACATTTTCTCATTTAGACTCCAATTAATCGTTTTCCTTTTTCTTTTTTTTTTGTCCAGTAAAGAGATTAAGAGGTGGTTTCGCAGTTTTGTTAGAGAAAAAGGGTTAGCGGTGTACACAACAAGCTAACGAGCCAACGGAAGGGGGATATGATAAGCAGAGATGAGGAGATGAGGGTCATGACGATGAGGGGGAGTAGCAACTACCATTAATAGCACTGAATCGTGTGTCCAGGCTTTGTCGAAATGCGAATAAAATTCTGGATTCTATGTCAACATCCATGATATGTTTTCATTGTGTCGGTCTTTAAAATTTTTGAGAGAGGATTAGAAATATGAAAGTGAATTTCAATGCTTTTATTATGTACATGGTTTATTTTGAATTGAAGTGTTCTGGTCTTAAAGATTAACACTAATAGCAGTTGTTGTACATTTGATTTTCATTGGATCGAGTGTGTACATTGAGGGCTCAAAATATAAGCCCGATATTTCCGGTGTTAGTTCTTGACCTGTTCAAGTAAGTGGTGTGTTGCACCCTGCAACACGATTGAAGAATTGGGATTTATATAGAGCATTGGAATAGGATTTGGGATATCTTTACGCTTCGTTTACATTTTTGATATGTTTTCACCTAAACTTTGTATTCTTCGTTGGTTTTGCTCTTCCTCAAGTCGGTGACGTCATTTTTGAATTCAGTTACATACTTACTGCTGGTCATGCACATTTCATCATTAGCGAGATCATTTTAACAACCCACACAACTTTGACATTTCCTTTTCATTCTCAATGCACACGCCTTGACTATGTATATACTTTGGGCTTGACCAATGATATTGGCACCGAATGGGCTATGTAAGTGTTCCTCACGGATACATTAAAGATGTCTTCACCGTCAAAAAATACCATGAGTAACACACTACGTATGAGCCGATGCTTACTTTTCTTATTATTATTTTCTGTTTGTTTGATTGATTGGTCAAGTTATTTTTTCACGTCAAAAATAAGTTCCTTTCCCATTTATGATAAATATAATCATAAACTTTGATTACACTTTTTACGCATCAAGTAGTTCAAATATGGGGATACTCGGTAAGTCATTTATTTTATTTTTGTTATCTCCTACAAGGCCACAATTTTGGATATATGATTCACCAACTCTTGCTTTGTGCACTTGACCAAGGAAAGTGGATGATGGATATCATTATGGAAACAAGAGGCGGACCTTCTTTGGTCCTCTACTTGGAGGCCTGTTCCTAAGCATGCATCGGGATAGGCGAGGCGAAGCCAGCTACACCAAATTACAAATTCGATGTATGCAATGGGATTGGGCGAGGCGAAGTCGAACCATACCAAATCAAAAATCAAAAATGTATCACGATGGGGCGGACGAAGCCCCGCGACACAAAAATCAAAATGCACGATGGGGCGGCGAGTCCACGTCATAACAAATCAAAAATATGATTAAAGAAAGAGATGCCCGATGCATAACACGAGCATAATAAAAAAATTCTAAATGACGGGTCGAGGCGGCCGAGCTACACCAAATAAAAATCCTTAGCAAATATCGGGATTGGCGAGGCAAAGCGAGCCACCCAATCAAAAATCCTAAGCATGCCCGTGCAAGGCAAATCGGTTTTCGGGTGAGCTCGGTGCGTGAGCACGGGCACAAAATCTAGTTGATTTTATTACCATAAACTAATAAGAGTTTGGGTCCCACTAATGATTTTCTAGAATACATGACACACGGTTGGATAACTTTGCCTATGTAAAGAGTGGTCGATCTGGTCCTTAACAAAGATAAATCCATGGTCGTGGTTATCCGACCGCACCCTTTCTCCGCACGTGTGTCTTAGATTCTGGTAGATGAATGAGTGAGCGTGGTAGCCGAGTCGTTTTCTATAGCTACCCAAAATACTCTAACCTCCACTTCTTCGTCTTCTGCCTTACAAAAAGATTTTTGTTAGAGGGAGAGCAAAACATGATTCGAGGAGTGCAAATATCGTAGTTAACTCGCTAACTAGGCTCAACCTTATGTTTTTTATCCAACTCGGTCAAAATTACCCTTACTAGCCGCACACGTTTTCTCACACATGTTCAAAAAAAAAAACGAAACTCCTTTTGTTACCTTCTTCTTCCATAACGAGTCATGAACCCTAAAAAAAAAACCTCCCATCCGTACTAACCAAACAGAGTAACAAACGTCGAGAAGGAAAAATGCAATTATGTTGTTTTATGTTAAATTAATTCACAATATTTTGATTACAGACCGACTTCGCACCATGCTAGCTTGTTGCAGATTAAGCTTCATATTCCAGTTCTAAATGATAAAGGGTTCCTTTATAATATGTCATTCTAAAATCATACCTCCCAATCCAGAGACATCATTGAGGTTGTCACTTGCCAATTAAACATTTCCAAAATGTAACGATCTTCACCGGTTCACACATTCCCAATTAACATATGTCCACAAACTTAACAATACATGACAGAAGTATCATCAGGCAAGAACTAAAACGTCCTTTTGCTCAAATAATGTCCTTTTTGCTCGAAAAGTTCTTCAAGTGGCATAAAAAATCAACTACAAACGATTGAGTTAGGGATTTTTTTCCCAAAAGAGGAAGAAGAAGATGAGCAAAAGAAGTTTTCTTTAACATGTGCCAATGATTTATGTGATTAATAGGATATTTTAGACCAAGTTAGAAAAATTTATTGAGTTAAACCCTAGTTAGTGAGTTGAATACAATTTTCACGCTCCTCAGATCATATTTTGCTCTCACTTTAACAAAAGTCTAAAAAAAGAACTGCCTCGTCTTCATGAAATCTGCCTTTCATTTTGTGTATGGAAAGAAAAGAAAAAGGTAGTTGAATTCTCTCTTATTTACTTTCTTACTCCTCTCTGCGTTTCAACTAAAATTTTCGTTTTCCATCACTCATGAAAATATTTTAACTACGATCACAAATAAGGGAAGATAAACAGAAAATCACATCATAAGGGAAAGACCCAGTGATCGATAGAAACCTTCCCATTAAGAATTTTAAACAATTAATTTTGGTTGATGGTTTTAATATAAGTAGAGAAGAAACATGATAGTGGATCCTTTGTTTATCTTCGTATATTTATTTTTAAAATTATTGTGGAATTCGCTTGATTAGTAATTGTGGGTCTGCCTAATTTGTGATTTTTAGGTGTGGGGACGGGATTGGGTTTGTGGGATTCTTAAAGGTGATGTGATTTGAAATCAATTCTAGGGTTTTCTGATTTGTAAGATTATGATGTCTTAGCTAAATTTGTTTATTCTTGATTAATTTTTGCTTTATGCGTGTAATTTAATTGGTGGTAAAAAAAAAGAGGAAAGGTTTTGGTTTCTCAGCACTGTGAGAGTTTTTCAGATTGGAATTTGTCTAATTTGAGGCAATACAAGGTCAAGATGACTCTGATTGATAAAGCTGATAAGGATGAATCTTTGCAATTTGTGAACCCTGCTACTATTGTAACATCGATATTAGGGGCCAGTTAATGCACATCGAAGAATTTATCGAGCCTCATCAATTGATCCCCTTTATTCCTAGATTTTCCTGTAACTTATACATGATCGATGATTTTACGAGCTGCAATTTCTTTGTTTGCATACTATTTATAAGTACATTTACTTTCTACTATCAAGTCTCACGTGATGCAATTTTACTTTTCGTTTGTAGGTGTTGGCCTGAGAAATTTATTTACCTACATGTTGATATTTCCATAGTTTTTGTGGAACACACACTTAAACGAAGATCTCTAAGGTAAATTTCTTATTAAACGATAAATAACGCAACGTTGCTTTGCAGCCTTGGCTAAGTTGCTTGAATTAGATACCGGAAAAGGTTTACATCATAGATACACGTTGCTTGGCGGTGAGGAGTATAATCTGAAGTGGTAACCCATGAAGTATACTATGGTGCAATTCATGACTTTCTTCCGGAAGTGTACTGGGGTTTGATTGAATCTGACCATTGTTTAATCCATTTATGCGGTTTATTGTTGTTCAGTGATCTTCCTAAATACTATTGAAGTTTTAATTGCTTGTTTTAGTCAGTTGGAGTATTCATGCCGAGCTAAGACTAGAATAAAGAGAAAATGTTGAATCTCAAAATGATGGAGAAAGATGTGGTGGATTTTTCATTTACTTAGATATGCTTATTACCAACTAATGCAACCCACCAGCATATGAACTTACCATTTTATTGTTCTAGCATGTAAATGAGGGTCACTTCTCTTTTCAAATTTTCGTAACCAATTTGTTATATTTCAGGAGGATGCTATTTTATCTCTGTTGTGTGAGGAAAAAGATCCCGAGGATTTGATGATTGAGGATGATATCAATGATGAAAATCTTGGGAAAGTCATGGACGGCACTGATCTGATTGTTGAACCAAAATCAAACAAAAACATCAAAGTGGTAGTTGGCTTTCGACTCCCTCTTAAAGGTCTTTGCTGGGAAATGGTACAATCCACTACAGTTGGATGCGTGCTTAGTGTGAATGGTGAGAATCTCTTTTTGGATTTCGTATTTTTGGTTTACGTTGTTTTCTAACAAGATCTTATTTAAGCAAGGAAATGGTGGTTTCTACCAATATTTTGTTTGTCTCGGTTGGTGCTAAGTAGTTTTAATCTCTCTTCACATCGAAGTTTTGTTATGTCATGTACTTGAAAAATGGTCTTTGTAGTGGTTCTCTGTTTTCTGTAAATGCTTAGAGAAAAGGCCAAATACTTAAGGAACTCTAAGATAAGTTAGGAAAAAATGGTTAATCGACAGTGGAGGTTATCTATTGAAACCACATTGTTCTTATAGATAAAGAAAGAATTATGGTACTTGTTGATAGTAATAATACTGACTTAATTTTCGTTTTGGTTGTCAAAAATGTTACTGATTACGTTTGATGTTTTTTAAAGTGTTACCAGGCGAGTTCAACCGCAAAGAAATGAGCAATGAGCAATGAGGTTGATGGTGTTGTCGAGTAACACTAGATAATTAGTAGTTGAGAAGAGATGAGTGTCTAGGGGTAGGACCAGTAGACTTTATTATTTTTGGGAACGGGTGTATAATATTTTGTTATTGAAGGATATTAATAAGAATTACATGAAGAGAAACACATTAGGAATGAAGAACAAAACAAGGTGGACAAAGTGTAGCCGATGCGACTTTGAGACTTGATACTGCCGTGGAAAGCCATTGAGAAAGATAGCAGGGGTAATAATAAGTTTTTTTTCATAGACCGTGTATATATACATCACATTACCAGGAGAACTATTATCGGATGTACTTATATGCTCATTGTATATCTATCTTAATTGTATGAATGTGCTGCAGGTGTGCGGTAGTGGTCGTCATTCATGGGGGTCCACTACAATGTCCGTAAATAATAATCAGTGCAATTGATAAAGCACATGGTGAGGCGATTAAAATACTTTCTCAACTAATATAAGGAATTTATCCTATGAGGTGGTAAAATTTCATTCTCGAATGGATTTCCGCCGAGGTAAATAAAGATTTTTCCTCAAGTCTGCTTTTATTTTGAAGTACAGTTCTTTTCTTACAAATGGGCTGAATCGATTCTTCTTAGGTGAAATCGTTATGACAAACCATAATGTAAAGTGCTACACTAGAGCCTAGAATTGATCGCAACGACTTTCTCAAAATCAAAAGACCAAGATTTTTTTCTCGATTTAATGGCTTCAGTGTGCAAAAAAAAATATGTAGTTGCTACTTATTAAAATTAACATAGCTAAGGATTTTATGGAATCTATTTTTTCGAGTATGTCTAACTATTTGTCTCTCTGTATTTTGATAGAACGCATTTAGGTTATTGAGAAAACTGACCATTTAGGATATTGGTCATCACTGGACTCGATTTGGGCACTACGTATGACTCTCTTAAAATATATAAAAGCAAGATCCTTATGAACATGAATATATGGCCGTTATCCATAAGTATTGCTTTCTAATTATTATCTAGAACATGAATATATGCAGCTTGATTTATTTTATTTTTTGTAAGTTTTTTTAATACATGTAGTCTAACTTTATTAAATTTTTCTCTATTAGACTAATATCTAGAACTTACAAATTGATAATCCATATTAGTTGGTGGATACTTTAACTCCTATCTTCCTATGAGGTGTTAGTAGCCATTCCAAGATGGGGTTATATTCTGATGACAATGATGATCTACATAGGTTATTGAATCATCTTTTCACAGTTATGGTTGTTTAAATTATGAAGTCCGTATCCTTAAATTTTACCATCATCCATGTTTTGGAATCATTCTGCTTAATACTGTATTTCTTTTAGGTGGTTATTTTAGATAAATAGATATCAAAATGATGATCACACTAACAACTAAAAGCAAAATCACTATAGCCCTAGGTATAGAGGTATCATTACAGACTTGCATTATGCAAGCTGTTTTTATTTATTGTATTTGTTTTCAGGTTTTGAAATTTATCATACATGTGGATTTATATTATTAATTCCATAAAAAATTAGTAAGTTACTTAGCATGGTTGTTCTCTATTGTGTTGATTCTCATAATATTAGACGATCATTAGGTTTTTTTTGTTGAAGCATTAGGATTATTACAGAGCTATACATGGCACGCATGTCTAATCACTACACCAAATTCCTGGATTAGTAACAACAATTCGTAACGGCTTTGTGGCCGTTACAAAAATCCCGTTACAAATGGCCGTTACGAAAATTTAGTAACAGGCATAAGCCGTTACTAATTTTTAAAAAATTTGTAACAAGGCTAAGCCGTTACGAATTTTTTTTTAGGCGTGCGAGTCACACGCTTGGTCACCCTTGGATCGTAACACCTTTAGAATGTGCGTGTGCCATTCACATGCGCGTTTTATAGCCTTTCATCTACACCGTCTATACCTCAGCTAATATCTCTACCCTTCATTCTATTCTCGAGATGCATCTCAATCATAAAACCCTAGATTATATTCCCACTCCACGTTACTACACTTCTTATCTCTTCTTCTCCGCCTTATCCTCCCCCTTCCACTATGTTGCTCTCTCTCAATCTCTCTACCCAACCCAGAAGAACATCCTACGATTCAGTTTCCTCTTCTTTCCTTGATTTCTCCCCTAATTATTAATCTCTACCCAACCCAGTAGATCTCTGTGTTCTTCCAACATAGAAGATATCGGTTTTCATTCTCAACCCGTTTTCTGTTTTCTCTTTTTTTTTCTTTTGTGATTTGAGAGGCAAGATAAAGGTTTAGCGATCGAGAGCAAAAGGAATTGATCGAAGAATAGCTGTTGGTAGTGATACTGATTTGAGTGGTGGATTTAGAATCCGCTAAAAAGGTAACCTGAAGCTATAATTAGGGTTTTTTTTTTAATTTGATAATTGATTTGTAGGAAATTGAATAAGGAATTCATCTATTAAGATTTTCTTCTACATACAGTTTTGCAGATCTAATTGATTATGATGTCAGCTATCTTGCCTTCTTCACTCACATCCGAATGATTTGTTACCAAAATTTGACCAAGGCGCTTGTCAAGCTCAGGTTCCAAAATTTGAAGAACCCTAACTCTCTAATCTGTATCATTTAGTGTTTGTTTGATCAATTTTTATTTTAGGTTTGTTTTTGTGATTTTTTTTTTTAATTTCAGAGGGTTATTTTGGATGTTGAAAGACAAGGAAATTTAAAGGAATTGGTTCATGTTCAGATTTATATTGATGGTCATATTATGGAGAATCCCGAGGTTCGAACTCGAATTCTCCGAGAATTCTTTGATTTTTACTCGATCATTGATTGATTAATTGGGTGATTATTATTGGTTACTCAGAGGCTTGTCCAAGTATTGGAAAAATTAGAGTGAAACACAGGGGAAAGCTTCTCACTCTCAAAGGTATTGTTACTAGGAGTGGATCTTTTCGAGTTTCCTCCTTGTTGACTTCTAGACATTTGTCTCATAGAAGGATTAGTTTACCTGCTAGGAGATCCCATCCTAAGAAGACGGAGCAAGGGTGGTCATATTCTCATGTCAAGGTCTAATTGGGAAAGCACTTTATGGTAAGCAAAATTCTGTTAGGATAACTATTTTCCAACATAGATTAGTAATAGGTTTCACTGTATTAATGGAGCATTCAGCTGTAGTTCCTTCTCGTGGTTTTAAATTGATGAAAGTCATTGTATGAGAAATCTTAGACACCAGCAAGATATTGTTAATCATTTATACACTTACCATCTCTTTGCATAAGACATGCCATCAGTAGTAAGTTATGCATTAAACAAGCAGGCCTAAGGACGGTAGGACTTATTATGACTGCATCAATTTCTTTTCTTGACTAATCCAGAGATTAAGTTACAATTATATTTACTAGGTTGAAAATAATAGAAGCTCTGCTCCATGTCTTCGATCATTCCAATATGTCAAGACGCGCTTTGAAGAACATCGCCATTGGTGAGAATCTTACTATATTTTTTCTATTTAGGAAGAAGAGTATCTATATATATGACTATATGAGCCACTGATGTGCTTTATTTACTCCTTTTTATTCATATATTCTGGTCTTTCATACAGCCTATCTAGCCTCTCTTGAGGATACCCAGATCACCGAACTTGCTCTGAATGAGTACAGATCACAAAATATGACCCACCAGCCTTGCGGCTCTCTAGCAGCCTTGGTCCAAAATACCGCAAAACCCGTGATGATGTTCTTGTTGATTTCTATGGCAAGTGGAAACATTACTATTTGGTGAGTATCTGTCCATTACTTCTTCATCTATTTAGGTTTGTTCTTTTGGTATATAGGTACTTGATCAAGTTAGGCTATTAAAAATGCATATTTTTAAGGCCCTTTATTTTGTTGCAGGTTGTGAATAGATGGTTTGCTCTTCAAGCCATGTCAGATATTTCTAGAAATGTTGAAAATGTCTGCAAGTCAGTTTGTAGCATCCTGGCTTTGACTTACGCAATCCAAACAAGGTGAAGTATCCTGATAGACAGTGAAGTCACGTTATAGTGTCTTCCTTCTCGAGGTGGAGGCGTTATGATGAGACCAGACAGGCGCTTGCTAAGGTGATTAATTTACCTTAATTTTCATCTATCAGAGGACATTCTTATACTGACATGAGCTTATAAATAACCCATGGTCCTTGGGCTACCATTACTGCTTCTAAAAGGTTCATTGATCTGGAGGGGATGATTTCCCTTTCTAGCATCACCATTGGTTTCTATTACTGCTTGTTTACAATATTTTTTCAAATGGTTGTTTACAGTCACAACTAGAGATGATAATGTCAACCAATGGACTCTCTGAGAATGTGTTTGAAATTGCGTCAAAAAGCTTAGCTACTTAGTTACATGCACGTATCTTGGTTTAGTTATCATGAAGGAAAGGCGTAATCTTCTTTGATCTGACATTTTACTTACATCCAATGGAAATCTATGTTGACGATGAGGCGAAGTTGACCCTACATGGGCTCGTGCAGGTATTAATTATCTAACATTGTTTGCTGGTTATTTTGTTTTTCTCTCAACATTTTCCTTAATTACTTTTCTGTTTCACTCAGCACTACATAAAATTGACCGAGCTGGAGAAAAAACGCAAGTTAAATGATCTACTGGATGCGTTGGACTTCAATCAAGTTGTAATTTTTGTAAAAAGTGTGAGCAGAGCAGCTGAACTTGACAAGTTACTCATGGAGTGCAACTTCCCATCAATTTGCATCCACTCAGGAATGTCTTAGGAAGAAAGGTATATATTCTCTTCTTTTTAGATTTCATTTATTACTTTGTTACTTTGTTATGTCTACGTGAATAAGCAAGTGCCCTAGTGAATCTGCATCTTGGTAATTTTTAGTTATTAACATTTTTTCTTGAGCTTATGTCTTAATGGCATATGCGTTTATCATAATGTTCAATAAATTCATCATATTGCTGGAAATTTAACTTTATTTGGTTGTGTTGAAGTAGTTTATATTAGGTGGAAGTTGCTATACAGTTGACAAGTGAATAAAGAATTTGAACTGATTTTACATGAGGTTATGCTTATGTCTTGTTCTAGATGGTTTAAGTTGTTTATTTTATGTGATGAATTTAGGTGTGAATATGAGACTTTCAAGAGAATGTTTATCATAAATGAAACTTCTGGGTAATTTGAAATGTTCAATCGGTTTCTCTTTTGAGCTTTAGAGTTTTTTGATTCTTAATTTAATGCTTTCATTCCAATTCTCCGTGATGAGTTCTGTACTGAGTCTAAGTGAAACTGTACTTCAGAGGCCCAGTGAAGTAACTATCTTATGCTATCCTATTTGGTAGTAGAGATTAAAACAAAGGAGGAATTGAAAATTGAACCCGATGAAGATAACAAAGTAAGGGATTTTTCTTCTTCTTTTCATTTTTCTTATACTTCGTTGGAAATGGGATTTTGGGGGACTTTTTCTTTAAATGGAATGAACTTTGCTGTTTGCAGCTTTGTGATTTGCGTTTACCTGATATTGATGAGCTTGCATATGGGAAAGTCGAGGGATCTGCATCTAAGAGTAAGTTGAGGACTTACTCTTGCATTGTATCTATCTACAATTAGTCAATTAGCATATCTGGGTTTGAGGAGGATTTGAAGGATTGAAATGAGTTAGGATTTGCAACAATATAAGACTTGTTGTTACTTGGTTGCGTTGTTTTCAATTTGACATTGTGATATATCTTTTGCGATTAACTTGTTATCTTTGTATTGTAGTGCGTTATCCTTTGCTTAAAATACAATGTGTTGTATCTGCAGGAAAGTTGAGAGATACCAAAGCATCATTAGACAAGGCTTTAACTGGAAAAGGGGAAACTCTCTGTATCAAGAAGAAAGGTATGGGGAAAATGGTGTAATCAGTTGTCTTCTTAGGGTCACTAGATACTAGTAATTGAGCTGACATGTACATCGTAAATGTCAAGATGGTCTATATTCATTGAAATTGACACTCTAGTTGGTTTTTACCAAAGTCACTCCTTAACTCGTGTTAGTTGATGTAAAACTTTTAGTATTGTTTAATACAGTGAAAGGTTCTATCTCTTTATTGGCGTAAATTTTAACTCGGGATTTTGTTGTAAATAGGTGACGCCTTTTGAGAAATTGGGAGGAAGTCCTTGTAGGGATCCGCAAGATGAGATCTTCTCAAGATGCGCGGTAGACACTAAGGGATGTGAGAAAGTCACGTCTTCTTCCACCAAAGGTAATGTTTTCTCTTAAAACGAAAACTCTATAATGGATCTAGATGAAAGGGTAATATTTGCGGAGCCTTCTTATTAGTAAGCACGAGTCATCAGCTTGCGTTGACTACGTCCCTGCCCTTTGTACACACCGCCAATCGCTCCTACCGATTGAATGGTAGGATAGGATAATGTTTCTCAAAAAAATAAGAAAAATCCCTTACTCATATTTCTCTTGCTCGAAGATAATGTTTCCCAATGTTGATTGTTGGACTAGAATATTTACATGTTACTTTTTTGCTTCCAGGTATACGAGAACCATCCTCAGGGAGTTGTTTCTGTGAGATTTAAAGATACAAAGGATGCTCACAAGTTTATAAATGAATGGAAGATGGTAAGTACTTGTACGCTTTTGCGTTCAAAAATATTATTATCTGCATGTTTAACTGGTCAACTGGTAATGGATATACGTATATACATCCCTTAAGAAACTAAAAGCATATCATAGCACCTATATCACTATTTGACTTTGGCTTTGTCTTCCCACTTTATAGTCTGTATGGCATTAAAAATTGCATCCAAAGTCACTTAGTTCAGAGCCATTTGATTACTTAAAAATTTGGTTTATGCTGGTGTGTTTGCCGAATTTTCTTGTTCAACATCTCTGTTAAAACCGTTGTTAACAGTGTTCTGTGTCTGCAGATGAAGTACTGCGTAGATGCTTCTTTCTTGGAAGAGAGAGCTACTGCAAGAGCAGTGGCCATGGATTGAAGATGCGTAGCTGTTGTCGCTTTGGATTCCATTCGCTTCACCAATTCTGTTTCAAATACAACAATTTGAGGCATGAGAAGGCTGCGACATAAAAGTTCAAGGCTGACCGACAGTAAACTTAGAAATAGGTTAGGAACTTAGGAAGTTTTTTAAGTTTTCTGAACTGCATTTTGGAATTTATTTCCTGAGAAAAAACATCGCTAGGTCAGCCTGGACTGGTCAAAGTCAAGTCTGACCGACAAGATTTTTTTTGCCGTTACAAAAAGTTCGTAATCTTGGCTCTAAGATGTTACAATAGCTCTGTTGCAAAAAATATTCGTAACGGCCCGAGAGTTTGTTACCACGTGGCAAATTCAGAACGGCTCAAGCTCATTCACGAGGGCCGTTAAAAAAATTGAACGCTACAAAGCCGTTACAAAAAAATGTAACACCCACTTTGCAACAAAAAGCAAGGGTCGTTACAACCCGTTTTAGTAACTACCTGGTTCTCGTTTCTAATCCCAAAATTTGGTGTAGTGAATATTTTGTGCAATACCTTTTTCATAAGTTTCTCAATATTGCAGAGCTATACATAACATTGTAGAGTCTGCATTACCAAGTCTTGCCTAAATAGTTTGGCAATGATACAAATTGCAAGATGCTCAAAGTTGGACAATCTTCTGGACTCCAACTCATTGGGTTCTGACTTGGATGGGACAAGACCTCAGACTTGTCTTTGTGTCCTTTCAATTACTAAAATTTTTACACTATTCTATATGAACCGCATTTGAGCAATGGTTGTCAATTAGAAGAAACTTAAAAAAAAAAAAAAAAAAAAAAAACTTCTACCGGATTATTATGCGGTTTTGTAGATTACGAATGTTGAGTAGTAAGCACCAATATTGTGGATTATGAAGCATTAGAAATTTAAAATAATAAGAATATCGGTGATAGTTGAGGCTTCAAATCCGCACAACGACACTCTATCTAGCCTTTTATGCGTTTTTTCGTAATTACCCACTACCTAATGATGGATTATTATTGATCTACACTAGCCAGAAAATACCTAGGTGCTACCCGTATACAACTTAAAGTTCCATGTTCGTGTAGAGCATCAACTCATCACTCCCGCTTGCAAATCAGGTCCCTAATAAAAATAACCCAGGGGTAATACGTCATTACAATTATTAAGGCGTTACCACATGGTACGTATTTAAAAGGATGAATTCTATATATTTGGGTAAATAGAGCATCAAATCTATTTAAGCCCATTCCAAAATGAGAAGAAAAAAAGTGTCAAACCCACAAAAATCAAGGCCCGTGCCTTTACGGCACGGCTTATGCCCTAGTATTTATATAAACTAATAAGAGTTTGGTCCTTGATTATTTAACTAATAAAGTACATAATAAAAAATAAATCATAATTATAATAATCAGGTTTTGGAGAGAGAATATGTGAGGGCAGACATTCCTACTGACTCCAGCGACATTCTTTCTGACTCCAAATGACATTCCTTCCGACTCAGCCGACATTCCTTCGACTCAAGCGTCTATGGCACGATCGCCCGACTTTACCACGTGACGCGTGCCGGATCTTCCGACTCAATGTTCAAAGCAACAGATTTGATGATTTGAACATCCATTTTTCATGTTTGTTCATCCATAGTGGGAGCAAAATGAACAAACTCTGAGTTTGTTCATCCCATAAGAACTGCCCTTATAAGGCAAAGCTGGGCCCAAACAAGTTTTTCAATTTTAAACTGAACGATTTTTTGGGGACTACTCAAAAAAGTTGGGGGACTACTTTGTGAAAGAAATATCCACCCTACATTATAAGGGGTGTCCTAAAAGATTAGGGAAGACTAATCTGCCCTTATCCTAATTAAGGTTATAACTAATCATAATAACCCACTAATTTAACCACTACCCACTAATCTAGCCCACTAAATTAAAACCTAAATTAAAACTTAAAATCAGTTTCAAAATTGATTCTCTTCTTCTCTTCTTCTCTTCTTTTCCTCTTCTTCTTCGTCGTAGACATCGACGTTAATCGTCGATTCGAAAAAAATTCATCGTCGATTAATCAAACTTTATAAACAATGTGTTCTAAGTAGACACCAAGAATTCCAAGATTGAGTCCTGGACTTGCAAGTATAGCGAATCTCCCAAATCAATTTCAAATTGATAAACAACTTCAAGCAAAGTTTAGAGACCAAATCAAGCATCCAACAGGAAAAAAGAAGTCTGATTCGAGTGAAATGCAAATTCGCGGGTAACTTCCTTCATGCCCATTCTTTTTAATTCGTTATTTGTTGAAGTAATCGATTAGAATCATGAAAACTCATTGAAAATGGTAGTTACAGAGACATTTCGGCTTGGAGATTTTTGTGTAACTCCTAGATTTTCTAACCGAACTTACAAAAATAAGAACAAATTAAGTTAGAGACTAATATCTCAGGTGACCGAACTACATAGTTCACAGATCGCAAAAAAAACTTTCGTAACCGAACTCAGTTTTTCCTTTGAAAGAATGAGTTTGGTTTTGTCGATAAATTTTTTTGCTAACCGAACTTTTGAAATATTTAGTTCGGTTACGTCTCTATTTTTATCAGGTCACCGGTCTTAGAAGTATGTAGTTCGGTTACCTTGTAATTTTTATCAGGTAACCGAACTATAGTCTGTTAACTCCAAGTGTTGTGTTTACTTTATTCTTTAGTTCCATTTGATTTGATAACACAATATTCTATTATGTTTAGCTAATACTTTGGTTTTTGTTCATTAGGAACAAAGGAAAAAGATTAAAACTACACCTAGATGAGGATTTGAAAACTCCCACCCCTCGTGGACCAAAACATTTGGATTTCCGAAACTCTGGTTCCAAAAATGCTAAACATGGAGGGGGCTCATTACCGGAAGTCAACCAAGAGAATATTCGTGATGTAATCCAAGATGTCAATGAAGAGGTGATGGAGAATACAATTGATAATGTTATTGAGGAAGAGAATGATGATGAAGAAGAGCAAGGAAATGAAGACCAAGGAAATAAAGAGGTTGAACAACAAAGAGAACACGTTGAACATGTAGAGGAAGAAGAACTAGGACAGGGCAAAGAATGAGAGTAGGGAGACGATGAAGAGGAGGGAGAGGAGGGAGACGATGAAGAGGAGGAAGAGGAGGGAGAGGAGGGAGAGGATGAAGAGGAGGAAGAGGAAGAAGAGGAGGAAGAGGAGGAAGATGAAGAAGAGCAAGAAATTGTTCCTGCTAAAGAGAAAAAGAAGCCGAAGCCGCCTAGTGCTAGATACTCACACATTCCCCCTGATGATTTGTGTTTTTCACCAGTGAACCCAACTTATGGTACTCCAAATGATGGAGGGGAAACATTGTTTGGCTACAAACACTCATGGGCTGCGAAGATCTATGCGACAAAGGTATTCTTTAAGTTCATTATTAACTAACAAAATGTTTTTTTTTTTGACATGTTTCGTCAAGTATTAATAGTGTTATGTTCTTTTTGTAGGATCATAATGATGCAGTTTGTCTTATTAAACGTCAAAAGGCGTCCAAATGGGATCTTTCTTTGAAGTGTGACGAGTTTCAAGCGAAGGTTAAAGAATGTGTATTATGGAGAGCTATTGAGTACGCACATGTGGAATTTGACGTCGTTGCCGTATTTGCGTTTCTCGAGAGGCATTATCCAGAGACATATAATATGCATCTTCCATTTGGCGAGATGGGAATTACTCCCGATGATTTCCATAGAATCACCGGCTTACCAATTGAAGGTAAATGTCTTCGAGAAGGCTACAACCCCTCGATGAGTTATGAAGCTCCTCAAGAATTGGATCTAAAATGTCTAGGATGGGATGCAAGAAAGTCTCAATGTGAGTTTAGACGTTCTGTGAGGTCTCCTAAACGTGGCGATGAGTATAATACAAGAGAGGAAAATGGAGCATTGAAGAAGAAGGTGGAGAAATTCAAGTTGGTAAAGTTGAAGGCAGCATTTGGAGGGACAAAAAGAAGGTGGATAAAGAAAGGTTGGTGATGGACAGGAGACCCTTAGGCATCATGTCACCTCTTATTGGTTATATATGCTAGAACTGTCATTTTCCCGACACTTCGGAAATAGGGTGGATGCACATTATCTACAACTTTTGGAGAATCTCGATGAGATGAACAAATACTCTTGGGCCACTGGGATACTTGCTTTTGTTCTACAAGAAATGAGCAAAGGGTCGAGGATTAAGTGTAATCAAATTGGAGGTTACTTAACTCTTGTCCAGGACTTCTACATTGTTAATTAACAAATTATTCGCTTATAATTTCTCGCTTCCAATTCAATTTTCATGTATGTGGTTACTATTTTCGTATTTTCCCATAGGTTTGGATTTACGACCATTTCCCTTCATTAGGATTGGCTCAGAAAAGACACCTTATCCCTATGGCCAACCTACAACAGAAAATGGTTGTTTTTGGACGACAAAAAGAAGTCTAAAGAAGAGCAATTGACTTCGTTGAGGGAGAAGTTGGATAAACTTAGGGTGAACGATGTGATATTTCACCCATACGCCGTACTCCGGTGATGTCTATGTATATAAAGATGATTTGAATGGTTACTTTATCGTCTCGCTTCCTATGGACCAATTTGAATCCTAACGGCTACGCAATATATAATCCAAGGAGAATACTAAGACAACTTTCTTGCGTCCAAATGGATCCCGACATGGAGAATGAAAATTTCAATTTGTTGGTTGAGGGAACAAAGAACACCGAGAAATATTATGAGCCAAAACATCAACCAACTCCTACTGTAGCACATTGGAATTCATTTGGTAACTACTACTTACCTTTAGGTGATTGTGTACCTGTTGAAGGAGATGTAAATGCATGTGATGATGATTATATGGAGTTTTATGAAGAAATTAGTCATCCTTTTGTGATAAATAAAGAACAACAAGTTAAGACTGATGCGGCGAAGGCAAAGGAGAGGGAGGCTAAGAGAGCTCAGAAGGAGATGCCTATTTGTGGAGAAGAAGCTAAAAGGTTATGGGATAATGTGGTAAGAAAATTTCTTTCTCTTATACTTTTGGGTTGTTTCAAAGTATTGAAAATATATTTACTTGTGCTTAAAATTGGAATTAGGTGTCGAAGGGTACAAATTGTTGAAGAAATAGATGGATAAAATCCGTAGTGGAGAGCCAATGTTGACTAAGGAACAAACCAACTACTACAGGCAAGTGGGAGGGTCTTATAACTAAAAGAATGGTGGAGCCAAGTAGGTCTAAGCAATTGAAGAGGGGGTCGACAACAAGGAGAAGGTTCAAGTCGCCGGAGGAAACCAGTGGAGGAGATGAAACCCTGTGATGAGTAAGTTCGACCTAAAACTCGTGGTAAACAAGGAGGTGGTAAAAGGGGTCGACGACAAGGAGAAGGTTCAAGTCGCGCTGTGGAGGAAACCGGTCGAGGAGATGATACCCCAAGTGATGAGGAAGTTTGACCTAAAACTCGTGGTAAACAAGGAGGTGGTAAAAGGGTTCGTCGTAGTGGTCGTTAGTGATTTCGTATGGTTTTAGTTTCAAAAAACATCTTAGTTATGGATTTCGTATGGTTTAATTTCGTATGTTTGTGTTTTTTAAACAATTAGTTAAGGATTTCGTAGTTTGGTATGTATAACACTTTTATATTTGTTTTAGAACCTTGTTTGTGTTTTCAATTTAATAAGCCTAAAATTTGGAATACATGATGTTTTTAGGCAACTTGTAATTTTTACACAGCTAACCGAACTTGAAGTTCGGTAACCTGTGACAAATTCAAGGTCACCGAACTACGTTTTCGGCAACCTGTTAAATCCTACCAGATTGCCAAAGACAGAGTTCGATTACCTCGCAACATTTTAACTGGTTACCGAGCTTGTCTGTAGGCTGAAGCACAAAGCCTTCATCCATAAAGGCTGAAGATAATAGTTCGGTTACCAAAGCATAATTTCTTAGGTAACCTAACTCTTCTCTCTGACTCAAAAATTTGCTATTTCACATGTTGGAAAAGTCATTCTCTTGATGCAAAATCACGTAAAACCAACTCTTAGGTTTGTTTTGGAGTGTTTTTGGTATCATATATATGTTCAGCTTGTCCATGAGCCTTCATAAAATGTTCTTACTACACATGGTTTACCATGCAATCAACTTTGGAGTTCGGTTACCAAAGCATAATTTCTTAGGTAACCGAACTATTCTCTGGAGACTCAAAAATTTGCTATTTCACATGTTGGAAAAGTCATTCTCTTGATGAAGAAATCACAGAAACACACTCTTAGGTTTGTTTTGGAGTGTTTTTTGTATCATATATATGTTCAGTTTGTCTGTGAGCCTTCACAAAAAAGTTCGGTTACCACATTGTTTACCATGCAACCGAACTACAGAGTTCGGTTACCAAAGCATAATTTCTTAGGTAACCGAACTATTCTCTCGAGACTCAAAAAATTTACTATTGCACATGTTGGAAAATTCATTCTCTTGATGAAGAAATCACGTAAACCAACTCTTAGGTTTGTTTTGGAGTGTTTTTGTATCATATATATGTTCAGCTTGTCCGTGACCCTTCACAAAAAGTCTGGTTACCACATTGTTTACCATGCAACCGAATTACGAGTTCGGTTACCAAAGTATAATTTCTTAGGTAACCGAACTATTCTCCTGAGACTCAAAAATTTGCTATTGCACATGTTGGAAAATTCATTCTCTTGATGCAGAAATCACGTAAACCAACTCCTAAGTTTGTTTTGGAGTGTTTTTTGTATCATATATATGTTCAGGTTGTGTCCGTGAGCCTTCACAAAAAGTTCTTGCTACTACATTTATTTATCGTGTAACCGACCTTAGGGGTTCGGTTTGATCGCAAGTTTTTGTTTCCTAACCGAACTTATAATTTTGAAATTAAAATGTACTTTATCTGACACAAATATAGTACATAATTTTGAAATTAGAATGTAATATCAAGTAACGGCTAATTTTATAGCCGTTATACACCTAAGTGGTATATATATGTGTCTCATAGTTAACATTTTGTTTCAAAATCTCCTAAAAATGGCAGCTACTAGTCCTAAATATACTCTAGATGAAGATCTTTCTCTTTATGTAAACTACATATTATACTATCCAAAGAGGGGTGAAGAAAGAAGAATGAAAGGTATTATGAGTGAAAGTTATTGGGGAAAATTCATGAGAAATTCTCGTCTCTCCGACACAACAAACCCTTATAACCGTGATCATATAGCTTTGTTCATTCGATTTGGAAAGATTAGAGATAGAGTTGTGGAATTTATGGCTTTATTTCGTATTATAAGGCTGTGATCGACTTAGTGAAGGATTCGACGAAATCATTTTAACATCAAAAACGAATGGCGAAGATGGAAGAGAAAGGATTTCAAATATGAATATCATTTCCGCCTCTTAAAGACTTTTCATAACGCATTTCGTATATTAAATGTTATGTAATTTTATTTTGGAAAGTCCTGTAAAAGTTCGGCATTGTCCTGTAATTTCGTTACCTAACCGAACTTCTGTCTCGTACAGTTCGGCATTTTCCTGTAATTTCATTTCCTAACCGAACTTCAATGTCAAATTAAGCAGTTAATATGTTAGGGTTTTGAACTACAGTTCGGCAACCTGGTAATATTCATCAACCTAACCAAACAAGATGTTCGGTTACCTAGTGGATTTTTTTAGGTTGCCGAAAAGGTACTGCAAAAACAAAAGTGTCAAAAAAACAGGTGTTAGGCTACCTGAAATATTTGGGCAGCTAACCGAACATGACTTCAGAAATCTTTATAATAATATGTGCCAACCGGACTCCATAAAATACTAACATTTACTCAATAATTAATACCACTCTTCAAAAAAACATAGTATTCCATTGATAAGCATACTTAGTTCCATTACATGTGTCATTTAATCATCCTCAAGTGAAATTTGAACTTCATGTACAATTTCTTCCGACTTCTTCAAAGCATTCCACATATCCATGTTAGTCTCATACATGATACACCAACCCAACATTCTATCCGGATTAAATGCAAAGCCAATAAGAGGTTCCACATATTGAGGCAATGGACAATCGGGTTTTAACCGAGGCCTATAAAGTGGTAGTAGTTAATCAATGCCATCATACATCTCCTTCTGCTTGAGTTGCTCGACACATACGGTTTTTTTCTTTTGTATAAGGTAAAACTAGCATATTTTGAGAAATAATGAACCACACAATTGAATGCCTCGCGATTAAGTGTCCACATATAGGCATGCTCATCCAATAATCGATGTCATTGGATGGCCCCCATGAAGACGACGTTGATACTTAACAAATTGCTCATTGAGACTACCCTCCCCATCGCACAACATTGTCTTGTAAAAGGACGGATTCTCCTTTAATTTGGACAACAACCTTTGCCTTATATGAGTGATTGCACACCCATTATTTCGCTTCGCACCTTTGATGAAAGGCCCAAGTTATTGATTGACAACATGAAAACCACAATTACCATCCGTGAGGAACGTCAGTTTCTGGTGGAAATAATGTATTCTCTAATGTATAGAGGTAGCTCATTCAAATAGTCTTTATTTGGAGCCTCAACCTTCACGTCTAGGGAAGATGGTTGGATGGGGAACATTGGAGACTTAAGCTTCACGTCAACGGAAGATGGTTGGCTTGGTTGTGATGGACACATCAGACCCTTTTTCTTCAAATCTCGCCACTTGTTTTGCCTTTCTCCTCAATACTCCTACCCCGCTTGTTGGTTTTCTCCAAGTACATTGCCGCGGTATACTCATGGGATGATAAGCACGTTTGTGCTACATTTTATACTCATATTTATATTAGTTAGACTCGTTATTTTAGGTAATGATAATATTTTATTGCTTTTATAGAAAGTACAAGTAAATACGATCACCGGTACAATGAACGGCTAAAATGGAAGCTAAATGGCATTTTCCATTACAAGAACCAATGTTGTCACTGCCGAGAACCTTGAATGTGGATGGCCCTGTTTTTGCACCTCTCAATACTCAATCCCGCCACTAGTGGATAAAGAGTTGAGAAAGGAATAAGTGGCACGTGGCCTTCTTATCGCCACATTTCTTTCTTGTTTCTTATCAAAGATAAAGAGAAATCAAGCACCTGTGCTCATTTCACTCACTTAGTTAGAGATGGTCCATTGATTGCTCATGACGGAAATGAGATGGGTAAATTGAGGATTTCACACAAGAGATTGAATTTTGGGTTCTTAGTTCCACAAATGACAAGCCACGGTTTTACGGAGTCGATTGTGGAAGATTGAATCACGAGGAGTTGTTACGGTTCCAAGACGAAACTCACCTGCAGTAAAAGGGATTTGTCGATTGTAATGAAGATAGAATTGCTCGCGATTCATTATATGGTTTGTTATGGATGAAATAATAGCCGGTGCTGGTTGTGAAGTCATCGACTTGGTGGAGAAGTGATGCTCATTGGACCTAAAAGATGCTTGAGAGAATATCGCAATGAAACCAAACAGTGAAGTTGGTGATAATGGACGAGCTGTTGATGTTGGTGATCGGAGTTTGCTGTCATGGGTGCTCGAGATGAGACAGAGGAAACAGAACGTGATACTTGTATTTTTTTAAACAGAAGATTGAAGATAAACAGAGAAGAGACTTGAAACTTGATTTTGATTAATTGTATTGTACACACATTACAGATGCTATAACAGAGGTTTATATACACAACCTTCCTTGAATGATAAGTAAAGTCTATTTCCTAACTTAACTTGAATACCTAAAATACAATTTCCTTGAGAAACAAGATACGTGTGTTATTTTACACACGTATCGGATGTTGAGTTAACACCCTCCCGCAAGCGTAACGGGTTATCCTGAACCGTTAGCTTGTACCTTAAAAGAGAAAACCTATCTTTAGAAAGCGGTTTAGTAAAAATATCCGCAATTTGATCTTTAGAGGATATAAAAACGGACATCAAGAAGCTTAGAAGCTACTTGATCACTTAACAAAATGATAATCAATTTCTATATGCTTCGTTCGAGCATGAAATATCGGATTAACTCAGATAAGTAGCACCAAGATTATCACACCATAATATTGGAGGAGAGCGTGTAGAAATACGAAGCTCGAAATAAGCGATCGAATCCACATAATTTCAAAGAAGAGCAATAGCAAGTCCCCGATACTCACTCTTCAGCACTAGAACGAGAAACCGTTTTCTCGTTTACGAGCACTCCATGAAATAATATTACCACCCAAATAGACACAATATCCACTTGTAGAACGACGATCATCAAGAGAACCAGCCCAATCGAATCGAGATATGCACCAAAGATAGTTGTAAAGAAGGAGATGGCCAATAAGTATACCCAAACATTTGTATGTTTAAGATAACGAAGAATACGCTTGACCAATCCCAAGTGAAATTCTGTCAGAGCATGCATAAATTGACAAACCTTATTGACAGCAAAAGCAAGGTCCTGACGAGTAAATGTCAAATATTGCAGGGCTCCAACAATGCTACGATATTTCAAGAAGCATTAGGTAATAAAGTGATACGATCGTAAGAAATATCACCAGAAGTACTTAGTGGAGTAGTGATGGGTTTTACTCCATCCATTTTAGCTCGAATGAGAAGGTCATGAGCGTAACGTTGTTGAGAAAGAAATAACCCCGAAGAAGTACGAATCGCCTCAATTCCAAGAAAATAAGACAGCTGACCAAGAAGAAGAAATACCCGCAGAACTGGAGCCAGTGACGATAATATCATCAACATAGACCAATAAATAGATAACACCATGAGCCCCATTGTAAAGAAACAAGGACGAATCACACTTGGAAGTAGCAAATCCAATGTGCAACAAGAAAGTGCTAAGTCTCGGTGGTACCATGCACGAGGAGCCTGTTTAAGTCCATATAGAGAACGATGTAACTTACAAACATGTGTAGGAAAACGAGGGTCAACATAACCTGGAGGTTGTTTCATGTACACCTCCTCTTGAAGTTCTCCATGTAAGAAATCATTCTGCACATCAAGTTGATGAATAGGCGAATTGAAAGACAAGGCTAATGTAAGAATAATACGTATAGTACACGCTTTATAACCGGCTAAACGTCTCGTAATAATCAACCCTCTTGTTGTTTGTAACCTTGTGCAACTAGGCGAGATTTGCGACGCGCAATTGTACCATCGTGATTACGTTTAATCCGAAAACCCATTTACATCCAATAACATTCATGAGGGATCATATGGAACATAAGACCATGTACCGTTTAAAGCAATGCATTGATTTCACATCGAGGATGCACGCCACCGTGGATCTTTAAGAGCTTGAGAAATACAAGTAGGTTCAAGATTCGAATCACAAATGAGAGCATATCGAATTTGGCTTAAAATCCCATCTTTAGACCTTTGTCACCATTGAATGCGCCGGCACGTAAAAACCATGGATTCGTGGGTACTGAACCAAACAGAGCAGATGACGATGGATCATTAACAATAGTTGACGGCTCATGATTGGGAACATATGCCATCGGTCAGTGTAATAAAGTATTTGCAAAAGCAGGTGGCGGCTGGTGACCACATGTTGTTGTTGTTGGCTCGTGACCACATGTTGTTGCTGTCGGCTCATGACCAGGTGGCTGCGGTGAAATCTGACGAGGAGCAAAAACTGGCAATTGCTGTTGTGGCGGCTGCGGTAGATACTGACGAAGGACAGGAGCTGTCGGAAGTCGTCGAGGCTGCAATCTTGATGACGGCCGAAGACGATCACAGAAACTGACGAGATACGGAGGTGTGCCGACAATCGTTGAGGCTACTCAGTCAGAGATTTTGATGTAATACTGAAGAAGCAATATTCCGAGAAGAAGAAACCATACGTGAGGAAGTTGAAGACGGTACTGTGAAGAAGTCGACGCCGGAGAAGGTAACGCGATGCAAAGGGAAAAGTAGTCTCATCAAAAACAACATGACGACCGATGTAAATTCGACTTTGTAGGTATATGAAGACACTTATAACCTTTATGGGATGGGCTATAGCCAATAAAAACACAAGGAGAAGACAAAGAATCCATTTTATGGGATCGATATGGACGCAAGTGGGGATAGCATAAACAACCAAATACACGCAAAGAGGTGTAATCGTGTGGACAACCAAAAAGAGCTTTATATGGAGAAGAATTATTAACTAAGTCGAAGGGACACGATTCATCAAATAACAAGCAGTGTAAAATGAATCATACCAATATGAGGACGGCACAGAAGCCATATGTAGAATAGTAAGACCAGTTTCACGAATATGACGATGACGACGTTCAACCAAACCATTTTGTTCAGAGGTATGAGGGCATGAAAACGATGAAAATTCCAAGTTCTTGGAGATGCGAGTGAGTTTGCGATACTCAAGAAGATTATCGATTGAAAATTTTTAATCTTTCGATTAAAAAGATTTTCAACATGCTTTTGAAACAAAAAGAATATATAAATTACCTCAGACTTATGAGACATAGGAAACATCCAAGTAAAACGACTATACGCATCAATAAAGATAACATAATACTTGTATCCTTCATTAGATAAAATATGAGAGGGTCCCCATACATCGGAGAGAATTAAATCTAATGGATTTAAATAAACAAGTTGTACTGGATGGAAAAGGTAACTTGTGACTCCTATGCTCATGACAAAAAGGACAAAAACTAAAGGTTTGATTTGAAACTGGAAGAGAAAACTGAGAAATAACTTTGCGAACTGTACGCAACATTGGATGACCCATTCTAGCATGCCAGGCTTGTGAACTAGCACGTTCTCCTATGCAAGCTTGAGGAGACTGAGATGAAACATCAAGTTGATAGAGACCACCCTTCCTAATTCCGCGAAGAAGAACCTTCCCGGTACATCGATCCTTCACAAGACAAAAATTGGGATGAAACTCAAATAAGACATTGTTATCAGTAGTGAAACGAGAGATGCACAAGAGATTATGAGATATTTTTGGTGCAAATAGAACATTACGAAGCTTCAACTTACGATTAGAGTTCCTAAAACCGAGGAACCAACATTAGAAATTGGTATAGAAGAACCATTACCCATTTGGATTTGATCAGACTCGTATACTCGTAGGGAAATTGAAGACGAGAAAAGTCATTAGATATGATCTCGTAGCACCACTATCGTGTGTCCATGAAGGTGATGGTAAAGACCGGTCCATAAGCAAAGATAAGCCCTTGGTAGAGATGATGGTGGTTGCCGCTTTAGGTGGACGGAAACTCTTATCATAACGGTTCCAGCAATCCCGGGCTTCATGATTCGGACGCCTACATAATCGACAAACCATAGTGGAGGCTTCAGGGTTGGTAGGCCCACGATGATTATCGGGACGAGCGGCCCACGAGAATTATCAAAGCGAATGGCCCACGTGAGTTATCAAAGCGATCGGGATTGATTTCTGTCGTTACCAGGCCCACGAAAAGATGTAGACTGAGAACCCCATGACGCGGAAGAAGTCACAGTGAAGAAATCTTCAAGGTCGACGGATCAAAAGTGTTAAAGATTAGCAACCGGGCCGGGAATTCGATGCTTTTGTCTCATTGCGATCGATACGTAACTCAAAAGTAAGAAGGAAAGTGAGAAAGTCTTCTGCAGACAATGAGCTCATAGTGGTGGTTAACGAAGTAACAATAGCATCATAGGAACTGTCCAAACCAGCTAAAAGACAATGACGAAACTCCTTATCCGTAACCGTGGTGTTGGCAGCAGAAGATGTCAACCAAATCCCGAGCATGGTCGATATAGGATCGCATGGTTTGAGATCCTTTCTTAAGTGCACGCAGCTCACAGTGAAGGTGATGAATTTGAGCATCAGACTTAGAAGCGTACAAAGACTCGAGAGAGCTCCAAATTTCTTTAGCAGTGGTAAGACGATGAACATGGCGAAAATGTACGGTGTAAGAGAAGAGAACAGCCAACTTACAAGAATTTTATCTTGTTTAACCCAAGATAAAAACGCTGGTGTAGGAATTGCATCACCAACAGGAGGCGTCGGACACGAAGTAGCACCAGTGATATGACTATCAAGGTCGTAACCTTGGAGATATGGAAGAAAACCGAGCACGCCACAACGAATAATTAGTTTCATCTAGTTTTACTGGTAATGATGTGATGGGGTTGAGAAAACCGCATGGATGACATGACAGAGCTGATAACAGCGGAAGTGGTTGAAGAGATGGTGGAAGAGACTGTAGACGATTCGGTAGACATAATGGAGGATCGGCTAAACCTAATGATACCAAAACAGAACGTGATACTTGTATTTTCTTAAACAGAAGATTGAAGATAAACAGAGAAGAGACTTGAAACTTGATTTTGATTAATTGTATTGTACGCACATTACGGATGCTATAACAGAGGTTTATATATACAACCTTCCTTGAATGATAAGTAAAGTCTATTTCCTAATTTAACTTGAATACCTAAAATACAACTTCCTTGAGAAACAAGATACGTGTGTTATTTTACACACGTATCGGATGTTGAGTTAACAAGAGGATCCGAGCTGTGACTAATGGACGACAAATGAACTTGTGAACTGATGATGCTCGGTGATTGTATGAGTCTGGCAGTAATGGGATTGATTGGTCGTTGCTGTACGAGTACTTGGCTGGAATCGGTTTGTTGAGGATTAAGAAGGCCAGTGTTTGGAGTGTGGTTGATGGTGATGAGATGTGAAAGAAGTAGAGCCGATGGACTTGAAGACATGATCTGCGGCTGGATTAAACTCGAAATTCTCGTTGAAGAAGAGCATTCGGCAGCAAAGAAGGAAATGAAGTTGCAGGTTGGCAGAATCGTTGGAGCAGATGGTGGCATAGTTTGGTTGTTTAAGGGAGAATTCAGTAACGGATCAGTGAGGTCCAATGATGGAGCTACAAAGGGATGGCTGGTGAAGACTGGATGTTCTCATTAGTTTCAAGGTCGTCTGTGGGCATGACATTTTCTATATCACTAAATGAGAAGTTCTTGGTTAGTTTGCTGGAGATGGTTGAGCTGTTGGTGATCATTACACGGAGAGGTTTACAAGACAGAGACTAAGAAGTCGAGCTGGTGTTGGGTTGCTGTTGATTTAACGGAGAAGGCATATAAGTCGTCGAGCTGGTGCAGCCGGTGGTTGGGAAGTTTGCAGTGGAAGAAGCTCGTCTTTTGAGCTTGGTAGTGAACGAAACAAGAGGAAGAAGCTGAGAAGAGTGGTAGTTGGATGTTGAAGTTGCAACTGGTGGAAGTACCTGTGAAATCAAGCTACTGGTGGAGACGAAGAGTTCATGTTGGCAGCAAACAAAGGTCCGTGGGTTGGCTAAACTGGTGCCGAGTGGGGTTGTACGTAGCTGGTGAACTGAAGCCGAGATGGTCAGGGATTGGACTGGTTTTTCTCGGTGGTGGTTTTGCTCAGGGATTGTACTATTTGGAGCTCAAAACTAGTATTGTGATGCTGTTGCTGGTGAAACGATTGCAGTAGCTGATGTTTGTGTCTGGAAAGGTTATCTCGGTTGATGTTTGTGGTCGAGATTTGTATGGATAGAAGATTGGAGTTGCTGTGTGTGATCACTGGAGGTGAGTTCTTAGTCAGATAATATGTAGTGCGGTTGGGTCGTGGCAGCCGTATGTGAAGCTGTAGATATGAAGAAAAATGGCCACAACGAGTTTTGGAAGGAGCTGGAATGGATAGACAATGAGAAGTGGAAGTGCAGAGAAGTTAAAGACGTTGACGATGGCTACATGTGTTCGACTACAAACAAAGCAGGGACCTGATCTCGGTTTTTGAGTTTATTTTGTGGTTAACTGGTCGGGCTGTTGGACCAGTGGTGGGAGTGACGATTCGTGTTTTGTTTATGGGTACTGTTGTTGCAGCCTGTGGTTCACGAGCGTCTGAGGAGGAGTCTGGGGAGTTCAAATGTTTATGACTTGTGTCAACATCATATCTTAACTTTCCCATTTTGTGCTAAGATTCTTTCACAACGTTCATGGAAACAAAATGAGCACGAGACATCTAGAAGATCAGATGGCAGACAAGTGTTGAAAAAGAAGAGGTGGCGAAACTTCATTTGGTGATTTTGTTTATCCCTTATCATGTGTCATAAGTTAATTGGTTGATGACGTGGTGTAGAGAATTAATAAGGAAATTAGATTTCTTTGGAGAGGCTATGTATACACATACAGAGCCGAGAGGAGGGGGGAGCTGCGGCTACAGAGCCGCTTCATGGAGAATAGGGTTTGGAGTTGGAAGTTTCATCTCTTTGTTTTTGTTCTTTCTTAGCTAATTTTGATTTTAATCTTTTTATGGCTTTTGAGAAAGCCATGGCTAGCTAGAGCCATGTTAGGGTTTAGGTAGAACCCAATTTTATTGTGAAAACTCTACATTTATATGCTTAATAATGAGTTGATTGATTAGTAGTTTTTCTTCATATAGCTTGGTATTTAATTGCTCATGTGATTTTCTTGATTATTTATGCTTTTCAATTGATATTTCGTGCTTCGGTCAAATCCCTAGACGTGGTATGCAAGGATTGATAGGCAATGCTTTAAAATCACTACCCATGAAGCGAAGGAAACTATAACGGAGAAACAATATTTGAAAAAGCATGGAATATATTTTTAAAGATTAGTAGAGTTTGCATAGTTAATTGGTGGAAACCGAAAACCCTAATAACCCATTACCTATTTTGTTACGATTATTTATTATTTCATTTTGTTCTGAAATATGAAAAATTGTTAAGCATCATCTTATTTGATTACTTTGTTTTTGGTATTAGTTAGTAGTAGTAATTTCACACTCCTCGTGGGAACGACCTGTACTTGCCATTGTTCTACTAGTTAGACACTGTGCACTTGCAGTATTATTATTGTAGGTTTGAACCTACCATGGGCCGAAGGATCTCTAGTAAATGGGGTTTGCTCACTTTTCTTCTTACGTAACACCTTTGCATATTCTCTTAGTTGCTTTTTAGTTTCTTTTTTTTCTTGGTCTACCTTTGCATTTGCCTTTTGACGGTTCATAACATTCTCCGAAGTTTTTGGATATATGATTTTCCTCATGTCATCCCAAAAGATTTTTTTTTGGAGCTTGTTCATGCCACGATACATCTCTAGTACGGTTCTACCCATTTCGTTATCACCAAACTCTTCCCCGGCTTCTTCTCCCTTTGGAGGAGGGATGAAACTTAGATGCTTCCAAAATGGATCAATGTCGCTTAAAGGGATTACGCCATGCTCGTAGTTGATTATCATATGGCGACAAGGTAGTCCCATAGACTTCTTCATGTTACATACACACACCTCATCCGCCTTGGTTTCCCACTTATCAATCAACTCGACTTCTATAATCAACAACTTCATACATTGCCGAGATACGTTGTAATGGATTCCCTTGAACAATGGGTGGTCGGCATATTTTCCGTTCATTTTGAATATACGGCTTTTTTGGAACTTCTCTTTAATTCTATCAATGTCGCGCTTGAAGTAATTTTCCATAGCATCCCACACGGTTACGAAATTATCAACACATCCAAAAAGAGATTCTTCTTCAACCAATGGTGAGCCGACTCTACTAAATCGCTTGATTTCCCAAGTGTTTATATTGGTTAGTATATATATGCATTAACAAACCTCTCTTTGTGTGGTTCCAACCATTGGCGAAGAACATACGACACAACACCGGGTAATCGGAGTATCCCAATGGGCGATAAACTCCGCAAGATTTAGATGATACTCTTCCTCGGTAAGATACCAACACAATGATTCCCATTCACCATTGAAAGTAACCCATTTAGCGTAATTTATTTCGTATTGTTTGTAAACTTCCTCTTTTGCATCCGCTCGTTCATGTTCCGGTAGCATCTTAATCACTTCATATACTTTTTCTTGGGTGGAGAATTATTGGCTTGCACCTATTTATCAAATTATACCATATATGGAACGTACAAATCATATTATGTGCTAGTGGGAACACTTCCTATATTGAATTCATCAATGCGACATCATTATCCGTCACTATAAACCCGAGAATATCATCACCTCGGAAGATTGCCTTAACTTGTTTTAGTGCCCAAATGTAACTAGGTTCTTTCTCATCTCTTAAGAAACAAAACGCCACGGTAAACGGTGACTTCGTCAAGTACGCCAACAATATTCAACAATGGCATCTAGTACTTGTTCGTCTTATAAGTGCAATCCATTATTAGAACTTCATGAAAGCATTGAGCCAGTTGAACACTCGTCGGATGCGCAATAAAGAGTTGTGTTATCTCTCCTTCCGAATCCATATCCTTTTGAACCGCATAATTTTTCTCTTGGGCAAAAAAAAAAAAACAATTGTTGCATTACTTTTCTATCTCTCCATTCCTTCCTTCTTATTGTCTCAATTGCATTATAAATTGTGGACAAAGATGAGTGGTTATCCTTTTTATCCTCCTTTAGTATTTGGAGCATTTGAACCGGTGAAATACCCATTGTCCTTATTTTAGCTACCTTGTCCATCTCTTTAGGAGTTAGCTTTTCCGCCATGAAATGTCCTTCAAGATGCTCCGGATGAGGATGATTATGACAACCTTGCATAACCCTGTAGAGAACCCACCCAAATCTTCGTTGTAATTAAATGCAAGCTTGAATGGGAAATTAATCTTCTTTGAGAAAGTTTTGTTCTTCCTATTTGTCTTTCCTTTATAAACATAACCCTTCCTCTTGTGGCTTTTATCGGAATCACCGCTTCTCTCACAAACCATTTCAAAGCGAGTATTGCTTTGTCTCTCATTCAATACTAATACGCACATGTCTTTTTGTGCATGTTGTCTAGCCCAACTCTTTGCATCTTCCGGATTTTTGAATACCAAGTCATTCATGTAGTGATGGGATGTGTCATCGTACAAAATACCAATCAAAGGTTGGTTTTCCATTGGTTCTATTGGATCACATGGAACCTACAAGTAATAGCACAATGTCAATACCATAAACAAGAAACACTTACAAGTTCGGTAATGTAAATTTTTTATCGACCCTACCAACACAAAGTTCGGTTATGTAGTTTCCGAAATAATTTGGGGCCTTACCGAACTCGATCTTTAGATTTTCTATGGAAAAGTTCGGCCATAAAAATGAAAAACTCGACTAAACCGAACTTAAAGGTTCGGTTGGCTACGCTCTATATATTTATTTTGTAATCTTGCCGAACACAAAGTTCGGTAACAAAATTATTTAAATCGACTAAACCGAACTATGAACTGTAAACTCTATAAAAATAGTTCGGTTACATTTTCTGGAAAAACATAACCGAACTCTCAAAAACCACCATTAACATGTAGTTCGGTTACCATTCGCCTCGCTAAATTTAGTAACCGAACTACACATTCAGAAAGGTTCGGTTACCTATTCTGCTAAATTTAGTAACCGAACTAGGTTGACCTAACCGAAATTCTTTCCAGAAATTTTTAGTTTGGCCAAATTTTTGCACAATTCAAGCTACATTAACTAAATATGAGACATACCTGAGTACCCATAGCTTCATCTTCAGGTTGTGGCTGATAAAATCCATTATTTGGTTTGTTAGCTTGAGTTTGGGGCAAAAATCTTTCATCATCTAACAAATAAATCATTTCCGGATCATTAGAAGTATTGACATATACACTACGAGGTGAAGGGGGTTCTGATTCTGAGGATGAGGTATCATCACATGAATCACCCATATCATAATTACTAAACTCAAAATAGGTTTTTTTGGGTTCACCCATATTCTTCTTCCTATTTCCTTCTTCTTCTTCTTCTTATCTCTCAATAATAATGTTTATAACAAAACAATCCCACTTATAAATCACTAATCAGTTATTAATCATTACACTAACACTAATTAATCATCACACTAAGTTAATCATCAAGGATAAAGTAGGTATTAAAAAATCAGATAAGGGGTGACTGAAAATTACTACCAATATCCACCCCAAAAACTTAAGAGTAGTCCCCCCATTTTTTGAGTAGTCCCAAAAAAATGGTTCTTTAAACTCAGCCTGGTGAAAATGACTAAACTTTTTGGGGAATGCTATATGTGATTAGGCCACCTTTTTGTTTTCTTTTTTTTCTTCTTCTCCCAACCATGATATTTATTGAACTAGTATAGGACCATTACACTAGGGTATGTGATATTCGAATGGTTATTGATTACAATTGGATCGGTATGCCAAGAATTTTCAGCAACATGGTAGTGGATCTGAGTATGAGAAGTAGTCTCCGGATCAGAATTGTATTTGGGGTAATTGTAGGAGTTGATGAGGTAGACACGGTTTTGGTTGTCGAGGGTTTGTATGCCTTCGATTTCTTTCCACACAAAAAAATAGTATTTTCGATGGACAAACTAGTGCCGATAAGAACTTGGTTGTTGGTAGATGGTTTCGCTGTAATTGACCTAAGGTGCTAGTCGGGCATTTGAATCCAGATGTTTAAGGGTGATGTCAATCTCCTTTTTCTCCTGCTTGATCCATGGTGAATATTTTGACTTAAGTCTTTACCTGGATGAGTATTAGTTGAGGCGGTGGCAGGAGTTATTGTGATGTAATGTAGCGACCAAACACCTTGAACCAAGTTACAGTAGTAATTACGAAGAAACAAAAATTAAGACACATAGACGCTTTCTTAGACCAGATACAACTTAAGGAAGTCTGAGCAATGCTTAAAACTGGACTAAGCCCCTAAGCAAAAATAATAATTACACTACACAACACCACGACTTCAACACTAAGGTATACCAAAACTTAAAAATGTTTTACACTACAACTTACATTGAGCAAAGTTTTATATAACAAAGTAAAGACTAAATTAAATTAGACTGCGGGGGCTTAAGTTCAAGTATTCATCGACCCCAAAGTATTATTAATATGCATTAGGATATTGGTGTTATCCTGAGGCACTGGAAGTTATACTCTTTAGCGAGATACAACTGATATTATATCCATAGAACCCTACTATTCTTATCTATAAGAAATTCTCCTTCTCTTCACTTTTCCTTAGTATTTTACTTCAAAACGTTATCAAGCTCGAGCTCTTCTCTGTCCATTTCTTTTAGTAATCATCAGCCCAAGTACGGTCTCGGGAATCTAGTTTTATTTTTAATCAAAAACGCTACAGTTATCATCAAATTATTAAATAAAGAATCTCAATTTTTGTTGGTTCCCTAATCAATTAATTGCGCTACTGTCAAGTTATACCTATAGTTTTTCCTATTTTTTTATGTTGTATGTTCTCTGTAAAAAAAAGAAGATGTCTGCCAGTGCTTTGATGTACATGATTGATTGTATTTTCATCTGACACGTTGTACTCATGAGTATGTAAAATATACTTTTTTTTTGTATGTCTGTCATATACCATCTCGTGTTCCGCCATGTTTTTAATTTTTTGTTTTAGATCTGCGTTGAACATGATGCCATCTTTAATCTATGTATTGTGTATGAGCGACTATTATTGATATGCATGGTAGTATATTTTTTTCTCTGTGTTCATAAGTTTCACCACATGTTTTTATTTAAACATATGTACCATTTTGATATTTTATAATTTTATGTATGTGCTAGGATGTTAAAGTATGGCATATGTTTAGATTGATAATTTAGCATTATTTGTTTCTTCATATGTGTGTACTGTTTTGAAAAGACGAGGATACCCAAATACACCACAATCTTTTAAATATCAACCTATAAGTCTGATACCAAGTGTGATCGTCTATTGACAAAGTCGAGACAATGCGACAACTATGGTATTCACTTTGTGTGATAGTCTATGGATATAAAATTGAGACAATACAACAACAAAGTGATCACTTGATAATAGGTATGGTATTAAACTGAAACTCGATAGGATCAATATTAAGTGACTAGGATTAACATACGTGTGTAATTTACTTAATTATAATAACAATTAAAATGCTGAAATAAAGTAAATAATACAACAAGATTTTGTTAACGAGGAAAACGCAAATGCAGAAAAAAACCCCGGGACCTAGTCCAGTTTTGCATACTCTCAGAATTAAACCGCTACACAAAATATAATACCAAATTCGTATAGTTGAGACCAAGTAAACTACCCCTAGCTACTTAGTTTCCTTAGTATCCCTGCGCCTTCGACTTCTAGAGTCACGCACGTGAGTAGCAAGTCCTTAGGATCGTATTCCAAACAACAAAGGATGAATCTGTTTGGTAACTACTCTAATCAATTTTGCTAGAAGATATGTGAGTTATTGACAAAGGCTCTTCCTTTTAAACTAATAAACTCCCTTTTCTGGTTAGATCAATCTAAACTTTTATTATCGAAATAATCAATTTCTAGATTCGCATTCAATCAATATAGAACTCAAAGAGTAATTATAAGGCGATGTCGATCTTACACAACTAATCAATCTAGTCTATCAAAGATAAACACAATTATAGTTGGATCCTAGCCGGTCAAGGTTTGTGCACTATATTCACAAGATACGAAAACTAATAAGAAATCTTCTCCGTCTTCAAATCTTCGTGCGCCTTCAATAACCTGCGCAAAACACAACTTGAATCCTCTTGTGATCAATCATGCACATAACGAAGTCTGTTAAAATGAATTATCATAAGATGTCTTTAGATCTGAAAATGGTTCTAAAGATCTCGTCAATACTTTGATCTAGTTTGAGTGACCCTAGTCAGAAGAGAAGGATCTCAAGAATAATCAAACTAGGTGCAATCAAAGTTTCAACAACCATTAGTCAATCAAATCAATAATCGAAAACTACAATGACAACGCAATTATCTAGTTTCCACCAACGGTATTCGTAAAGCTTCTTGATCCCACGAGTGGTCGTAAGAGATTTCGCCTAATTATGATACTTTCGTCTCCGGATAGACGGATCCACTAGAATCAACAAGAATGAAGTTTGCATGGCACTTAGGATAGTTTCCAAGAAATGCAAACTCAGGTATTTATATATCAAGGTTGTTTGGACAACAAGGAAATTCTAAAACCTAAAATATTCTCAAGATATGCAATAAAGTACCTAATTTCGGTTTTCTTATTTCCAATTAATGTTAACCAATATTTTCGAAACTCTCATAGAAAACTTCTATTATTAGTGTAGCACATTAACTAATAATATTTTCCGTATAGGATATGCTTTAATTGTTGGTAATTAAAACATATATGATGAAAATCATAATTAAATGCTTTTCAATATTTCGGTTTGGGATAACCTTGAGCATCAAGGAGTATATTTGAACAACTAATGATATGATTTATGTACATGTTCAAATGATGTCGATATCTAGAAGTTTCTCTTAGCAAACCCTAATTCCAAAGTCACATAAGTCAATAAGAAATATGTGAATATTGGAAACTCGGTTTTGCTCTTGGGATCAGTTCTACCATGACTCACGGTGTAAGTTGTGACTGGTTATACCATGCGTCCCAAATTAGGTTGTGATCGGTTACACCATACTTCCCAAGGTAGCTTGTGATCAGTTACACCTTGCTTCCCAAGTTAGCTTGTGATCGGTTACACCTTGCTTCCCAAAGTAGCTTATGACCGATTATAACTAACTTCCCAATGTAGCTTGTGACCGGTTACACCTTGCTTCACAAAGTAGCTTGTGACCGATTACAACTTGCTACACATCATAGGTTATAAGTGTTCTACCTCAAGTCTCAACATAAGTTAAGATAGGTTCTACCTTATCATCTTCATTGGTCATCCAAAAGTATTCAATAAAGAACAGTGTTAGAGCACTGCTCGGTCGAACTCGCAAGCGTTGCTATCTCAAGCTTGTTTGTCAAGTTTAGTTGCCAAAACTATAAGTCTTGATTTCTAGTCTACTTATAGCTTCTCGGACTAGGATAGTAAGTATAGTTGACCTTTAGACTCCACGGCGTTCATCATGCAAAGACGAAGAACTACTCAAGGAACTGGTGGAACTTCATCGACAAAAAGGTATGTGAAGACTTGAACTTATCTATCACTCAAAAGTCCATCTATTGATTCTATTATATCTCCTATCTTGAGACAAAAGTCGTATTGCTATATAGACTTCGATTATACACATTTGCTATTTCCTAGCCGAGTTTATCTCGCTTATCTATTTCTCGAAATATGTGTTGGTAAGCTTTCTCTTTGGCCAAGTTCATCTTTACTCGTGACGAAAGTCATGTTGATTATTTCAATAACTTGAAAATCGCTTCGATGAAAAATAGTTTTTGAATAACAACTATATAACATCCTCTAAGAAAATTCAATGATTGAAATGAGAGTTTAGAACATGTAACCATCTTTAGATATAAACATAGTATGTTCTCACATTTGTGTAAAAGTCCAAAACCTGAACCCAAAGTATGCGTAATTCGTACGCGCATCGGCAAATTGTTGGAAATCCGGGTGAGTATGTGTACCCGTACGCGTACTGGCGGAAAGTTCACGTCCGTGAATTTATGCTGGAGTTTGAAAGTGGAAAACAAACTCAATCCGGTTACTAAGTACACCTACCTATTCGCATACTTAGGTAGGTTACTTTCTAAAATCGTTTGTTCATGAACTAAAATATTTATATAATAAGGAATGCAACTTTTGCAAACTGTGGCTATAATGATCATGAATCGATTCGAGTGAATCAAAACCGATTTTGCTTCGATTGTATCTTGTATACTTCTATGAGATGTAACAATTGAACAACTCTCTAACTAGTTCATTTGAGTCATTTGGACTAGTTATGGTGAAGATGAATAAGGTTGATATGAAAGTGCTCATATGGCTAACCATTGGTTAACTATTGTTGAACCAACTAATTGTACACGTTTAGGTACGGTTACTCAAACCTAAATGAATTTGTATTTCATGTGTGTATAACAAGCTAAGTTCAATCTAACGGTTGAAAGATATTAGCTTGAATCTAATCAGGTTTTCATCTAGCGGTGAATATTTAATGCTTTGTTACCAATGTAACTTAGATTGCAAACCCTGATTTGGAGACTATATAAAGGGTAAATCTTGCAACTGGGAAACCTAATCCCCATACCTCCTGTGTAATGCTAGTTGTATAAGTTAGAGTCGATTCTCCTTTAACCTTATGTTTCTCTCGAGTCCTTGTAGGTTAACGACTTGAAGACTTCATTGGGATTGTGAAGCCAGACCCAACTATTTTCTCTGTAGTTGCGTGATCTGATCTTGCTATTTCTATCGTGTTGAGTACAATTGAAATAATTGGCTCGAGATTTATATCTCCGATAGGCAAGATAGAAAATTAGTCACAAACACCTTCGTCTCATTGATGCGTGTCGTAGGTGCAATCAAATTAATCAATGTTTCCACTCAATTAAAAATAATATAATGGAATTCAAGTTCGTTCCCACGAGGAGCAAGAGATTCTAGTTGTAAAAATTGTCACAAAAAGGGGGGTGTAAAAAGCAAAAGAAAATAAACAAAGCAATTAAAATCGAAAGTTGAAAGCAATAAGAGAGACAAGATCAAGGAATCCTTCTTCGTTGCAAAACAATGAATCAAGTTATGTTCTTTTCTACTTGTTATTAGTCACGACATCACCAACCGTAGGTAAAGCAAAATGCAGATCAAGCTAAACCCCTAAATCCCTTCTATCACCAGGACACCTAAGTTCTCGATCACCGGATTCTATTTACCAAACCACCTAGTAGTAGATCACTCTAGATGTAATTTAAATAAACGCATTAAGATTTATGAACTTATTAGGTCAATATTAGTAGTTAGACTCTTAGATCAAGGTCTACTTGCTAACGTTGTTTTCACACACAATTGCTCCACGGAATCCCTCCAGCAAGGTCTCGTGTTTGCTACTTATGTAAAGAGTCAAGAAACGATTACTTATCCCCCAACTTTCACTAGCTTTAGATCAAATTAACAAATCAATTTAGCGTGCACTCTAAACAATCTATCAATCAATCATGAATGTCTTTAAGATCATTCCTATTAGTAAAAACAAACGATAATCATGTGAAAACCTCAAGATAGAATTGAAAACAAAACTTAAATCATATGTTAAAACTAGGAATTCATCCTCAATCAATAATAAAATTAGCTACTCATGTTTTTGAAATTCACACAAATAATAATAATTAAAAGGAGAATTTTCAAGTTCACACAAATAATTAAGAAGAAGAATCTAGAAAAGCAAGCAAAAACACAAGTGTTGTGTGTGTAGAGAGGTGTAAAAGATGTAGAAAACTTCTCTATTTATAGGCTTCAATATTCTCCAAATCTTCCAAGGAATAGAATCCTTTTCCTTTAGCCATTCAATTTCCAAATCCAAGCTTTTCTCAACTCTTCATCTTCTCTTTCCAAATTTGAGCCAAATTCTCCATCCAATTCCTAGTCCAAGTCTTCACACCCATGAGAGAAGTCCACGTAAAATTCTGGAATTTTGGTCACCGGAAATCGTATTATGGTCTAATCCCACCTAAAGTCGCCACGGCCACCCGAAATTTATCACGGCCACTGGAATCTTCTGCGGAATATTCCGTCACCACTGTTAAACTAACGGGTCAAAAATCAACCGTCAACAACAAGGTCAATCACCGATCTAACTCTGGCCAAACCGGTCAACCATCGAAGTCAGTCTCGAGTCATGGCAGTTAAAGTCTTGCACAGCCACACTTTGCCACACCAAAATGGCCCCGACTATTCTTCATCCAGCCATAATGGCTGAGCATTGCCACTCCCAACACTTGCAACTCTGAGTTAAGTAAATGCTCCATCACCCTCTCTCGTAGCTCCAAAGATTCCCGCAATTCCATCCTTCCTTCTTACCAAGCTCATTGCAAGCAACAACACCGATGCTTCCATCTCAACCTTGGCTCATTCATTCATCACCACTACCACACATTAATCACCATGTCACCAAGATTGTCACTTCAGCCTCACAATTCATCTATTTATCTCAATCTCCATTTCCATTAGCCTCGCTCTAAGCTCATTGCCTCGGTTCATTTCAGCATAGTACCACCATCTACTCATAGCCTTCACCCTTCAAGTACCCGCCTAAGCTTAATCTCGCCTTGAGCCGCATCCTTGTAACAATCCCGCAGCCACTACCACTAGAGCACACCGCAACTCTATTTTCACAACCTTGGCATCAAATTCAACCACATCCACCTGTCTTCATCTTCCATGCTCCTTTCATTCAACCTGTAATGCCACATTCCATCTCACTGCAATACAGCCCCTGGCAGAAACATCTTATCAAAGATTAGCGCCTCAACCGCAAGCTCATATAGCAAAGACCACTTCAACCACAAACAAACCCTAGTACCAACATTCATCTTGTCCAAGACCAAATTCAATCACGTAACCAAGACCAATTCCACCTTCACACCGTGTACAAACCTCCAATACCAAGAACCCCTTCTATGTAACCCGCCATTGCATTTCACAAACCTACTTCAGCCCATAAGCTCTCTACTCACCCCCAAAGACTCAGCCTTCAATCACGCGTACACCTCAGTCAACTTGTCGCCATCGACCGCAACACTTCACTCGCAACAGAACCACCACAAATAGAACCATTGTAATCAACACCCGCAAAACCTCCCAACCTTCACCACTGGGCTGCAAAACCACCGAACTCGCAACAAAACTCGCTCCTCCTCATCCTCGGACTCAAATTCCTCACATCCTTCTCGTATCCGAGCTTCAACCCGTCTCATCATTCTTCTCTTTGTTCTCTCGTTCATCACCATCTAGCTCTTCACAGATCGAAAACCATAATCATTTTCCCCATCTCGAATCTCAAAACCCATTCAATCTCGCACTATCAACAACTTCAAATCTTAATAACCAACAACAACAACTTATATTCGCTCATCCTCTCTCGTGTTCTCTTAATTCATGTCCTCGATCTCGCTTTTCTCCATCCGCTTGGCCGCGCTTCTCGTGCATCAGTGGTCTTCTCAATTTCTCGATTTTGCTCTCATCTCCCTGACTCGCTCTTGGTTTCAATTTTCTTCACCGCTCTCGATTTCAACCAAGCAGCCACCAACAACAGACCCTAATTATAACAACTCTCGCTTCAACAAATGGAGATTCTCACAGAAACACCATCTCTCTGTATTTTGATTTCAGACAAACCCTCTCCAATTTCTCTCGATTTCTGATGCAAATCGCTTTTTGTATTTGATTCCAGATAAAATGATTGAGAAGTAATCTTCTCGATTTAGGGTCAAGTTAAATGGGGCGGATTCGCCATGGATCCGGCACGGTGTGGGTCTACGGTTTAGGTGTGTGGTGGATTCATATGTGGGCTTGGGTATGGGTCGAGTTTAGGGTGTGGGTGGATACAAACACCCACCATAAGTACACCCCAATTGTGCTATTCTCACTCCCCTTCTTTGGATAAGGGACACCCTTTGACCTCCCCTTAACCTTGGCTGGGCTCCATATAGTATTCCCTCCTTGGTGAAATGACAATTTTACCCTTTTGTTAAAATATGGTGATTTCTTCTTCTTTCCTCCGTGTGACTCCAAAGTAGCTACAAAACTCAAAACATGCGTAAAATACATAATTTACAAGAAAAATAAAGCAAAGAAAGCATAAACAATAGATAGTAAATAGGATGTATTCTACACCCTATCAAATTCCCCACACTTAGACTTTGCTAGTCCTCGAGCAAATCAAACTAAAAACTCACAACTTCAAAGCTGCTCAAGCGTCCCAAGCATCCAAAGAGCTATGAGGACATAGAGTTTCCGAGATGCTAGTAATAAGAAGTTAGAAATACTAAAGAACATATTCTCATTCTTAAATGTTGAGTGAGAAATAACCACACCATAATGAGAGAACGCGTGTTTGAGAAACGATCAATAAGCATTTCGCCTCGACTTCTGCCTCACCAAACAGATTTTATGATAATTGCACTCAAAAAGACGGCTTTTTATGGTTCTCACATGTGTGCAGGTAGGAATGAAGAGAGAATTCCTGCAACACGTTGAATGGTGGGAAAGGATAACTTCCAAAATATTTTTAAAAACCCACATCTTTTAATATTTTGAAAACCGTTTTTCCGACGATCTCTACGAAAGGAAATCAACCATTATTATTGAGGATGAGATTACTTACTCACCTTCACATCCGATCGCCAATTATGATAACACCACTCTCACGGCATCCAATAGAAACGTCTTCCGCTCCTCGCCTTGATCTCCTTCGTCTTCTAAGCCAACTATTGATGATAAACTCTTGATCTTCGTAATTCCTTGACAATTTGTAACTCTTTACCTTAAAACCTTGTCGCTTGAAACTTTCTTATAAATTTTTCCTTCCCCACGGCTTATAAGAACAAATATTTCTCTCTTTTTTTTTTTTTTTTTTTTTTTTTTTTTTTTGAAAACAAGAGAAATAAAATACAAAAAATAAACCATGGCCGTGGGAGAAGTATTTTACCGCTTGATTCTTCACACTTTGTATCGTCTTGAAATCATAAACTTCAAAAATTCTCACCTTTTAATTTTCTTCGCTCTTATGAATAAGTCTTCATACTTGAATATAAAATTACCTCATTGTAGTGTAAGTCCTCAACATATATGTAAAAATCTGCTCTTTGTATGTTGCTTTACTTGTATTTGAAATTTGCTCTTTTTCTCGCTTTGCTTATAAACCTTGAACTTTTCCAACTTTCCTTGTAAATTTTGATGTCGCTCCTTGTTGATGATGAGAGTGTTTCTATGGATCCGTTGTTGTCGAGAGAGAATGGTGCTAACGCAAATCGAACTACAAGAAGGAAGCTTTCATCCATGGACGCCACCCTCATGATTGACAAAATTAGCACTCAAGAGATCAAAGAGTAGTGCTTCTATTGGTGGGAGGTTGGGTAGCTCACCATTCTACCCTAATTGACATATGGTGACACACACTCAAAAGAAGCTCTTTAGTAGATGGAAGATTTCCTGGTGCCTCTCATGATATGAATACTGGTAGTCTCCACTAATGATTGATCAAAGAACTCTAATAATGCCTTCTCCCGCACCAAATTCGCATCACCGCATGATTAAATCCATTATTTAACACTCAAACAAGCAAGAAATCCGAATGTAGTTCTCTAACATTTCCAAGTTCAATTATGTCGGTCAAAATCTCTATGTAAACATACCTAGAAGTATGCTAGTGACTCTAAAATCTCTAAAAGTTGGAAGTTTTATGTAAAACTTTTTTTTTTTTTTAAATTTTTAAATTTTTTTTTGTAATTTTTTTTAATTTTTTTTTTTTTTTAAATACCGCTTAACCACTCCCCCACACTTAAACCTTACATTGTCCTCAATGTAATTGAATCCTCCTAGTAAAGTCAAGGTGGGAAATTTTAACATGATATGAAACAAGAAAAAGAAATAACAAAAATAAAAAGCAAAAGGATAAGAAATACAAAACCTATGGGTTGCCTCCCATTAAGCGCTTGTGTTAAAGTCGACGGCCCGACTTAGCTCTTGCGAGATTCATTAGCCCCGGATCAACCTCTTTCACGGAAAACATGATTTCACATCACTAGGGTATCGCGTTGTCTCAAAGATATTAAAATGGATGAGTGTACCATCAAACTCCATAGTCAAGGTGTCATTTTGGACATCAATCTTTGTTCCGGCGGTGCTCAAGAATGGTCTACCCAATAGCAAAGGTATAGACTTGGAAGAATTCTCATCATTCATGTCCAAGACATAGAAATCGGCCCGGAAATACAAGCTCATTAACCTCGCACCAAAACATTCTCAACAATCCCTTTCGGGTAAACATTAGATCGGTTAGCAAGTTCAAGAACTACCCCGGTCTCCTTAAGAGGACCAAGATTCAAAGAATCATAAATCGAAGAAGGCATAACATTAACCGATGCACCCAAATATAGCAAAGCTCGAGTAAACTTGTTTTACCAATTGTGCAAGGTATAGTGAAACTACCGGGTCCTTTAATTTTGGTGGGAGTTTCTTGAGAATGAACGCCAAGCATTCTCCCCCACACTCATGACTTCATTCCCTTTTAACCTTTTCTTCTTCATGCACAACTCCTTTAAGAACTTTGCACAACGAGGAATTTGACTAATAGCTTCAATGAGTGGAATATTGACTTGTACTTTCTTAAGGATGTCCCACATATCCTTGTATTCCAAGTCTTTCTTTGATTTAGCAAATCGGCTAGGGAATGGGGTGGAGTTGTGAAAGTAGGAACCGTCTCCTCGGGTTGGTTGGTTGGAGATGTTTTCTCCTTTGGTGCGGTTTCAATTTCTCTTTCTCATCATACACCTTATCTTGTTGATTTGGTTGCTCCACTTGTTTCACTCCTCAAAGTAATCGCATTAACGCTCTCTTGGATTAACAAATGGTTGTGAAGGAAGCTTTGTGGACGCTTGAGCTTTCAATAGATTCACATCGGGTCGCTAATTGCCCCACTTGATTTGTAAATCCTTGATTGCCGAATCGGTCTTTTGTTGGTGTTGTTGAACCAAAGTGGTGAGACCTTGCACACCTTGCATTAACGCATTGAGCTTGTCATCATTCAAAGAATCATGCTCCTTGACTTGTTGTGGTTGAAATTGTCATTGAGGTTGGAAACGTGATTGTTGGAAAACCACCTTGTTGCTCATACGGATTGGAAACCGCCGCTTGCTTGTTTGCATAACTAAAGTTGGGATGATCCTTCCAACCGGATTATAGGTATTGAGTATGGATCGTACCTTGGCCTTTGATTTGGATATAAAGCATTTACTTGTTCGGTCTCACCATCCGGAATAATTACCGCGCCATCCTTTGCATCATTATCTCCATGTTACTCATCCTTTGATCAAGATGTGATGATGAATCACTAACTTCATGCACTCGCCTAACCATGGGTTCATCTCTTGTGTAGAATTGTTGCGAGTTTGCCGCCATACTTTCAATCAACTCCTGTAGCTTGGGTCACCGTCTTGTTCATTAGTGCACCACCACCACGGCGTCAAGAAGAGACCTATCACTTGGGTTGAGAGCTTCGAGAAGTATTGGAGTATCATAACGTCACTAAATTGATGGTGTGGACAGCTTGCCACCAACCTCTTGTATCGCTCCCAACATTCATACAATGATTCTCCCACATGTTGTTTCAATCCACAAATCTCCTTGCGAATTTGAGTAGCTTTGGATGCATGAAAATATCTCTCGAGGAAAAGTTTCTTCATCCCATTCCATGTTGTGATACTTCCTAAGGCAAATAATATAACCATTTCTTAGCATTGCCCGCAAAGAAAACGGAAAGCTTTCAACATTGCTCCATCCGCATTAGTCTCCTGTGGAAGCATAGCCATAACTATGTTATAGAAGTCCATAAGATGTTTGTTTGGGTCCTCATTCACCATGCCATGGAACTTTGGTAACTCTCTAATCAACCCCGGCTTGATCTCGAAGGTTGAGTTAGTTTGGATACACCATTGTTGGGTATCAAGCCCGTGAGAAGCTAGGTCCTTGAGTGTACGATCAGCCATCGTTTCTTCCTCTTTTGTCCGAATCACTTGATGAAGAAGGAGGAAGTGGAGTGTTAATCGCATCGAATGAAATCCTTTAGTTGAGTGCCGGATCGAAGACGTATTGGACTCTTGCCTGCCCTCTTTAAGCATTCACCAAAGGTGTAACACCCGAAACAAGATTCTCAAAAACTAAGTTAGATACCAGAAAGAATCTAACAAAGCAGAATAAAGCAAAAAAAAACAACTAAAAATCGCCCGTTGTTCCCCAAGAACGGCGCAAAATTTGATGCGTGTCGTAGGTGCAATCAAATTAATCAATGTTTCCACTCAATTAAAAATAATATAATGAAGTCAAGTTCGCTTCCACGAGGAGCAAGAGATTCTAGTTGTAAAAATTGTAACAAAAGGGGGTGTAAAAAGCAAAAGAAAATAAACAAAGAAATTAAAATCGAAAGTTGAAAGCAATAAGAGAGACAAGATCAAGGAATCCTTCTTCGTTGCAAAACAATGAATCAAGTTATGTTCTTTTCTACTTGTTATTAGTCACAGATTATCACCAACCGTAGGTAAAGCAACTAGATCGCTAAACCCCTAAATCCCTTCTATCACCTGGACACGGAAGTTCTCGACTACCGGATTCTATTTACCAAACCACCTAGTAGTAGATCACTCTAGATGTAATTTAAATAAACGCATTAAGATTTATGAACTTATTAGGTCAATATTAGTAGTTATACTCTTGATCAAGGTCTACTTGCTAACGTTGTTTTCACACACAATTGCTCCACGGAATCCCTCCGCAAGGTCTCGTGTTTGCTACTTATGTAAAGAGTCAAGAAACGATTACTTATCCCCTAACTTTCACTAGCTTTAGATCAAATTAACAAATAAATTTAGCGTGCACTCTAAACAATCTATCAATCAATCATGAATGTCTTTAAGATCATTCCTATTAGTAAAAACAAACGATAATCATGTGAAAAACCTCAAGATAGAATTGAAAACAAAAACTTAAATCATATGTTAAAAACTAGGAATTCATCCTCAATCAATAATAAAATTAGCTACTCATGTTTTTGAAATTCACACAAATAATAATAATTAAAAGGAGAATTTTCAAGTTCACACAAATAATTAAGAAGAAGAATCTTAGAAAAGTGCAAAAAACACAAGTGTTGTGTGTGTAGAGAGGTGTGTAAAAGATGTAGAAAACTTCTCTATTTATAGGCTTCAATATTCTCCAAATCTTCCAATGAATAGAATCCTTTTCCTTTAGCCATTCAATTTCCAAATCCAAGCTTTTCTCAACTCTTCATCTTCTCTTTCCAAATTTGAGCCAAATTCTCCATCCAATTCCTAGTCCAAGTCTTCACACCCATGAGAGAAGTCCACAGAAATTTCCGGAATTTTGGTCGCGGAAAATCTATTATGGTCTAATCCGGCCGGAAAAGTCGCCACGCCACCCAAATTTACTACCGTCACCATGAATCTTCGGGCGGAATATTCCGTCACCCACTGCTAGAATTTGACGGTCAAAAATCAACCGCTACCAACCGGTCAATCATCGATCTAACTCGGTCAAACCGGGTCAACCACCGAAGTCAGTTCAGTCATGGCAGCCAAAGTCTTGCACAGTTACGCCTTTGCCACGACCAAAATGGCAGTGCACTATTCTTCATCCAGCCATAATGGTTGAGCATTGACACTCCCAACACTTGCAACTCTGAGTCAAGTAAATGCTCCATCACCCTCTCTTTAGCTCCAGCATTCCTGCAATTATATCCTTCCTTCTTACCAAGCTCATTGCAAGCAACAACACTGATGCTTCCATCTCAATCCTTGGCTCATTCATTCATCACCACTACCACACATTAATCACTTCATGTCACCGCATTGTCACTGTGCCTCACAATTCATCTATTTATCTCAATATCCATTTCCATTAGCCTTCCGCCCGAGCTCATTACCCGGTTCATTTCAGGCATAGTACCAGCTCATCTACTCTCGCACCTTCACCCTTCAAGTACCAGTTCAGCTTAATCTCCGCCTGAGCTGCATCCTGTAACAATCCTGCAGCCACTACCACTAGAGCACAGCTGCAACTCTATTTCACAACCTTGGCATCAAATTCAACCACATCCACCTGTCTTCATCTTCCATGCTCCTTTCATTCAACCTGTAATGCCACATTCCATCTCAGTGCAATACAACCCCTGGCAGAAACATCTTATCAGCATTAGCGTCTCAACCGCAAGCTCATATAGCAGCACCACTTCAACCACAGTCAAACCCTAGTACCAACATTCATCTTGTCCAAGACCGACTTCAATCACAGTAACCAAGACCAATTCCACCTTCACACCGTGTACAAACCTCCAATACCAAGAACCCCTTCTATGTAACTCCGCCATTGCATTTCACAAACCGCTTCGCCCATAAGCTCTCTACTTGACCCCAAGACTAGGCTTCAATCACAATCACACCTCGGGTCAACTTGCCACCATCGGATCGCAACACTTCTCTCGCAATGAACCACCACAAATAGGAACCATTGTAATCAACACCGCAAAACCTCCCCGAACCTTCACCTCACTTCTCCGGGCTGCAAAACCACCGAACTCGCAACAAAACTCAGTTCTCCTCATCCTCTCGACTCAAATTCCTCACATCCTTCCGTATCCGAGCTTCTCAACCCGTCTCAAGATTCTTCTCTTTGTTCTCTGTTCATCACCATCTAGCTTTTCACGAGATCGAAACCATAATCATTTTCCCCATCCGAATCTCAAAACCCATTCAATCTCGGACTATCAACAACTTCAAATCTTAATAACCAACAACAACAACTTCTATTCGTTCATCCTCTCTGTTCTCTTAATTCATGTCCTCGATCTCGTTTTCCTCCATCCGCTACGCGCTTCTCGGCATCGGGGTCTTCTCAATTTCTCGATTTTGCTCTCATCTCCCGACCGTTCTTGGTTTCAATTTTCTTCATCGCTCTCGATTTCAACCAAGCCACCAACAAAGAGACCCTAATTATAACAACTCTCGGCTTAACAAATCGGAGATTCTCACGTAAACACCATCTCTCTCAGATTTTGATTTCGAGACAAACCCTCTCCAATTTCTCTCGATTTCTGATGCAGCCGCTCTTTGTATTTGATTCAGACAAAAATGATTGAGAAGTAATCTTCTCGATTTAGGGCTGGGTTAAATGGGGCGGATTCGGCCATGGATCCGGGTACGGGTGTGGGTCTACGGGTTTAGGGTGTGGGTGGATTCAGATATGTGGGGCTTGGGTATGGGTCGTAGTTTAGGGTGTGGGTGGATTCAAACACCCACCATAAGTACACCCCAATTGTGCTATTCTCACTCCCTTCTTTTGGATAAGGGACACCTCTTTGACCTCCCCTTAACCTTGGTCGGGCTTCATATAGTATTCCTCCTTGGTGAAATGACAATTTTACCCTTTTTGCTAAAATATGGTGATTTCTTCTTCTTTTCCTCCGTGTGACTCCAAAGTAGCTACAAAACTCAAAACATGCGTAAAATACATAATTTACAAGAAAAATAGCAAAGAAAGCATAAACAATAGATAGTAAATAGGATGTATTCTACACCCTATCACTCATCGTTTGTGATTCCACAATATCTTGTTTCGCATTCGATTAAGATTATTGTGAGGTGATTGATATTTCTAGGTCGTTCTTTGGGAACATAAGTTCCTAGTATATCAATTGGTTCTGTTCACCTTGATTTATCAAAAGACTAACAAAACTCGTAGATATTTCTTTGGGAGACATTTATCTATTCCTTCTAGACTTTTCTTTGTGAGATGTATTTGTTTATTAAAGTCTTCGACTTTGGGTCGTAACAACTCTTAGTTGTGGGTGAGATCAGCTAAGAGAATCAAATGCGTAGTATCCTGCTGGGATCAAAGACGTAAGGAGCGCAACTGTACCTTGAATCAGTGTGAGATTGATTGGGGTTCAACTACAGTCCAGAAAGAAGTTAGTTTGTAGTAGGCTAGTGTCTGTAGCGTCTTAATATAGGGTGGTATTCAATATGGACTAGGTCCCGGGGTTTTTCTGCATTTGCGTTTCCTCGTTAACAAAATTTCTGTGTCGTGTTATTTCTTTTCCGTATTATATTTTGTTATATAATTGAAATATCACAGGTTGTGCGTTGAATCGATCAATTGGTAAATCCAACCTTTGGTTGTTGATTGAAATTGATTGATCCTTGAACATTGGTCTTTGGTAGCGTTCAAGTATCCCTCTTATATTCAATCGGGCTCGCAAATTATTATTTGTTTGATTGCGGATTGAATTGAGAGATTGAGATATAACTCTTTGATATACTTTTCTTAAGATTGATTCTGACTGTCTAGTTGATTCTCTTGAAAGTATATTGGAGTTCGTCCATACAGATTGCTAAGATAAATATTGGGTGTGGTTGTTAGACCCCCGCTTTTTCAATTGGTATCAGAGCAGGCAAACACGTTTAAGACCTTATAAATATGTGTTTGTAGCGATCCGACTCTATTGACGGCAGTAATATCTCGATAACGCAACATTAGTTCGAGTCACTCACTGTGTTTCAAAATCCAGAACACCTTTCTAAGTATCGATTGATTATGCTTTCTTAGCTAGTTTTCTTGTGAAATCGTATTATTATCTTTCTTTATATTTTATGGGAATTTTGGAGCTTATTCCCTAAAAGAACAAGAAATCGTCCAATTGGCCACAAAAGAGGTAGAATTGTCACTTTGCATGGAATCTACTACAACAATCGGCGAGGCATATCGGACGCTAAGCTCGTGGTCGGCTAATGCACTCGGGTTCAAAGACCAAAAGACAGGCACTGACCATATGAAATTTATGTACTTGGGCTTAATATTAGTCATGGAGAATATAGGCCTGTATTTGTTAGTGGACTTCGGGTTATATGCACGTATGTGCTGTGAAGGGAGAAAAATTAGGTCTCTTTAGAGCAACTGCAGTGGTGCGAGCATAACCAAAGACCAAAGAGGGAAAAAAAAAGACCAAAATTTGGGTTTAGTCCGTACGTGACACTACTAAGACTAAATTTGGTGGGGTGTAAATTATAAGTTCGCCCGATGGTGGAGCGTACATTATAAGTTCCGGCCTGATGGAGCGAGATCCCGTCACGTGCTTGGGAAAAAAAAAAAAAATTATGGGGCGGGTATAATGCCCGCCCATTCAAGAGAACAAATATCAAATGATGGGGCGAAGGTATAATGCCCGCCCCAACATATTACAAAAAAAAAAAAAATTAGCCTGAGGCGAACGTATAGTAATCGCCGGTGTGGGGGGCGTTAACTTTATGCCCTTTGTTGCGGGCGTTAACTATACGTTCGCCGGGGTGTGGGCGTTAATTATACGTTCGCTCGACTAAAATTTGGGTTTGGTGACCAAATATAGTCCGGGATTTAGTCGATGGTCTGGGATTTGGTCGATGGTCCGTCCCGCTACGCCCGGTTTTTTTACCAAATAAATGGGTTTAGTCGCCCGCAGTGCAGTTGCTCTTAGAAACCCAAATTCAGAAGCAGAGAAGGGAGTTCGAATTGAATCGACAGTTTCTGGCAGAGAAGATGGCTGGAGTTCAAGGTGATTGTAGCTCAAGGTGCAGGCTGATATGGGTTCGAATCGGATGACATTTTGGTGAAGTTTTCAAGCAATAAAACAGCTAAAGAACTGAAGCTGTTGTTGCCCAATTTGTGGGAATGTATGAAGGGAATTGCTGCATTGCTGGTTGTGGTGAACGTCAAATGATTGTGGTTTGTGTATGAAATTGGGTTTGCAGGAAGGAGCTGTGGAAATACAAATCCACCAGTGTTCTACCCATCTCCACTTAGCAAAACGCATTTGAGATGTTTGAATAATGGCCTGAACGGGAAACATGGAAGGAAGTGACGATCGATGGTTGTTTGCTGTCGATTGAGAAGAGCTCGGAACATACAGGGATTAAGATACTGATGGAGTAACGAGCTATACAGGGAATGATGGCAAGTTCAGGAAGTTCTGAGTTCGAAGTCGAAAGGGAGGCGAGTTTGCTGCAGTATATGATGGTTGTGATGAATCGGTGGTGGAGCTTTAGTTAATAATGGCAGTTAAGAGCGAATGGCAGTTAATGGAGTCGAGTGAGAGAAGAAACGAGATTATCTCGTTTAGGAAAGTTATCAAGGAGAACTAGTCGAGCATGAGTTGAACAGAGAAGGAAGGGTCCCTGCTGCCATTTCCGGTGAAGATGAGAAGTAGTTATGGAGTCGTGACTGGTGGAAGAAGGTCTGAGCATGGTGGTTGATCAGGAAGTGGAGTTTGTGAGAAGTGGTCGCTGTCATTGAGAGATGGAAGGTAGAGCTCGAGTCTGCTGCCAATAATGGAGCTGTATGGTTTAGAGTGATCAGAGATGGATCGATATGGAGTTCGCTGATTGAGAAAGGCTCGAACGAGTTGGAGGCTATGATCGCTGCTGTGTAGAAGAGTTGAGTTGCATACGAGTTTGAAGACGAGTAACATATGAAAACGAGTATGGCCTGCTGCTGTTGCCATTGATTGGCAGTGATGACGAGATTGAGCTGCTGCGGATGATGGCTATGAATGGCTGAGATGATGAGACTTACATGACAAGGGTTACACTGTCAGTCCCACGTGACTAACAGTTAAGCAACAAACTGCATGGGTTGGATCTTGACAGTTGAATGCGAGCCCAATAGGCTATTTAGGCTTGGTTTGGTAATCTTTTATTTTCTCAAAAGCACTTTCAAAAGCTATTTATGTCAATAATTTTTGAAATTAGTGTTTGGTAAAAAAAAATCAAAGTGCTTTTATTGAAAGACTTCCTAAATTCCCCAATTTTTAAAAGTTCTGGAGGAGGATCTTTAAAAGCTACAAAAGATAAATCAGGACCCCACATAAATTTAATGATTGATTTATCTTTTTATCCCTACTTTATTTTATAAATGACAAAAAGTTACCCCTTAAATTTATATACAATCAATTTTTTTACTATTTCTTATATTGCATTCCTTAATTTTTTTAATTTTTTTAATTTTTCAAACTATTTTATATACCATTTCATTTAATTTGTTAACATAAGATAACTAAAAAATATTAAATAATTACTTAATTTTAGTTTCATTTTTTGTTTGAAATATATATATATATATATATATATATATAAGTATTTAAGTAAAATAATTTTTTAACAATCATAATAATAGTGGTAATTAGTATGAATATTAATATTATATAGTAAAATAATTAATTATTTTTAAACCCCATAAAATTGAATAAACCTACCATTAGAGATATGTCTGCTTTTTGTCATTTGCTACAACAACTATGGTTGAATCTAAATTTTACCAAACACACTTTGATTGCTTTTTTAATCACCTTCAACTTTAATTAATATTTTACCAAACATCTAACTTGCTTTTTCTCACAAAGACAAAGACAAACGCATAATGAAAAAGTGCTTTTACAAAAAGTCAAAGAATACCAAACTAAGCCTTAGCCAATATATTTTGCACGCACTGCATTAAGGGTCTGCTAGTTCAAAGTTTTGGCAAGAGTTTGCAATTTCATACGGGGTGTGATGCACGGGACACAATTCTTAAGGAGGTGCACTTTCCTATCTTAGCTAGGTTTTCTAGTTTTCTTCAAGAAGAGGTTACAAAACTCTATATATAGGGAAGCTTAGATACAATTTAAGATATCTTCTACTCACCATTTTTTCTCCCCTTGTGGGGAGAACTATCTCTTTTCTATATTCTTTTATTGTTAAGGATGAATTCAAAGTTCTAATTCAAGCTCAATTATTTACAAGTTTATTTCAAGTTTTAAAGTTAATCATTGTGGATTGTTTTTACTATATCGAAGGTTTATGATTGATTCTTAGATTGGTTTGGGTGGCCAACTAGATTAGTCTATTAATCATTCTAATGCTAGTAGAGTTGAGTCGATCCGTAAGTCGTTTATCTCATACACAAGTAGAAATCGCAAGACCTTGCGGAGGGATTCTGTGGAGCAATTGCTGAGTAAATACAACACCAAGAAGTGGACCGAGCGTGCATCGAGTTTAACTATTGTGGGAATTACATCTTGTAAGCGAACCTCAAGGTGGTTCTTTTGAATAGAATCCAGAGTCGAGCGCTTACGTATCCCGTGATACAAGGAGTTTTGGGGATAGCTAAGCGTACCTTCTATTCTACGGTTGGTTCTAACAAGAGATAAACGGGTACAATGTTGAGTTAACGGTTAGTAACGGCAAGGATTTCTTAATTATCATCATCTTTTATTCTTATCAACCAACTATCCTTCTTTTATATCCTCGCTAATTTAGATAACATATCAATTGCATTACCTCGTGGGAACGATCCTTACTGCGCTTTATTATTTGTTAATTAGTGGGAAACATCTTATTATTTTGTTGAGTAAACGACGCTCATCAAGAGATATCTAAGAAACCTCTTGTATCTGCTTCTTTGACTGTATCTTCCTTCAACTGGGGAAAAATATCTTGATGGACAGGTTGGATGATCTTTCGGATAATAGTGATTCGGAAAGAAGGACAAAAGTATTGATGAGAAGTCTCTCAAGATATCAAGCTCTTTGACCATGCTTTAAAAGAAAAGAAGTCAACAACTTGCTTGCAAATATTTGGCACCTCTCCTGTCAAGAAAACAAGATGAGAAAACTCTTTAAGGTTACGATTGTGGGTATAAACTTTTACAATCTACCGTTTGTTTATGGGTAAAAACTGATTCTGTTATTTTTCGTAATTTGGGGTGTGTTGAATGAGAAACGAATCTAAACCCTAAACAAATGCACTTTGACGGAATGCTTTTAGGTTCGAGAAATCAATCTGTAAGACTCTGGCCTAAACCAAAGAAATGGATGTTCCAGATTCAATTCGGTCACAAGGTGAAGGAGAAGGGTTGATCTTAGGGAGGGAAGTGGAGAATGTGTTTGAGATCAGAGTGTTGAAGGTATGGTTGTTTATGACTTGCGTATCAGAAAATGTTTTCTGGCTACTTGTGTTGATAACACTTGTGTCCTCTTTTTCGAAATAGATTGAAAGTCTATTTATACAAGTCATTTGAGCGCAACCCTTGATCTCGTAAGAAGTGGAGGAAGTTAAGTAGTGGAGTAATGGAGTTGTGTAAGAGGTGGTGATCATTGCGTGATCACACCTTCACCCATTACTCCACATGCGTTAACCATCCATCTTTTCCCTAACACGTTCTCAGTAATGGGCGCTGTTGCACGCCGCACGCCTGAAACCGCTGACCAATACCCCAATAAGCATCCCAGTTTGTGACATGTTTGATGTCTCGAACGAGTGGGTCAAGTCGTGGGACCCTTGGCGGAGAATAGCATGGTGCTATTAGGTGAAACAACTAAGTTGTTTATGAGGCCGACATGAAACATCGTATGTGATGCATGTGAAGCATCGCATTTAAACAGCTCAATATCGATGTGTATGAAGCATCATTATTTTAGAGCCTGATTTCATAAGTCGCGGCTTGGCGTCTTTAAAGGAGGCATGATCGACCACCTTTGGGTGATCGTTTGAGGACCACTACGGTCAAGTCATCACTAGGTCGATCGCCTCATGTGGAAGAAGGATGGCGGTCTTCACAATGTTGCTTTGCTTGTTTTCTAAAATAAATCTATACCATCCAACTAGATGGCGAAGTTGGACGGTCGTGATCGCTTTGCGAAGTTTCAAACTGCCATTGACGCGACTTTAGGGTTTAGGGGGCCGCGCGGCTAACCCTCTTTGGGCGAGCAATTTCGAGGTTTCGATCGTCATCTCGAGCAGGTCGGTCGGTCATACGTGAAGGTGGGCCGACAGTGATCACGTTGATGTCTTCAAGGCCATTTGAGGTTAAATCTAAGCCACTCAAATCAGCTGGCGAAGATGAGTGTCGAGATCGATTTGCGGCAGTAATGTATTGCCGTAAAGTAATTTTAGGTTTTTTGAAACACCGTGTTCACACTTCTTTGGGCTGGCGTTTTGATGAGCTTTAGCCTTGCTATGAGCAAGTCGATCGACCACGTGTGGAGTTGGTTCGATGTTGAACGCGTTGGTATCTCCTTGATCATTTGAAACACCATCTAAGCCGTCCAATTAGGCTGGCGAAGTTGGACGGATACGATTAATTAGCTTAAGGTTGTGTAATGTCAGCTTATTCAATTTAGGGTTTTAGAGGTCACACGATCACCCTCCTTGGGGCCGACGTTTTAATGTGCTTTGGTCCTGTTGGGAACAGTCAGTCGATCGACCAAGGAGAGCTTGGGCCGATGGTGAATACATCAACATCTCTTTGATTACTCGACATGCGATCTAAGCCGTCCAACTAGGCCGCTAAGTTGGACTGGGACGTGATACGTTTTGAGAGCGTTTTTTGCCTGCCTCAATTCGCTTGAGTCATGTTATGCGGCCAGGAATGCCCACGTTTGGGTTGGTGTTCTAGCACCGGGGTGAACGAGCTACATAGGGATCGATCAACTAGGGCATTAGTGGGCCGCCGGTGATTGCCTAGCTCTGTTAGGGGCAGGCTAGGCTTATTGAATCGCGCGGCCAAATTGTGCGGCCGTGATTATTTTGAGACTAGATACTAACAGTCAAGATTTTTCAAGGAATTTAAGCGTGCTCGATCGCACTATCTTTCAATTAAAGGCGTGTTAACACGCTAATCTCTTTGCAGAGGGTGATGCAGCCCATGTGGGTACTTCCATGCGGGTCTCAATACTGACATTTCGGGAGATTCATGCTACTCACGACAATGAACATTCGATCGTCATGTCATGTCAATAATGAGAGTTCGGATGGGAACATAGCACGGAAAATACCGGGCGTAGTGATGCGTGTCGTAGGTGCAATCAAATTAATTAATACTTTACTACCTAATTAACAAGTAATATAGGGTAGTCAAGGTCATCCCACGAGGAGCAAGAGATTCTAGTTGTAAAAATTGTCACGAAAGGGGGTGTAAAAAGCAAAAGAAAATAAACAAAGCAATTAAAAGATAAAGTTGAAAGCAATAAGAGAGACAAGATCAAGGAATCCTTCTTCGTTAAAACAATGATTAAAGTTATGTTCTCTTCTACTTGTTATTAGTCACATTATCACCAACCGTAGGATAGCAGTACGCTTAGCTAGCCCCAAAATCCCTAATTTCACCGAGTAACAGTCCGCTTTAGTTATCGATTCTATTCAAAAGAACCACCCCCCGAGGTTCGCTTTACAAGATGTAATTCCCTAATGCATTAAGATCTATGAATTTAGGTTTAGTACTAGTAGTTAAACTCGGTTCACTTGGTTCACTTTCTAGCGTTGTTTCTACACACAATTGCTCCACTAATCCCTCCGCAAGGTCTTGTGTTTTCTACTTGTGTAAAGTGTCGAGAACGATTACTTATTCCCTAACTTATACTAGATTTAGATTAAACTAACAAATCAATTTAGCATGCATTCTAAACAATCTATCAATCAATCATGAATGTCATTAAGATCATTCCTATTAGTAAAAACAAACGATAATCATGTGAAAAATTTCAAGATAGAATTAAAAACAAAAACTCAAATCATATTAAGAACTAGAAATTCATCCTCAATCAATAAATTAACTACTCATGTTAAAGAGTTCACACAAAGAATAAGAAAAGAAAAGAATTGTGTGTGTAGAGATATGTGTGTAAAAGATGTAGAGAAAGATGTGTAGAAGTTGTAGAAAACTTCTCTATTTATAGGCTTCAATATTCTCCAAATCTTCTAAGGAATAGAATCCTTTTTCTTTGCAATTCAATTTCCAAATTCAAGTCTTTCTCAACTCTTCATCTTCTCTTTCCAAATTTGAGTCCAATTCTCCATCCACCCTAGCCCAAGTCTTCACACCCATGAGAGAAGTCCATAGAAAATTCTCGGAATTTTTGCTCACCGGAAAAACTGGGATTGTGGCCTAATTTGACCTAATCCGTCATCAAAGTTGTCACCGGTGATAGAATATTCCGTCAAGATTCTGTTATCATAGGGTCAAACTAACAGTCAACCGTTAGTCAATGGTCAAAGGGAAGGAGAGTCACCAAGATTGACTCGGGTTTCAAACCAAATTCAAACCGTTCAACTCAACCGAGTCAAGGTGAGTCATTTGAGTCGTTCGAGTCGGATTTAACGAGTTAGATGGCTAGTCGACTCCAAATGAGCCGAGTGACCTTGGCTACCGAGCCATTTGCACCGATGAGAGCTCATTGCACAATCATTCTCGCAACCAACCATGATGGCTATATCTGAATTTGCACTCTTAACCCGCCAAACCCGCAATTACCATTAGCAATACTTGCAATCTTCAACCAGCTTCTACCACCTGCAATGACTACACCACTCTAGACTTGTGCACCCGCAACACTCCATTACTGCAATACTCCTCAAGAACAATAGCGTAATCCCATCCGTAGCTCCATGAACTCATTCCCGATTCCCAGCCCTCCTGCACCTATCACCGCAATCCTACGGCTCTTCCTACAGCCTTAACAAATTTCAAGAGTTAAGCCATTTCGAGCCCTAGGGTTCACTTCAAGCACCAACAAACACCATCCAAACCGCCGCCATTCAGTTCACCATCACAAGACTCCGATTTGTAGCTTCTCTCCGCCATTGCTCAACTCCAACACCACCATCCTCCTAACTCAACACCATCAGCATACCAACTCAACTCCGACTTTGCTTCATCACCATCTCGAACTACAACTCAAATCCACACAACCATTCTCCTTCTAATCATCACCGAACCACCTCGGGCCATTCTCTCATATCAAGAAGAACGGGAGTCTTCCCATAGCCACCCGAAATGCTTCATTTGTTGTCTTGCAGCAAAGACAAGATCTCAAGCACGGAGCAACTACCCAAATCCAAATGCCTATTGCTCGCATAGCAATCAACAACAATGAACTAGACCGACCCATTTTCATCATTCCAGAATCCATTGCTACCAACATCTCGCTTCAACTTTGCAAAACCACACCCATGAACCCAGCTTTCTTAAACTTTGCACAAAGATCATTCCATAATCCAATTTAATTTCAATCACTTTTTCTTCTATCTATCTCACCGATTCCCCTAGTATATCAATTTCATCCCGTAACCAAACATCGATTTCTCTTCATATCTCGTTGAACCCATCCCATTCTCTCGAATCTCTTCATCATCTCACAACAAAGAACCATCAACAGATATGCTTGAATTCATCGAACCTAAGACCACCACCATTCTTCAAATTAGCGCAAACCCAATCTCAATCTTCTCTCGTATTCTTAATCAAACCCCTCTTCTCAACATCACAGAAGTCTTCAATTCTTCAAACCCTTGATTCATCCATTACCACTTCAACCACCTTTCTCTCTGCTTTATCAAAATCAACACAAACCCCATCCTTCTCTCTCGTCTCACAATTCGACAAAGATCTACATCTCGCCTACTAAATCTCACCGCAACATCCATGGTTGTAAATTTCTTCCATCTTCAATTTGTAAATCTCGGATCCCCTTTTTCTCATCTTGGTGACAGATTTCTTGTTCTTCCTGAAACCAACAACAACATCACCATCATCTTCTCATCATCTCTCGTTGTCTCTCGAATTGACAAGATTTGACTCCTCTCGATTTCTCCTCGATCTCTCTCAAAGCATAGCCGCTTTAAATTCAGTGAAGTGAATGTGAGAAATAATGTCTCGTGTTTAGGATTAAGGGTTATAGAACTGGTCCTGGTCATTTCACATGGGCCACTCAATAACATTCTGGGCAAGCTAGGTGCCCCTTAACAAATGGTCACCCCTTAGCATCAATTAGATGTTTTTAATACCTCTAAATAAAGTTGTCCCTTAACCTTGACTGGGCTCCAGATAGTGTTCTCCCCGAAATGACAGATTTGCCCTTTTTGCTCAATTTGAGTGATTTCTTCTTCTTTCCTCCGTGCGACTCCAAAGTAGCTACAAAAACTCAAAACAAGCGTAAAATACATAATTTACAAGAAAAATAGCAAAGAAAGCATAAACTCTTAGATAGTAAATTAGGTGTATTCTACACCTATCAGCGAGTCATGTATTGGTTAATAATGCTGGCATAATATAGAATTCACAGAATACTTGGGATTACTACTTGTTTGTGGGTGAAAATGGTTTCTGCTAATTTCGGTAATTTCGGTGTGTGGGTGAGAAACGGATTTAAACCCTAAACAATGTACTCTGTAAGGAGTACTTTAGATTCGAGAGATCAATCTGCACAAGTCCTACTAAACCAAGAAATGGCCAATCTAGACTTGCTTCTGGCCACAAAGTGGAGGAGAATGGGTTGGTTTTGGGGAGGTAAGGCGAGGAAAGTGATGAGACCCGCATTAGTTGATTCGGAAGAGTAAGTTGTGTTACGACTTGTATCGTAAAAGTGGGAAGCTAACAGATGGGAAAGTTAACAAACATTTTCCGAGTGGTGTATGCTCCTGTCTCGAACTTGTTGTTCTGGAAATAGGTAAGACCTATTTATACAAGTCGAAATGAAACGACTCACCTCATTTAGGAATGGGAAAATGGGTGAATAAATGGGAGGAGGTGGTAATGTTAACGCATGGAATTGATGTTCCATAAAACCGTTAACGCATGGAATCGATGTTCCATAAACCGTTAATGCATGGAATTGATGTTCCATAAAAGAACGCTTTCACCATTAACTCCCCGTATTTACTAACCGCCTCATCCTTATGACACTTCTTTATGACGGCTGAGTAGTACGCCGCATGTCAAATCCGCAAACCAATACCCAAATAGGATCCCCAGTTTGTGATATGTGTTGATGTCTCGAACATGTAACATGTTGTTGTTGCCGGCAAATCGCGCCTCGGGAGACTTACAGCTTGGGTGACCTTCGACGGTCTAGATTTTGCATCTCAAGAGGAAAGATAGTCGCTGATCGTGCACGCTTGTTTTGGTGTGACTGCAGAGGGAAGGCCAAAGATAGTGGCGCGGCTAGGTTGGCATGCCATTGGCATGGCATGGTTTGGCGGGGCAAACTTAGGTTTCTGTCAAAGATTACGATGCGCTGTCTGGGTAACCTTGGATGGCTAGGATTTGCTCCTCGGGATTGAAGGGGACCGTTGATCGTCACACGCCTTCGTTTTTGTAGCCGCGCAGGGAAGGCCGCATGGTGGCACGACTAGGGTTGGCATGCCGCTGGCATGGCATGGTTTGGCGGCCAAACTTAGGTTTTCGCCAAAGGTTACCATGCGCCGCCCTGGTAACCTTGGGATGGCTAGGATTTGCTCCTCGGGATTGAAGGGGGACCGCTGATCGCCACGCCTTCGTTTTTTGGTAGCCGCGTAGGAAGGCTAGCATGGTGGCGCGCCTAGGTTGGCATGGCATGGTTTGGCGGCCAAACTTAGGTTTTTCGGGCCAAAGGTTACAATGGGTTGTCTCGTAACCTTGGATGCCTAGGATTTGCTCCGGGATTGAGGGGGGACCGTTGATCGTCGCACGCCTGTTTTTTGGTAGTCACAGGAAAGCCGCATGGTAAGCGCTGGTTAGTTGGTATGCCGCTGGTATGGCATGGCTGGCATGGCCAAACTTAGGTTTCGGGCCAAAGGTTACCATGCGTCGATGGTAACCTGGATGGCTAGGATTTGCTCCCGGATTGAAGGGGGACCGTTGATCGTCGACGCCTTCGCTTTTGGCAGCCGCGTGGGAAGGTGCACGGTGGCGGCAATGCGTTGAATGTCGTTGGCATGGCATGGTTTGGCGTGGCCAAACTTAGGTTTTCGGCCAAAGGTTACCATGCGTCGCCTAGTTACCTTGATGGCTAGGATTTGCCCTCGGATTGAAGAGCGGCCGCTGATCGTCGCACGCCTTCATTTTTTGTAGTCACAGAGGAAGGCCTACATGGTGGCGTTAGGTGGTTTGGTACGGCCAAACTTAGGTTTTCGGGCCAAAAGTTACATGTGTCGCCTGGCAACCTGTGATGGCTAGGATTTGCTCCGGGATTGAAGGGGGACCGTTGATCGCACGCCTTCTTTTTTGTAGTCGCGCAGGAAGGCCAAAGATAGTGGCGCTGTTAGGTTGGCATGCCATGGTTTGCATGTACAAACTTAGGTTTTTTGGGTCACCATGCGTCATTGTCCGGTAACCTGGATGGCTAGGATTTGCTCCTCGGGATTGGAAGAGGGACCGTTGATCGTCACACACCTTCGCTTTTGTAGCCGCGTAGGAAGGCCGCGACGGTGGCGCTGACTTAGGCTGGCATGCCGTCAGCATGGCCAAACTTAGGTTTTGGCCAAAGGTTACCATGCGCCGTCTGCAACTCGATGGCTAGGGATTTTCTCCTGGATTGGAAGGGGGACCGTTGATCGCCGCGACGCCTTCATTTTTTAGTATCCGCGTAGGGAAGGCTAGCATGGTGGCGCGGCAAAAGGTTGGCAAGACATTGGAAACGGCATGGTTTGGCGTGGCCAAAGGTTACCATGCGCTGTCCTGGTAACCTTGGATGCCTAGGATTTGCTCCTCGGGATTGAAGGGGGATCACGATCGTCGACGCCTTCGCTTTTTGGTAGTCACGTGGGAAAGCCGGCATGGTGGCGCAGTTTAGTTGGTATGCCGTTGGTATGGCATGGTTTGGCATGGCCAAACTTAGGTTTTTTCGCCAAAGGTTACCATGCGCGTCGTATGGTAACCTGGATGGCTAGGATTTGCTCCTCGGGATTGAAGGGGGCCGTTGATCGCCGACGCCTTCGCTTTTGGCAGCCGCGTAGGAAGGCCGCATGGTGGCGCAGCCAGTTGGAATGCCGCACATGGCATGGTTTGGGTGGCCAACATAGGTTTCGGCCAAAGGTTGCCATGCGCTGCTTGGTAACCTTGGGATGGCTAGGATTTGCTCCTCGATTGAAGGCTACGCTGATCGCCGCACGCCGCTTTTTTGGTAGCCGCATAGGTAAGGCCAGCATGGTGGCGCGGCCAGGTTGGCATGCCGTTGGAATGGCATGGTTTGGCGCTACAAACTTAGGTTTTCGGGCCAAAGGTTACCATGCGTCGTCTCCTGTAACCTTGGATGGCTAGGATTTGCTCACGATTGAAGGGGGACCGTTGATCGCCGCACGCCCGCTTTTTGGTAGACGCAAGGAAGGCCTCATGGTGGCGCGGCTAGGTTGGCATGCCGCTGGCATGGCATGGTTTGGCGTGGCCAAACTTAGGTTTTCGGGCCAAAGGTTACCATGGTTCGCCTGGGTAACCTTGGATGGCTAGGATTTGCTCTCGATAAGTTCATTTTCACATATATTTGGTGTCAATTCCATGCTAGTATGTTTTGGTTTTCTTGCAAATTATTGAGAATGAGAATGAAACCAAATTGGTTGAAGTTGGAAGACCCAATTGAGCTAGCCAAGGATTATAATGATGTTGAGATTTTGATTGAAGCGAAACCGACAAGAATGGCTAAATAGTTTGATAGAGGACCACGATACAAATGAGGTAAATAATTCATTGCGATTCTTTAAGAATGATGAGGATCCTGTAATACGAGAGATTGTGGAAGGTTTGTCTAATCTTTTGCATATTTCTAAATCTTTTGATCGACATCACTTAGGATTGGAGTTGTGTGCTTCTGCAGTTTTAAAGGATTATTTTGCTTCTAAGTATCTACCACTTGATGTGTTTGATTCTAGTATGCGGAGTTCACCAAGAGGAACCCAAGAAGTTCCCTTATTTTATGTTCTTTATCCACTTCCGAGTGTAAAAGGACTAAGTGTGGGGAAGCTTTCAAGCTATAACAAATTCATTATTCATATGTTATGATAATCATTGTGTGAAGTTGTTACTAGAGTTGCAGATTGTTTTCTCGGCAGACTACCGATTTTCATATTGTTGGTATATGGATTTATAACAAGAAAGTCAGTGCCGACTTTAAACCAAGCGCTAATTGGGAGGCAACACATAGGTTTTTGTATCTTAAACCCTTTTATTTTTTATTTTTATGATTTTCATATCATATTTGCATCCCCATGTTTAATTTCATTGAGTCTGGAATCTATTTTAGAAGAAAATTAAGACGAATACCTTTTCGTCAGACAAATTCAGACTGCACGTAGTTCTGTCCAGAGACCATAACTGTTAGACCGTTTATCTAAACACTGTTCCCTTCTAATACTTTGTAGAAAAAACATAGATGAACAACTTTTTGTGAAATGGAGTTTTTCCAAATCTGCACTCAATTTGTACAGTTTTTGCGTTTTTATCCGTACATTACGTAAATTGGACTTTGATTTTACACACGAGGACAATGTGAAGTTTAAGTCGTGGGGAGTCTTTTGCATATAGAGTTTTTAGCCTTTTTTGAGTCAAATTTTTAAATTTCTTTGTATATAGTTGAATAAAACCTCCAACTTGTAGAGATTTTAGAGTCACTAGCATACTTAGGATGTTTACATAGAGAATTCGGCCAGACATAACCGAACTTGGAAGTGTTAGGGAACTACATTCGGATTTCTTCTGAATTGGAGTGTTAAATAATGGATTTAATCATGCCATGATGCAAATGAGGTGCAGAAAATGCATTATTAGAGTTGCTTTGATCAATCATTAGTGGAGACTACCTATTTTCATATCAACCAAGGCACCGTATCAAATTTCTTTTGTAGCCGACTAAAGAGCTTTCTTTTGAGTGTGTGTCACCGTACATTAATCATGTAGAATGGTGAGCTACCCAACCTCCCACCAATAAAGCACTACTCTTTTGATATCTTGAGTGCTAATTTTGTCAATCATGAGGGTGACGTCTATAGATGAAAACCACCTTCTTGTAGTTTTATTTTGCGCTAGCACCATTCTCTCTCTCTCGCCAACAACAGATCCATAAACACCATCATCATCAACAAATGGAGCGACATCAAAATCTACAAGGAAAGTTGAAGACGTTTGAGGCTTAAAAGAACAATTCAAGGAAGAACAAAATTTCATATCCAAGTAGAGCAACATACAATGAGCAGATTTTTAAATACATGTTGAAGACTTACAACATAAGGAGCGGAATTCTATATCAAAGTGGCCGTACTAAGTACAAGAGCGAAGAAAATCAAAAGATGAGAGTTATTGAAGTTTATGATACAAAGACAATAAAAGTTGTGAAGATCAAAGTGGTAAAGTACTTCTTTCATGGCCATGTTATTTTAATTTCGATATTATTTTTGTAGTTGCAATCTCTTTGTTTAAAAAAAAAAAAATTGGAAAAAATTGGAAAAAAATACAAAAAGATTGCATTAGGTTGTTATTTGTTCAATAAGGCCATGCGGAAGAAAAATCTATAAGGAAGTTTGAAGCAACAAGGAAATTGAGGAAAAGAGTTACAAATTGTCGAAGTTCTATGAAGTTCAGGAGTGTATCATCAAAGAATTTGAAGACCGAAGACGAAGACCAAAAGATGAAGAAGACGAGCCGAAGGGAAGACATTTCTATTGGATGTTTGGAGAGTGGTGCTTTCATCAAATCGATGTGAAGGTGGTAAGTACTCCATCCTCGATAATAATGGTTGATTTCCTTTCTTAGAGATCACTTAAAAATATCTTTATTTTCCACGATCTTGTGGGGTCTCCCGAAATATTTAGGAAGGTTTCCTTCCCATTCATTCAACGTGTGTAGGATTTCTTCATTCCTACTCTACACACATGTGAGACCCATAAAAAAGTTTCTTATTGAGTGCAATTATCATAAAATCCTTTTAAGTGAGGCGAAGTCGAGGCGAAATGCTTATTGATCGCTCTCAAACACGCGTTCTCTCATTATGGTGTGGTTATTTCTCACTCAACATTTAATAATGAGAATATGTTCTTTGGTATTTCTAACTTCTTATTACTAGCATGCGAAACTCTCATGTCCTCATAGCTATTTGGATGCTCTCAGGGAAGCTGGAACGCTTTGAAGTTGGAGTAGGTTTTGTGGTATACCTCTCGTAAGCCCTCACGAGACTATAACTCGTCCACTAGGGACACCTAGGGGTTTAAAGGCTTGTTACACATGCTAAGTGTGAACGTATCCTCGGCGACACGGAGTTGTTGTTGTTTAGTTTAGTTTGCTCGAGGACTAGCAAAAGGCAAGTGTGGGGGGAATCTGATAAGTGCATATTTCACATATATTTGGTGTCAATTCCATGCTAGTATTTGTTGTTTTCTCTTATTTGTGTTTTATTAGATGAATCATCCAAAAGAAGTGAAATAGCACTTAGTTGTGCAAGGAAAGAAGCTAGCTACAAGTGGAGAAAGGCCAAATACCAATCGGAACTCGTTCATTATGTAGAGGACGAGAAGATGAAGACAATGGCGAAAGAATGGAGTCATTCTTGAATTTGTATGAAGAAGTTATGAGCAAAAAAGAAGAACTTAGAAGACTACAAGGGCAAAATGGTCATTTTTCAGGACAAGTGCTATTGACACCCCACTGTACGTTAAGGGGCAGTCATTCGATAAGGGGGTGAACTGTTTCAAAAGGACTGCTAAAGGGAGTCTGGTCTTTTACTTAGGGGGAAGCCAGAATTCAAAACATGTTAAAGGCACCCGGCTTATTTACTCGGGACACTACCTTCGTCCTTCTCCATTCGTACTGATGAGTGCCAAATAGTGCATATTTATACATCTTTTTATTGGCATTTTACTCATCTTTTGCGCTTATAAATCGATATTATCCCAGTTCTCGTGTTTTCTTTGTTTTCAAGAATAAATATTTGTATTAATTAATTTTATGTTTTTAGGTAATAAATAAAGCTTGGAGAATCCGAGAGCTAAAGAGCGAAGAATTGAAGTCAAACATCTATGGAGCGAGATAGCCAAAGCCCGCGCGCAAATCACCTTTAACCCAACAAGGAAGACTTGGGCTAGAGCTACCCATGACCCGATCCGAGCCCGCCACTCTCGAGCCATTGAGATCTCCCTCGGCTACATCCAACCGTCGCTCCATCGCTACATCTATCTCTCGATGATCCTGCAACACCGCAGAGCACACCAAAACCGCCAACCAACCTCGACCGCCGTATCTCTTGACCCCATCCAACGCTCGCTAGGCCATTCCCATCGACTCTCGCCGCACCCGCTTTGGCCAACAACAAATTCACCCATACCCTATACCCATCGACCTAGCTTCATTTCTCTCCATCTCTCTTTCTTCTCCCCCTACCTCCGCAACTCCCTCCCCCCCCGACCATCTCCCGCCACCGTCTCTCGCGCAGCCCACCTACACCACCAACTCCATCATCACCGACACAACACAACCACCTACTTCCGCCACCCTCGTTTTGACTTGTCTCCATCGTAGCTTCTTCCTTAGAAGCTAGGGTTAAGACAATCGAAACTAGGGTTACAACAAATCAAGGGTAGGATGTCTCGAGCTAGAGGAGCAGAGGAAAGCCTCGATTCACACGCGGAATCGGAGTATGGGTTCATTTTATTTTCATTAAATTTCTATTTTAATATCAAATTAGGGTTTGGGAATTTTGGGTCGTCTGCTTGTATAAATAGAGAGTGAAGAACATGTTTTCGAACACGCCTGGATTAGCGTAGCCGTCACTTAGTTTTAATTTGTGTCTTGTTATGTTTTAATTTCAATTTCAGTGGTGTGAAAACCCCCCGCTTCATATGCTAAGATAGCTCCCTGTTTTGTATTGTTCTTGAAGCTTCATGGTTTAATTGAATTGTTTGGTTGAGTATATGACCCTGTGATGGAGTGTCTTTGTAAGAAGACACTCCATACTAGGGGGAGTGTGTGAGATTAGCAAAAACAAGATTATGGTGCTCTTCCCGGAAAGAGCCAAGACCATAATTAGACTAGAATTGCCTTTAGCTTAATATCGGTGGTGGATTCACCACCTGGTCACTTTCCATATTTTGATACAACCTTAGTTCGATTCATTTCAAACTCAGCCTTTTTCAAGCACAAAACCTAGTTGTCGTCACTTATTATCACTTAAAACTCATTAGAGCATAGCCTTAGATCACTAGAGCACCACAAGTCTCGTGGATCGACTCGCACCTCGCCTTGCCGCAAACCATACACCGTGCACTTGCGGTTTAAATTGTAGGCTAAAAATAACCCCATTCTCAGGCCTACCAAGTTTTTGGCGCCGCTGCCGGGGACTTGGCGTGTGCCCTGTTGTTCTTTGGCTTGCCTTTACTGAGTTCATATCACCCCCGTATATAATTACTTTGTATTATCGCATGTAACCACAATATATAGGTGTTAGACAATCTCTTATTTCCCGCCATTGAATCGAAACGTAGCTTAAAGTTCCATTACTCTCCTGTGTATTATTGCATGTAATCGTATATATGCTGTTCCCTTTTTCATCACATCTTCATTGCACTTAACTATTTGCATCTTCATTGCACTTAACTATTTGCATCTTCATTGCACTCACCGCTTCTTTCCGTCACCACTTAGCAACTTTGTGTACACCGCATCACCAAGTTATCCTCCCGTGGTTCATTTTTGCCATGGACATAATCCGAATTTTGCCAAAGCATTAATACTTTCTTGCTCCGAATCATGCAATAGAACTAAAAATCTCCCTTGAGTGAACAGTGCATGTGTGTCATTGTGAAGACGACACCATCTTGGCTGTACAAGTGCAAGTGGCGGCCGAGCCAACCCAAGGAAAGCCCAGCTCTTGAGGTAAGCCTAAACTTCCCATGCCACGTATGACCTGCAACCCATGTGCTCAAATCCAGCCCTGAAGCTGCAAGTCTAAGCCAAATTGTTATCAACCCTGAGCATGCTCTTTTGCACCTGTGAATGTTTTAGCCTGTGTATGAAAGCTATTTTCATTTGCTGTTGAATTTGTGCTAGACTCGAATGTGTGAGACCTTCTTTGTGTGGCGTACCTTGTGTGTCTCGATCTTACATTGGTTAGCTAGTAGTTTGTAATTCGAGGCAAGCCTTGTAAACCATTGAGCTCGACTGCAAAAACCGTAAACTCCAGCTGCCCTGCCTTGCATGATTAGCTACCTTGCTAGGTAACCACCCACTCGAAGCTAAGTGAGCCAATTCCATTTGCCCTGTAGTGTTTGTGCAATGCTCGGAGCCGAACTCCGGCCCCACGAAGCTGCGAGTTGAGCTATAGTCGAGCATGTAGTTGTCTTTGTGAAATCTTGGCCTTTACAAGGCCCGTGCTATAACACCTTTGAACCATTATCTGCCTCCGTGTGCAAACCCAAAACAGCCCAACTCAAACCAAACCCGGGCTGCTTCGCCTAAACTAACACATCTGCCGGGCTTAAACTAAATTGAAGCCCACATCTTGGTCAAGTGCACAACCATTGTCATGCAAATTTCACAAACCTAAGGCTGTTTAACAAAACCCCCGGGCTGTCTCGCACAAAACCCAGCCCACATTCAACTGGTCAGACTTTCCCAACAAAAACCAAAATCAATCCCAACAAAACCAAGCTTCCCACAAAAACCAAACAACAAGCCCACATAAACCAAACTTTCCCACATAAACCAAAGTTTACAAAAAACAAAAATGAACCCACATAAACCAAATTAGATTGTGAGTTCAATTTGAGAGCTAAATCATGTCGGATATTGGTCCGCATCTCGGGATGGAACAAATAAATCCCTTAGAGAGCTTGCTTACGGGCACCTTTCACAAGATGAACACCCCACATACCATAGTGACTTTAGGGAACTTTATGGGCCTTCTCAAGGCCCCGACCTCACATACCCTAATCATTATGATCACATACATCATCCACCACAAAGTTGAAAATGAACAATTTTCTCATACCCGATCATCACTTTTAGATCATTATGAAATGCATGCTTGCACCTTATGTGGTGGCTTAGACCACCTGCTGAGTATCATGTTATATTTTGCATGCTTTTAGACAATCTAGGAAAACCATGATAATCCAACGTACGAAGTGTCTAGAAGTGACTATTGGGACCATAATCAACCGCACACACATGCATCATTCACCACAGTGGGGAGATGAACAATTTTATACTCCCCAACTCCTAGTTTGCAATCACTAATGGACACACTCATGGAGCAAAATGCTAGGCTTGAAATGAATGCAATGCATGACCATCCACATAGCAACATGTCCGAGCATCCATTCTCTAGTGAACCTTTTTGTACAACCATATACCGAATATGAACCTAATCTAGAGGTAAATGAGTACACTAGAAATGCTACAATTTTGAATGGGGAGATGAATTTTTGCTATGATGATGATGATGATGAATATGATATGTTAGAAGAGCATGTGCATGCTGAAAATATGATGGAATCTTTTGGTTCGAGACGTTATGCGCCTCTTCGTGAACCCTATGAATGATACTTCTTCTAACATTCATAAATGTGATCTTAACTATGAGCTTAGTTTTGTGAAATTCTTCAAATGAATGTGAGCATGCTTCACAACTTGTTTGTGACTTAGGAAAGGATGAATCTTCTGGCTGACACTAATGTTCTTTTGGATCATAATATTATTTCGTGTCTCGATTCCCGCCCCATGTCACAATATGTTGCCTCCTCCGATGACTTTGATGTGAACCCGATGAATTGCCCCCTGAAAATAACCATGATTTACCCACTCCTCGACCTTAGGAAAGAGTGTGACGGTGCAAATGATTTTATACATGAACACAACTTAGATGTACCTAACCTCTCTCCGAGTCACAAATTGAAACTCCTCCACCAAACCTAGGTGTAGTTTGTCACAAAATTGCAAAACCAACTTTTCCGAAAATGCCTAACTTAGGCCTAGAACTTTGTGCTTCCCAAGTCCTCTTGGACTATTTTGCATCAAAGTATAACACTCTTAAGGAGCCACACTTGGAATATGTATGTCTCCACCAGTAATTAGCAAAACTCATTTTGAGTTAGACCTTTTGCATGATGTACCTTTAAAATTGCAAGATTTTGTTCTCACAAACACACCCGTTCACAAGTTTAGGTTTGGGGGAAACTCATTCCCATTTGCAGTCTTACTTGCACTCTCATGTTATATTTGTGTAAGATTGTTGATGGTTGTACATATCGTCTATTGGGTTGATCCTCAACTCTTTAGATTGTTAGTTTATGGTGAATTTTTGTATATAATCCAGTAGGACTTGTTAAATTTTTCTTTTCTTGATTCGGTTGAGTCTTCTTGCACATATATTATGCTAATCCAATATGATCTCCACTGAGAATGTTGGATTCTAGCCTTGATTAATGAAGCTCAACCTTGCTCCCGCCGACATCCCAGAATCTCTTCCTTTTCTCTTATCGACATAGTTCTCTCGGTATGTGACTGTTTAAATTTTTTCTATATGTAGACACATTGAGGACAATGTTTGATTTAGGTTTGGGGGTGCATTTGCATATTTTTGCATTTAGAGTTTTTAGTCTTTTATTTTACCTTTTATTTTAGTCTTTTATTTTATCTTTTATCTTAAAAAAAAAAAAAAAAAAAAAAAAAAAAAAAAATTCAAAAAATTCAAAAAAATTCAAAAACTTTTGCAAATAAAAACCTCCAACTTTTAGAGATTTTAGAGTCACTAGCATGCTTCTAGCTATGCTTACATAGAGAATCCGGCCGAAATAACAAACTTGGAAGTACTTAGAGAACACAATCGGGTTTCTTAGTTGATTAGAGCGTTAAAGTTGGATTTAACCATACCTGAGGGAGAATTAGGTGCTGTTTAGATATTCGGTAGTAGAATTGTGATCACCCATAGTGGAGACTACCCATTTTACATCAAGCGAGGTACCGACCTTCACTCTTTGTGACTTTCTAGAAAAGCTTTTAGAGTGTGTGTCACCGTACGTCAATTCCGGTAGGAATGGTGAGCTACCCAACTTCGCACCACTTTCAAAGACTACTTTTGATCTCTTGAGTGCTAATTCACAATCATGAGGGTGACGTCTAAAGATGAAAACTCCTTCTAAATATCGATTTGCGTTAGCATCTCTCTCTCTCAATCGCCAAGACCCATAAAACACATCATCGTCAAAGAACCTGAGTTAATCGAATATTGAAAGAAAAATTGATATAGTCCAAGGTTTATGTGCAACAAAGAAAAGAAAATAAGATGAGAATTAATGAAGTTTGTGAAAAATTGAGTTTATCGTTTTAGTGTTGTTAAAAAAAAAAAAAAAAAAAAAAAAAAATTATTATTATTAAGTTTTTGTGAAGTTCGAAGTTCGTCATCAATAGTTGAAAGATCAAGACCGAAGACCGAAGATTGAAGACGTTTCTATGGTTTCTTATGAGAGAGTGATGTTAATTGCCGATCGGGTGAGAAGTGAGTGAGTACTCCCACCCTTGCTAATGGTTGATTTCCTTTCTTAGAGATCATCGAAAAGATTCTTTTTGTCCACACTTCCGTGGAGTCTCCGATTTTATTTCGGAAGGTTATCCTTCTTACCTACAACGTGTGCAGGATTTCTCTCTTTATTCCCGCCCGCACACATGAGAGACTAAAAAGCGATCTTTTTGAGTGCAATTATCATAAAATCCTAATGGTGAGGCGTGTCGAGGCTTATGATCACAATCGAATCCGAATTCTTTCATATGGTATGGTTACTTCTCGCTCAAGACTTAAGGATGAGAATGCGTTCTTCGATAGTTCTAACTTCACACTAGCATGCGAAACTCTATGTCCTCATAGCTTCTTGGAGGCTTGAGACTCTTTTACACTCGGTTGGAGAAGGTTTTGTGGGTACACCTCTCGGTAAACCCTCACGAGACTACAACTCGTCCACTAGGGACACCTAGGGGTTTAAAGGCTTAGTGCATACGCTAAATGCATTCGAGAGACCAATGGCAGTGGGTATAGTTAGGATTTCTTATTTTCCTGAATTTTACTTGAGGACAAGTAAAATTCAGGTTTGGGGGTATTTGATGAGTGCAAAATAGTGCATATTTATACATCTTTTTATTGGCATTTTACTCATCTTTTGCGCTTATAAATCAGATATTATCCCAGATTCTGTGTTTTCTTTGTTTTCAAGAATAAATATTTGTATTAATTAATTTTATGTTTTTAGGTAATAAATAAAGCTTGGAGAATCGAGGAGCTAAAGAGCAAGAATTGAAGTCAAACATCTATGGAGCAGATAGCCAAAGCCCGCGCCAAATCGGTTGCAACAACAAGGAAGACTTGGGCTAGAGCTACCCATGACCCGGATCCGAGCCCGCTCACTCTGAGCCATTGAGATCTCCCTCAGCTACATCCAACGGTCGCTCCATCGCTTACATCTATCTCTCGATGATCCCGTGCAACACCAGAGCACACCAAAACCGCCAACCAACCTCGACCGTTCGGATCTCTTCAGCTCCATCCAACGCTCGCTAGGCCATTCCCATCGACTCTCGCTGCACCCGCTCAACAACAAATTCACCCATACCCTATACCCATCGACCTAGCTTCATTTCTCTCCATCTCTCTCTTTCTTCTCCCCCTACCTCTCGCAACTCCCTCCCCCCGACCATCTCCTCGCCACCGTCTCCTCGCCAGCCCACCTACACCACCAACTCCATCATCACCCGACACAACACAACCACCTACTTTCGCCACCCTCGTTTTGACTTGTCTCCATCCAGTAGCTTCTTCCTTAGAAGCTAGGGTTAAGACAATCGAAACTAGGGTTACAACAAATCAAGGGTAGGATGTCTCGAGCTAGAGGAGCAGAGGGAAAGCTCGATTCACACGCGAATCGTAGTATGGGTTCATTTTATTTTCATTAAATTTCTATTTTAATATCAAATTAGGGTTTGGGAATTTTGGGTCGTTGCTTGTATAAATAGAGAGTGAAGAACATGTTTTCGACACGCCCTGGATTAGCCGAGTGTCACTTAGTTTTAATTTGTGTCTTGTTATGTTTTAATTTCAATTTCCGGGGTGTGTTGAAACCCCTGCTCATATGCTAAGATAGCTCCCCTGTTTTGTATTGTTCTTGAAGCTTCATGGTTTAATTGAATTGTCAAGTTGAGTATATGACCCCGTGATGGAGTGTATTGTAAGAAGACACTCCATACTAGGGGGAGTGTGTGAGATTAGCAAAACAGAGATTATGGTGCTCTTCCCGGAAAGAGCCAAGATCATAATTAGACTAGGAATTGCCTTAGCTTAATATCGGGTGGTGGATTCACCACCCTGGTCACTTTCCATATTTTGATACAACCTTAGTTCGGTTCATTTCAAACTCACCTTTTCGGCACAAAACCTAGTTGTCGTCACTTATTATCACTTAAAACTCAAAGAGAGCATAGCCTTAGATCACTAGAGCACCACAAGTCTCTGTGGATCGACTCGCACCTGCCCTGTGCTGCAAACCATACACCGTGCACTTGCGGTTTAAATTGTAGGCTAAAAATAACCCCATTCTCAGGCCTACCACGTACAGAGAATCACCGATGGTGATGATCACGGCAGCTAATGACCCCCGATGGTGATTTCTTGGTCTGATGAACTCGAGATTACATAATTAAAGTCATCGAGTTATAAGGAGACGTGGGTATTATCTAAAATTGATTTTCCAACGAGTTTGAGTGTTGCTTTGCCATCATCGCTGTGATTATGATTGATTGATGTAGAATATCGGGAGGAGTTTTGGTTGGCAATGTCGCTGTTGGTTGAAGTGAAGGTCGGGATGGTTGTGTCACTTCGAGTGGAGTTCCACAGACACTGATGGTGATGAACTCGAATATAGAGGCTCGGAGCTGTGGACGATGGCAGTAATGAGATTAGTCGATGATGTTAATAATGGAGCTCGAGATGCTGGATGTTTTGATGAAACAAAGAGAAGACAATGGAGATGGTTCTGCTGCTTGGGTTGTGGGTGAGACTCGATATAGAGTTGAGCTTGGCTGTTTTGGTGATTATCTCGCCGATACAACGGTAATGGGTTTCAAGTCGATTGATACTCGAATGGTTGGATGCCGCCATTGAGCTTGGCGGTGATGATGAAGAATTGGGTTTGAACGTTGTCGCTATTGCGGATGGGGAGCTCGAGTTACAAAACAAGCAGAAGATGGTCGAGCTTGTCGAGGCATGAAGATGGACCGAGTTGAGTCCGGGTTCGCCATTGATGGCACATGCAATGATGATGTCAAGTGGCTGGCCGAGAATGAAGGCTAGAGAATGGTTTAATGGTGTCGACAAAAGCAAGAGATGGAGAGGAGTTCAAGTTTGTGATGGATGGCTTAGAGAGATGGCAAAGATGACGCCTTTTGCATCCGTCGTTGGTCGGAGATGGAACTGTTATCAAGCTCGAAAATGAACGGAGAAGTTCTATCGAGTTGTTGATGTGATGATACCAATGGCAGTGGTGATGAAGCCGATAGGAGAATGAGGATCGTGTTGGATTTGAGTTTGGGGTTCGATGGTAGAGATATTGATGACTGAAAGAGAATTGGAGTCCGAGTTTGCGGTTGATTGTGATAAATATTTCAGTTTGAGAAAGAAAAGGATCCAGTGACTCAACGAGAAAAAGAAGAAGCTAACATGGGTACGTCGGTGCAAATATTTGGGATATGTACCAACTACGGGTAATACTTATCTTAGGCGGACTTGTGGGTGAAGTTAGGTTTCGATTGAAACCTATATAAATAGCCGTGACTTTCCAAGAAAAATACATAACTTTTGGGAGAAAGAAAAGTACAGAGAAAAGAAGAGAAGAAAGTTTTTTATATTCTATTTTAGGGTTTACCCCATTAGGGGGAAACCAAGCTATTTTCTTCTTCTTCTATATATATTTTTATGGGTTTTAGTAAATCCATGTGTAGCTAAATTTTACTGATTAAGGTATGATTTCAAAGTCCTGATAATGAAACTTTAATTCTTTTCACAAATTTATTTTGAGTTTAATTTTCTTGTCGATTGTCTTTATTATTTTTATTGTCTAAGATTACTATTGGGTTATTCAATTGGCCATTTGAATTAACCTGATAATAATTCTTCTACTAGTATTGGAGTTGGTGATACGTGTAATAGTCACTCAATTCCATACACAAGTAGTACATCGCAAAAGCTGACAGGGATTACATTAAGCAATTGTGTATAGAGATGACACTAGTAAGCGGTGCCGAGCTTATGCGTCCGATGCTAGGATCAACCTAATTCACAAAACGTAATGCATTCGGTGGGTTACACCTTGAGAGCTTATTCATGGTGGCTCGGATGGATAGAATCGGGTAGTCGAGCGCTTAGGTATCCAAAGGACAACATGAATTCCGGAGATAGCGAGCTTATTGCTATTCTACTACAAGAAATAGACAAGTACTTTTATTAAGTTTTACGTTCGGTGGCGAATGATTCCTTAATCATCTTTGTTTTCTTACTATCTCGTTTATTTTACTTTAATCAAACACCCCTTCTTTATCTTTTATTATTTTGCTAAACTAAATAACATATCAATTACACAACTCTCGTGGGAACGATCCTTACTACCGCTATATTACCAAATAATTAGTGGGAAATATTTTAATTAATTTGTTGCACTTACGACACGCATCACCTCCCGGGATTGAAAGGGACCGTTGATCGTCGCACGCCTTCGTTTTTTGGTAGTCGCGTAGGGAAGGCCGGCATGGTGGCGCGGCTAGGTTGGCATGCCGTTGGCATGGCATGGTTTGCGTGGCCAAACTTAGGTTTCGGGCCAAAGGTTACCATGCGTCGTCCGGTAACCTTGGATGGCTAGGATTTGCTCCTCGGGATTGAATGGGGACCGTTGATCGTCTCACGCCTTTATTTTTTGGTAGCACGTAGGGAAGCCGGCATGGTGGCGCGGCTAGGTGGTTTGGCATGGCCAAACTTAGGTTTTCGGGCTAAAAGTTACCATGCGTCGTCCGGTAACCTAGGATGGCTAGGATTTGCTCCTGGGGATTGAAGGGGGACCGTTGATCGTCGCACGCCTTCGTTTTTGGTAGCCGCGTAGGGAAGGCCAGCATGGTGGCGCGGCTAGGTTGGCATGCCGTTGGCATGGCATGGTTTGCGTGGCCAAACTTAGGTTTTCGGGCCAAAGGTTACCATGCGTCGTTTGGTAACCTTGGATGGCTAGGATTTGCTCCTGGGATTGAATGGGGACCGTTGATCGTCGCACGCCTTTATTTTTTGGTAGCCGCGTAGGGAAGGCCGGCATGGTGGCGCGGCTAGGTGGTTTGGCATGGCCAAACTTAGGTTTTCGGGCTAAAAGTTACCATGCGTCGTCTGGTAACCTAGGATGGCTAGGATTTGCTCCTAGGATTGAAGGGGGACCGTTGATCGTCGCACGCCTTCGTTTTTGGTAGCCGCGTAGGGAAGGCCAGCATGGAGGCGCGGCTAGGTTGGCATGCCGTTGGTACATAGCGCGGCTAGCGTGGCTAGGGCCAAGGCAAGGTGCGGTTTGGTGTGAATGGTTTGGCTTGGCATGGCGGGGCCAAGGGCTTGGCATGCCATGGGCGCATGGTGCGGCTAGCATGGCTAGGGCCAAGGCAAGGTGCGGTTTGGCTTGGCATGGTGGGGCCAAGGGTTTTGCATGCCGTTGGCACATGGCGCGGCTAGCATGGCTAGGGCCAAGGCAAGGTGCGGTTTGTCTTGGCATGTGGGGCCAAGGGTTTGGCGTGAATGGTTTGGCTTGGCATGGAGGGGCTAAGGGCTTGGCATGCCATGGGCGTATGGTGCGGCTAGCATGGCTAGGGCCAAGGCAAGGTGCAATTTGGCTTGGCTTGGCATGGTGGGGCCAAGGGTTTGGCATGCCGTTGGCACATGGCGCGACTAGCATGGCTAGGGCCAAGGCAAGGTGTGGTTTGGCTTGGCATGTGGGGCCAAGGGTTTGGCGTGAATGGTTTGGCTTGGCATGGCGGGGCCAAGGGCTTGGCATGCCATGGGCGCATGGTGCGGCTAGCATGGCTAGGGCTAAGGCAAGGTGCGGTTTGGCTTGGCATGGTGGGGCCAAGGGTTTGGCATGTCGTTGGCACATGGCGCAGCTAGCATGGCTTTGTAGCGCCCCCTAAGCTAGCAGCTGACTAATCCAAGAGATTAACTAAATAAAGAGGCACTAAGAATCAATCATATACTTAAGCATTGGATGAAGGAATCTGCTATAAAACTTAACCCAAAACTAACCCCGCTCAGAAATATATATACAAGATCTTCTCTCAAATGATACATATACAATAGTCATTTGGTTTACAAATAGAATAATAAACATATCACACTATAACCAACTAAAGAAGTCAACTTCTCGGAGCTTTCGTTGCTTGCAACTCGGTCCTCTCCTCGGCCGAAAGTGGGAATAATTAACATTTAACTTCTAGGTAATCATAGGCCGGATTTGGAAACAATACATGTTTTCTGAACATTAAATAGTGACCAAGTCACTAAAATAAACAAACATGTGTATGGACAAACTCCTTCGTCAAACAATGTATATATTGAGTGTCGACCACTTCTTTACACACCCTATTATCCTATATGGTGTCGACCAATTCCTTACACACCTATTAAGCACCTATGAAGGAGCCTATCATATTCCTAATAGATGTCGACCAATTCCTTACACAACTATTAGGCATACAAATGGAAATTCTTATTTCCCAAACAATTCATATTGACAACAAAACATCACATGTCCTTTCCAAACCATGGAAAGATTAACAGAATTATCGTAAAACAAGTTGAACAGTGCATAAAATATAGAGACAGAAATGCATGACTTTGTTAACATAAACTTTTGTAAAAGAAACAACAATGGTTACCATAGAGTCAAATGTATTCCCACCTCTTTTGATGAAAAGCCACGCCTACCTCGAGATCCACGACCCGCTGGTTCGTCCTTTGAATCGATCGTTAATAATATAGTCTAACTGTTAATCACACAAGAAATCTAAGAATCTAATTCTACTGAAAAGTTGTTGAAGGTACCCCCGGAGGACACATGTTATTCGGACTCTCAGTTTTGGATAAGGGGCACCCAATTACTAAGGGGCACACTAGCTGCTATTTGCACCCCAAGACATCCACTTACTATTCACACCCCAGTGCTATCGGCACCTCAGACTTCGCTAAGGGCCACCCTTCTTCATCATTTGAATTTTTGAATTTCAATTTTGCCGAGAACTTTGGTTTGCAGCTGTGCAGTTACTGGATTGGATTTGGCCGAGTATTTAATGGATATTTTCACGGGATTCGACTGGTATTTACTCATGGAGATAAAACAAAGGTTAGCCAGATGTTTTGAAGCGATAAAAAGGGGAGAGATTCGTGGTTACCAAGAAAAAGAGACCGAGTATTCTTTGGGTTACTTCTGCATATTTTTGGAGATTTTCAAGGGTCATTATGTCGAGATATTATCTCTACCTAATTAGAAGAGAAGATGACGTGTTCTGGTGATTAAAAAAAGAAGTAACTCTCATTAAATTCGGTTGTTGCAGTAAAACAGGGTAAAAAAAATATTGAAGTGTGATGGCCACATGTCTGACTTGTTCTTGAACAGATATCAGCTTATTGGGAGATGTTGAAGTGTGTAGAGCTAAAAAATACACATGAAGGAGGTAAATAAGGAAGTAAGTACGTAAAAATGGATGAAAATATCCCGAGAATATTTTGTATTAATGGGGAGATATTTTGGTTTAATGAGAAGTTATTATTGGTCCGAAGGGGTATAAATTAGTTTCCTGAGTCGAAGATAGGATATGGGGAGTTGGGAGAGGCTACAGAGAAGAACAAGAAGCTGAAGAACAATAAACCGATAAGAACTGTCGTTCTTGACAAATCTCATATTCATACCATAAACGATAGTTCTTTTGCGACACCATATAACAATAGTTCTTCGCAACGCTTGTAACAATGAGTTGTAACAACCATTAAGCGTTGCAAACTTCTGGATTATATTATTTTCCTCTCTTTTCTTCTTTGTAAACACCATTTGAGCTATAAAAATATATTTTGAGCGTGTTTTTCACCATGTGGAGCTGAACCTTCTGGGGACGACGGAGAGAAACCAAAATTCATCATGTGGTAAATTCATTTAATTCTTTATATGACTATTTGCATTGAATTAAAATTAGAAAAAGATTTTTCTTAATTAATTGTCATTTCATTTGATGGTTTATGCTTAGGATTAATTCTTTTGATATACCATGCTTAAGATTTACAATTAATACCGTAAGAATCTACATTAGGCAAATAAATAGAGTCAAAATTCTTATTGAATGAGCTATAATGGTTTTGAATAAATATGTGAATTGCATGAATTTGAATATTTGGTGGAATCCTAGTCCTAGAACCTCTCGAAACATTGTTATTATTTTGTATATATTTGCTAGTTTTATAATTTAAATCTAAAAATCAATCTCATCAAGTTCGAGTGAACGACAACTCTATTTACCACTATATAAAATTTGAACAGCCACTCAAATCACCAATTTGGCGAAGATGAGTGGTCGAGATCGATTTGCCAATAATGTATTGTCGTAAAGTAATTTTAGGTTTTTTTGAAACAGCATGTTCACGTTTCTTTGGGCTGGCGTTTTGATGCGCTTTAGCCTTGCTATGAGCAAGTCGATCGACCACGTGTGGAGTTGGTTCGATGTTGAACGTGTTGGTATCTCCTTGATCATTTGGAACACGATATAAGCGGGTCCAATTCGGCTAGCGAAGTTGGACGGATACGATTAATTAGCTGCAGCTGTGTAATGTTGCTTATTCAATTTAGGGTTTTAAAGGCTGCGCGCGATCACCCTCCTTGGGGTCAAGCGTTTTAATGTTCTTTGGTCCTATTGGGAACAGTCGATCGACCAAGGGAGAGCTTGGGCCGATGGTGAATACATCAAAGATCTCTTTGATTACTCGACATGCGATCTAAGCCGTCCAACTAGGTCGGCTAAGTTGGACGGACGTGATGCGTTTTGAGACCGTTTTTTGCCGGTCTCAATTCGTTTGAGTCATGTTATGCAGCGTGAATGCCCACGTTTAGGTTGGTGTTCGGAGCACTGGTGAACGAGCTACATAGGGCTCGGTCAACTAGGGCATTAGTGGGCCCGCCGATGATTACTACGGTGATTGCCTAGCTCGTTAGGGGTAGGCTAGGCTTATTGAATCGCGCGGCCAAATTGTGCGGCCGTGATTATTTTGAGACTGATACTAACAGTCTAGATTTTTCGAAGGAATTTAAGCGTGCTCGATCGCACTATCTTTCAATTAAAGGCGTGTTAACACGCTAATCTCTTTGCAGAGGGTGATGCAGCCCATGTGGGTACTACCATGAGGGTCTCAATACGACATTTCTGGGAGATTCATGCTACTCTCCCGAGAATGAACATTCGATCGTCATGTCATGTCAATAATGAGAGTTCTACTGGGAACATAGCACGGAAAATACCGGGCGAGTCATGCATTAGTTAATAATGCTTGTCATAATATAGAATTCACAGAATACTTGGGATTACTACTATGCGCACCATTCTCCTGAATGAATTTCATATATACTGAGTTGTTCAATATGTGTGTAAATAAAGAGGTTGGAGCACTCGTTACTTTCAAATGGCCTTTATTCCTTTGCAGGACGACAGCGCATTAAATACGGGATTTTACAATTTTGACCCTAAATTAAAAACCACCATCAACACCGTTAAAGATCAAGAAGAAGATGTTCGCTCAAAAAGGTCCGAATATGACAATCTTCTTCGAAATCTCTTTGTGTTGAAAGAAAGACTTGCGAGAATCCAAGATATGACTCTCAACAAACATGTTTTAATGACAGAGAACTCAGTCTTCTCGCCATAGAAAACCTCTTGGGGACTGATCTCGCTGCTGCCCTTGATGAGGTAAAATCACTGGAAGAGAATCTGAAAAGATTCAATTTTAGCTCTACAAAATTTTCTTCTATGCTTGGAGCATGTAAAGAACATCGTGATACACGTGGTCTGGGCTATAGAGGAATAGACGCTCCAAGTACTAGTAAGATCAATTTTGTTCGTGCTAATGACAACTCTCCATGTGAAAACCTTTTCCAGCAGATGACGTTCCTAGGAACAAGGATTGTGCACCTTCGAAATCAACTCATATGAGAACAATCAAGAACAATTCCTTTAAATCGCTATTATTGTGGAAATAAAGGACACCTTGAAGGAGATGTAGTTTTCGACTGAGGAATGAAAAACTTCATAACATTCTTGCATGGATGTCTAAAGAAGTAATTAAACCTGTCTCTCATCTTGTTGCAGTAAAAGGCATTGTCTGCAATAATCAAGAAAATGATGTGATGAGTTATTCCTTGATTATGTTTTTGAGACAAAAAACGCCTACAAGAAGAACATCAATTGGACAACTGACTCTTTAAATTACTCTGAGAAGAGAAAAAGGCATAGGAGGAAGAAATAAGGTTCAAATTCCTTTACTCTCTTTGAAGAGGGACTTAAATCCAAAGTGTCTGTTCCAGACTTCATTCATATCAATAATCGAGTCTCGGAGCTCAAGACCAAAGCCTAAAAGACTCAAACGGAGCATTAAGAAGGCAAGGAAAGCCTGGGTTTCTGTGCATCCCTTGTTCTCCTCTGTTTAAATCTCTTTCGACTAATTCTATTGATTTTTTCTAAAAATCTTCATGAAGGAAATAGAGAAGAAGTCAATATTCTTGATGAGCAAAATGCTCATCAAAATACAACTTGGACCGCTCAATATAGCATCCTTCTTGTAATTATGAAATGATGCTCATAATTCTCAAGAAGATCTTTTGTCTTGAGAAAGTATTCGTTTTTATATTATTCTTTTCATTATCTTTTCCTTTACATAATGATGATCATAAAACTGATCCTTGCTCCAGTAATTTACATGATCTTCCACTCTTGAAAATACTTCTTTGTTGATTGCCTTGAAGGATTTTTTTTGTCCTCTTCCCATTGACCAATTAGTTGTTGTTCATCAACAATTATCTTATGTTCCTGTGAACTAAGTTTGTCGTCAGTTTGTTTAGAATATGTCCTTGAGGTTTATCAAGACTACTTCTAAATTTGGCTTCATTGCTCTCTTGGTCTTGTACCAAGTTTGTAACCATTGTGCACGAACACCTGACCCGTACGGAACATATACGAGTAACCCTAAGGTATCCTATGAATCACTCATATATATATATATATATATATATATATATATGTGTGTATCATGCTCCTTTTGATACATACATGTTCCTTAACGTCAAAAAGTTCTCATGAATTTTTCTGTGTGTGCACAATGGATGGAAGCAACAAGGAAGACAAAGTTGAGAATGGCAAGACTATCGAGTTTCACGAAAACCCTGTTTTCATAACCTGCTATCATGTTGTTGATCATGAAAACAATCTACCAGTTCAGATGTCATCACAACTGGTAGGAAATCTTCTTCGATATTTTGAGGTCAAACGTGAACAACTTGGAATTGCAACAAAGAATCTTGATTTTCTGAAAAACGAACTAAAGAAAGCAACTGATGAACTCGTCCATGTTCGATCTCTGGTTGTTGTCCATGTTTAATTTTTTTTCGAAATATGTTCTCTAAGAGTTTTCTTTTCTTTTGTCTAGGAAACTTCTTATGAGAATTTATTCTTGTGTTTTAAGAAGGATAACTAGGGTTTGGAATAGCCATTATTGTGAGTACACATAGCCATGTCCAACGCTTTCATCTTGCAATGTTTTTAGATTTATTTATTTAAATTCTAAATTAAGTTTATTTGGAAGATGATTTTGCAGTATTAATCTTTATGGTTTCATATATTGCAACTTGTTAAGGGATATGTGTGTTTGCGTCCGTGAACTATGATTGTCCCATACATGGTCAAAAGTTAAGTCTCTCATATGTCGATATGCAAGTATTGATAAAAGATTGAATGAACTTTTGACAAACAAAAGAAAAGCCTATTATGTCATTATGAAAATATTGATGGAAGATAGGATGAGCTTTTGTTTACAAAGATTAAGTCTATTATATGTCATTGTGCAAATGGTGATGAGAAATAGAATGAATCTTTGTTTATTCCGCAGTATTGATCTTCCCTGATCCATATTTTTATGTAAATACTGTGTTAGGCTCAAGTAAGTTCTCTTATGTGAGCATTTCCGATTAAATTAATCATGGGTTCTGTTGTGGTTAATTTAATTGAGATTTTTGGATACAAATTCATGTTTCATGTGATTTGTTAATATCCAAAGAAATCATTCTTTTCTTGTGAAAGTAAGGTCGTTCTTGTTGTTCTTTCGGGAATGACATTTTATGGGGGAGAGTTCTTAATTGAACTTGTGCTTAATTGCCAAATCTTTATGGGGAGTGCGGCTGTGGAATATTATAGGGGTTATCTGATAGGTGCATTATTTTCATTAGTTAGGTACTCAAATGCTTTGCTTTATTGGTAGTTTTTGTATCATTATGCTTTGATTGCGTTTGCTTTTGAGTTTCTTAGGTGTTTTGGGTAATCTTAGCCAAAAGGAAGTGGAACTCGCTCAAATCTGGAATTTCTTCGCATCACCTTGAAGAGGACGAAAAGACGAAGAGAACAACAAAAGAATGAAGTCATTCCGACTTCGTATGAAGGAGCTTATGAAGCAAGTCAAAGTCGCAAAAGATGTACAAGAGAACAAAAATGCTATTGGCACTCCAGTATACGTGAAGGGGCAGACAAGCTTCAAAAGAAACTCAACTGTCAGTTTGCAAAACTCACATTTAACGGGATTGTTAAGAGCACCAGTTCATTGACAGTGATGACAACAGAGTTGTGCAGCAATGGAGAAGACGAAGAACATGGAAGTGATGATGAGAAGAATGAGTGCAGAGTTAATACATGGAAAAATGATTGCTTCCATGAACGAGTTTGAGATGTTGGTTGACTGTGATTGAAAGAACATACAGGAAATGGTGCAGTCGCTGTTATGGAAGAGATGCTCGAGAATGGCAGCGAAGATTGGTGGATGATCGATGGAGTCTGAGCTTTAACAAGTGAAGGAAATGAGATGTCTTCACTGCTTCTATTGACAGCATGTGATGGAGCTCGACAGTGATGGAGGAGATGTAGTGGTTGGGTGTTTCGAAGAGAATGGAGTTGATGAATGGGTGGGACAGTTGATGCGGTGTTGTGAACTCGAGGAAGCAGCGAGAATATGTGGTGGTAGAAGGATGTTGTCTCGAGAAGCGATGGAGAAGGAAAAGCTCGATAGTTCAAAGATGAAGATGGTAGTGACGCAGAGTTCTGAGTTGAAAGAGATGCTGTAAAATCATCATTGATGCTGGAGAAAGGCAGTTGAGCTGTAGTTTGGATATCGATGGAGTTTTGGCAGCGATGGAGTATACTGCGATGTTGAAACTGGAAGATGGAGATGCTCGAGATAGAAACTGTAATGATGTTGTAGATAAGAAGATAGGCTTTCTGCCGAGAATGAAGGTTAATTTGTTGTCGTGGTTGATAGAGAATAAGAGCTCGAGCTGGGAAGATTATGGCTGAAGTGAACTCGAGGAAACGGAGCAGAGAGTGATGGAGTTCGAGTCTGTGGATTAAAACTCTGACAATAGCAGATGCTTCAAAATAAGAGTAGGAATCACCATAGTGTTCTTTCTTCTTTTTTGGATGAGAAATATATGAGAATGTATATGAAAGCTTAAACACATAATTTGGGTGAGGAAGAGATGATAAAAGGGTCTCCTTTTATGGAGTTTAATACCCTAACGACTATTTATTTATTTTTGAAAAACTAGCCTTTTAGAGACTCAACCATATTGGCCCAAGTAAAAAAAACTATAAATGAATTGGCTGAGAGTGTCGACACCAAAAACAGCTGGGTATCCCATCCATTTTTTGTTCTCATAGTTGGGTTTATAACCGTTAAAGATACACATGTGACTCTGGATGATGATTTGACCAGGAGTTCATCCTCACCCAGTCGTACGTCAAAGTTACGGCCTAAAGTTCTTAGCTTCCCCACCGTAACCGTCTATTATAGCTTGGAAGGGAGATTTTTCCCGGCTGTTCATATGTGTTACTGTTTGGACAACAAAACATCTAAGTCGTAACTGGTAAACAAAACCCATATTAAGTTACGATTTTAATGGATTGGAATCAATTAAAATTGCTATTGGTAGTTGATTACATGGTTTTTCTGACTATTTTTACGATAGGTTTCATCATTTTCAAAAAAGTTCATCAAAAATCATCCCTTCTCCTTTCTCTACATCGTGAAAAAATGGAAAACAAGTCTTGATTTTCCAAAGGGTAATCTTTCGATTAATCCTAATCCTTCACTAATGTGAATTAGGTTAGTTAATCATCATAATAAACACTAATTCACTTAAGGGTATATTAGGCATTAAAATAATAAGATAAGGGGTGGTTACATTCAATATCTAATGACCCAGTGAAGTCCCCAAAATCCGAACCGTGTGCGGATTCCCTCCAAATGCTGCTGCACATCTCTCCTTCTGTAAATGCCCAGGAATCGCATAATTCAACCAACCACCACAGTTCCTTGCATCTTACAAATTTACAATACAAGAATCTTACAAAGATCTACCTTTACAACCAAGCATATCTAAATTATTCTAACTTGTCGCGGATTGCAGACCACGTGAGGAAGGTACCTTCCTCCTGTTCAATTATTTTTCTGTCGAATACACCGTGCTTTAACCACAACGAAGAAAAATTACGAGCTATTGTGTTGTCAGTTGTCACCCGTATACAGAGAGTTTGAGATGACTTTAAGGTCGTGATCATTAAAGTATGTATTACTGAAGACTCTCGACTCTTGACCCAACACATATCAATTATGAACCCTCCGTTGTCTTGAGAAGAGAGTAAGTACGAGTGGAATGCGCATTACTTTTGTGATTGTCGTTTCTACATGAGTCCAAAGTTTTCTAAGGCTGTTAATGGGGTGCCGGGATTAGTGAAGGTGTACCAATACTATAATAGGACAAAACAATTTTTACCTTGGATTGGTACACCCGTCAATCCTGACACCCCATTAGCAATCTTGAAGTTTTCAGTCCCTCGACTCTCGAGACATTTTATTGTAGTACATTCCAGTCCTCAAGTCTACCGGAAACCAATAGATTTCTACAACATTGGGGAATCTAATGAGAAAACTTTAGTTACCCTTGCCAAAACCATTTCAACGTTAAAAATTGGCAGATGAAGGACGATTACTTGCTCGGATATATTGGCACTTATGATTGCATTGGATCTCAATTTTAACCCATGTTGGAAATAATTACTGAATCTGATTTAGTTGGCACTTATGTGATTCATTCGAGAGGAGGATTCATGGACACTCTTAGATGGACAAGGTCGGATAAAATTTGCGCCATTTTCTCCGCAAAAACCCAAACGATAATGAAATTTAAGTCTAATATTTTGATGGTATATTTTTCTTATAATACATTCCTACAAAAATGAACACAATTCGAGATGTATAAAACCACCATCTACCCCTTTGAATATCAAAGTTCAAAATTAACGGTTGAAATTAAGATCGGTAGATGGTCGGGTTTGCTATCTCGGATTGCATTCATTTTTGGTAGGAATATAAAATCTTATAACGGAACATATCATTAAAATATTTGACTTAAATTCATTGTCGTTTGAGTTTGCTTGTAGAGAAATGGCTGAAATCTTGTCCGACCTTGTCCATCTAAGAGTGTCCATGGATCCTCCCTCATTCATAACATACATAGTTCTCCATCTTTTCTAGATATCTGCAAAGTTTGGATAGGAAAAAAAGTTCCTAATCTTCCTATAGAAATCATCTTGACAAAAGCTTGGTTTATTTGGAAAGAAAGATGTAATAGAGTCTTCGAACAAAAACAACAGACTAGTGCCCAATTAGGCTTAAAAATACAAAGATACCTAGATTACTGGTACAAGGATGATATCCCAACAAGTCTCTCTCGCTCTAAACAATGCTAAGAAACAGGGTTGGATACTAGGAAAGCTCAACTTAAAATTAACATATAGATGCAGCTTGGATTTCCTTGAATTTGCATGCAGGTTTTTCTATAATTGTAAGGAATGATGAAGGGGACTTCAAGATTGGCAGAGCAGACCATTCTCAGCCTCTACCTTTGAAGAAGCGGAAGCCTTAGGATTACTTCAAGGAGCGCAATGGGCAGCGGAGGAAGGATCACAAACTTCTCGAAGAGAAGCGCGGCTAAAAAAATCTCTTTGATTACATGAATGAAAGAGAATCTCAACTGGAATGGCGAGAATCACTATTTTGGATGAAGTTAAAAGCATTTTCAATTCCTGTCAAATTTTTTAGGGTTTTAATTTTGCCCCAAGAACGAGAAACAATGTGGCGATATATTGGCAACTAAGCCAAATCTTTTAGCAATGTCCTTAACTGGGAGAATGTTCCCCCTTCTTGTATTCAATCTGCTTTAGAAGTATATGAATCAAATGTTAGAGTGGTTTCCAACAACTCAACATTCGATGGATCTACTCTCGGAAATGTAAGGGTTACTAACTCCCTAAGTTAGTTCTTTTGGTATGCACTTAACTTACAAAAAAAAAAAAAAAAAGACTTAGTTGGAAATGTTGTCGCACAAAATTTAAATGGGTTCACTCTCATAGATATCTGGATTCTGGCGGAAAGAGGTTAAGTTGTATTCCTTCTTTTCAAATCAAAAGTGATATTTTTATATTTTATTTTTCAACAAAAATAATAAAAAAAAGAGTAAAAATATCATTTTTCTTGAAATAGAAATAGTATTCCATATCCCTTTTATTAAGAATATCAGGTGTGCTTTAATTTTAAGGAATTGCAATCATGATGTTCATACGCATGTGTCCTGGCGCGATGTTGCGGTCATCTTCCCTACGTTTGTTTAATCTTCGGGAGGTCATGGTTGATAATGGAGGTATTGATCGTATTTTTCAATGATGTTGTAGTAAGATGATTCGTTCGCTCAGACTTGTTGAGAATTTGTTTTAAAACTAAATAACGAAAATAAGGAAAAATATATACAAATACGGTGACAGGATGAAGAGAGTCTCGGGACTCGGGATTCCACTTGTTTTTCATGTTCACGGGGTTCAGAAATTAATTGTAGACATTTATAGCTCAAAACAAGGGAAACATCAACTCTATTATTTGCCAAAGTAGATTTCATAAAATATTACACGTAGGTCATAAGCATGGCGCATCAAAATTACCTAGAACTAAGCATGCTCCATCAAACAAAGTCACGAGTAGTTAATAGAAATCATAATTCATTAAAAATCAATGCAAATAGTAAATAAACAATTAATTAAGTTACCCCAATGGCGAAATCCAGCTTCCTCCGTCGTACCAAAGAAAGGTTTAGCTCCACATAGTGAAAAACACGCTCAAAATATATTTTTATAGCTCAATTGGTGTTTACAAAGAAGAGAAAAGGAGAAAATCAAATAAAACTGGGAATTTGCAACATTTATAGTTGTTGCAAACCCACTCTTACAAAGAACAACTGTAAACTGTCGCAGTTGACAGTATTATATCTTAAGCATATAAGACAGCTTTTTACGACTGTCTTTGTCTGTCTGTTCTTCGTGTTCTTCACAATTTTTTTCTCGCTCAGCTGCTTTGATTTCTCTCTGCAGCAATTTTCTCCACTATGTAGCCTCCCGCCAACTCTCGATCCCCCAGTCTGACTCCCAAGGATCCTTTTTATACCCAGTAGCACCATAGAATATCGTCATTAACTCCAGAATAATCCTCTTTAACTCCCGACCAAGTTACGGGAATAATTCCTTTATTTACGTGTTTGATGTAGCTAACACACTCACATCATGCTTATTACTCATATCTGATGATTCCAAACTCACTCAGCCACGCGAAAATCAACCAAAAATAGCACAAAATCTCGAGAATATCTCACGGGAGAATATTCCTCTCTGTTTTCTCGTGTTTGCCAATAACCTTTTTTTTTCTTCTCACGCGTTGGCTGAATTATTTCCTACATGCTTCCAACTCGATAAATATACAATCAGAAGGACTCCAACTCTCTCCGCACGCACGCTAATCGCAAAGAATAACTCTAAAATCCCGAGAATATATCATGTAGTGTGTATACCCTGTTTTCTTCCACGTGACTTCTTTTCAATCGATTCCAAAGATATTACCAACCCTGTTTCGGTAAATCAGGCCATAGTCAATCCATCTGCGCAACAAAATCTCCAAGAATCTCGCCAAGTATTAATCCAGGGAAATACGCTGTAACCGAATATTCAAATATATTTTCCCGCCAAGAAAATGAGGAAGAAAGGGGAGTGCCCCCTATCCTGAACCGGAGTGCGAATAGCAATTGCCACCCCTGGGTTGTAAATAGTAATTGAGGTTCCCCTTAGTAATTGAGTACCCATTAACCAAACTGAAAGTCCGCATAGCAAATGTCCTCCTGGGGTGCTCAGTATAATTTTTCGAGCCGATTTTCCAAAAATGTTTATTTCCCAAAAATACCTACAAACACACAAAACACCATAATAAGTACAAAAATCGAGCACTAACAATAGAGACACTGAGGACAATTCGGACACAAAAATGTGTCTATCAAATACCCCCAAACTTATTATTTTCTAGTCCTCGAGCAAATCTAATCTAGAAAAATAAAAATGACTACACTTAGCACGTGCAAAGAAGCCTTTTAAACCGCTAGGTGGCCCTAGCGGCGGAGTGTTGTCTCCGGAGGGTTTACCAGAGGTGTACCCACAAAACCTTTACTCCAGACCCTAGCTATCTACGCAAAACCTTGGAAGGCACTAAAGAATCTCCTTGGTTGGCATACTTATTGACTACAGGAGGAAGTACCCCGATGCGAAATTCCAATTGATGTACACGAGTTTGCACTCAAGCATACTAAAATTCATATATAAGTGACAGAGCTCTACTCGGATAGTTTCGTACATCATAACCTAGAGTCAACCAATCACATGGAAATATTAAGAAGATGGATGTAGAGAAAATGTAGATGGTTTTTATGTTGACTAAGGTGAACCTATCCTAATGGACCGAGATACCGGCTCGACTAATATCAACACAAATTGGCATATACAAGGGAACCAAATGTGGGTGATAATCCTAACTCTAGGTCAACACAATCGGCATATACAAGGGCTCCAGTGGTCGACTTTATTGAATTTATTCCTATTGGTCCGATGGTCCGGTCTCAATATTATTTTTTTTTTTTTTTTTTTTTTTTTTTTTTTTGGTATCTCAATCACTCTATTTCACCCAATCACTTATAAGAAAATAAAAACGAAAGGTGAAAAGGATTCAACGAGATATGGCGAAACTACCATGTTTTTTAATTCTAACACCGAGCTCTATGCTTTTATGAATAGACTCTTTAGATGTTTCCATCTAATCAGATTGGTTCTTCAACTCCTATAACCAAGATGCTTCCATCCACTTAGATTGGTTAGTGCCATCCTTAATAAACATAAATTTCTAGGCTCGAGTTTTATTTACTGCAACTAAAAAGTTTCTCCCATACCCCCAAACTTAAATCTAACATTGTCCTCAATGTTCTAAAGATAAAATTAAAAGCATGAACAAGGAGAAACTGCTATTACCACTTGAAGCAAAAGAGTTAAGGAAAGATATTACCGTGTTGCATGAGCATGGGTTACCTCCCAAGAAGTGCTAAGTTTAAAGTCTTCAAATTTACATCGGAAGGAATTAGTCACCTCATAGAATCATAAATTAATAGCCTAATAACTAAGGATCACCAAAACCAAAAAGGACTATCACAAGTAAAAGGAAACGCAACATGCCAAGAAAGTTAACAAATAAAGCACACCCTTGTCTAGTTTCTGTTTAAGACAACTACATCTAGATGTGGTTCAGTTCAAGTTCTATAACCGGGTCTAGATAACATATTTTCTGGGTTGCATTTCCTCAAAAGTTAGATCCGAATGCTCAGGTTCTAGAGTCTGGAAAAACTCAAATAAAAACTTAGAAGCACGTAATAATAACCTAAATAATTGTGGATCCTTAAAGTTAATCAAATTTGACTTACACAACTAACCACAAAGAGAGTGGTGGTCTTCCTTAAACAAATATGTCGACCCTAATCTCCTAAAGTAATTAGGTTTAGTCTCGAAACTTAATATCTGACACATTTGAATTTCATAAGTTCCCACAATCGGAGAAAAAGTTTTTGGTGGGAAAACAAAGTCAATCGAGGTATCGTAGCCTGGGTTAACCACATCAACCAGAGGATGGGTTTCTAACAACTGAACTTCTTTTTGGACATCATTAGGTTCAGGAAAACGTGTATGAAGATAATCTTGTAAAATGGTTGAGGCACATATGTCAAGTCCCAAGTGAGGGATCTCTGTAAGAGCTAAAGGTAAGGCACAAGGAGAATGATAATCACCCCCAAACTTAGAGTTTTGGGTGTCTCTAGATAGACTAACTACAATTTCCTAATTTCTAGATCATCGGAATCCTGAAAATGGTCAATTGCTTCTTCTAGGTTATACTCAGGTGATGCATCCTCACTCATATTTAAAAGCTCTACGAGTTCATCTTCTTCGTCTAAGACTATTGTTTCTAAATCCTTGGACTCTAAAACAAGATTCTCGGGATAAACTCGTTCCTCTAAACCATTATCGGCTTTGTAACTAGGAAATTCTACATCGTCTAAAACGGAGATACTTCTAGTCAAATCCTCATCCTTTTGAATAGGTGAATAATTATTAAAATTATTTGGATTTAAACCGAAAATATTACTATCATTATAAAGCTCAATTGGAGAAACAAATTCATGATCACTATGCCTAAAACTTCAGATTCTTCATCAACACTATCCACATCATGATCATCACTATAATAACATGAAAATTATCGAACCTCATCTAAACAAGTAGTGTTACCAATTCTAACCTCGTCATCTTGATTATGCGAATAACTATCTTCATTCTCAAGGGTATTATTGGATACACTATATTGGCAATTCCAGTTATTTCGAGCAATACTTTCATTCGTCTCGAACTCAAGTCTACGTGTTGACTCAAACTATCCTCTCAAGGGTCTCTTCCAAAGAAAGTTCCCTTAGTGTTGGATCTAAGTTTTGAGTTAATATATTGAGGATGTCTTCTAAAGAAGATTCGGTCATTGTTGCAGTCCTTTCGTCCATAACTACGTTATTCACCTCAACTAACTTATATGTCGTTTTAGCTAAATCCTGAGGGACTCTTCTAAAGAAGGAGTAGGAAATTGAAGGATCATAAAAAGGACTACTTTTCAAAAGTTTGATTGTATCCTCTAGAGACGAAGAACTAGTATTATAATCTTCTTGCTCGTAAGACTGATGCATTTGTGGATAGTAATTGGGCTCACCATGGTATGACCCATAACCTTCAAAAGGTTGGCGTTCCCAACCATTATTCCAACTATGGTCATAAAAAGAGTGATGTCCGTATTGTTCAGTTGGATATTCATATTCATTGTGATGGCTATTATAATACCAGTTTGACATCCTAACTAAGGGAAATTCTACACAAGCACAAACAAGGCCGACTCGACCATAACAAACCTGCGATTTCTAGCAAACAAAAAGCATGATGGCTTCACTTAGATTGTTTCTAGACCGGCTTCTAATATTTCGAAAAGGAACTCGTTACAATCTGAGCAAACCTCTCCGGAATCAATCCGAGTTGAAGTAAGTTGAATAGAGGCGAGGGAAGTCTGCGTGGAGCTTTGATAACCAAGGCCTCACCTGGCATTACAAGGCGGCGCGATCACGCATTCAACTCACGAAACCATCATGAACTTCGAAGTATGCTTAAAAGAGTAACCAATATTTTTCGAATGACTTTCCTATTAAGCTCGTCACCCTATCGGTCTCGTTCTATTCCAAATTTTAAAGCTTAGGTTCGCATTAAATATTGTTTTCCTAAGGCGGGCAAGAAGAGAACGGATGAAATCCGAACCTTTATCTTGTATGGCCGGGCCTTGTCCTTTCTTAGGAAATTAAAGAAGCCGTATTCGGTTCCTTGACATATATGCAAACGAAGGAACACGGAACCCGACCGACGGGGATTCGCGAGTGTTTCGACAAACTTACCTCCCGTTCCTGACGGGGGATGAACCGTTGAAGTCGACTCGGGCCACTGACTCCTATGTCAGTGTACGAACCCGAGGGGCCGAGACAGTATCGTAACTGTCGTCCTTCCCTGTGCAGTTTATATTCAAAATAACCCTTCCTTAGGGTTTTAAAAATAAAGTCCAAAAGAAAGTCCTTTCTAAAAAAAAAAATAATAATAATAATAATAACACTATCTACAAAATTTTCTTCTTCACTCCGTTCGGATTTCTATTTTCTTTCCTATTTTGACTTGCTTTTCTTTTCAGCACTTTCTCTTTTTCTTTCGCTCCACTCCAAATCTGAAAGCAAACAGAAATACCAAAACGCGTAAAAAAGGACAAAAATAATAAAAATAAAAATAAAACCTAAAAACAAATCTATACACAAGTCCGCGTCGGCGGCGCCAAAAATTGATCGTATTTTTTTAATGATGTTGTAGTAAGATGATTCGTTCACTCAGACTTGTTGAGAATTTGTTTTAAAACTAAATAAAGAAAATAAGGAAAAATATATACAAATATGGTGACAGGATGAAGAGAGTCCGGGGACTCGAGATTCCACCTGTTTTTCATGTTCACGGGGTTCAGAAATTAATTGTAGACATTTATAGCTCAAAACAAAGGAAACATCAACTCTATTATTTGCCAAAGTAGATTTCATAAAATATTACACGTAGGTCATAAGCATGGCGATCAAAATTACCTAGAACTAAGCATGCTCCATCAAACAAAGTCACGAGTAGTTAATAGAAATCACAATTCATTAAAAATCAATGCAAATAGTAAATAAAAAATTAATTAAGTTACCCCAATGGCGAAATCCAGCTTCCTCCACAAGCCCAAAGAAAGGTTTAGCTCCACATAGTGAAAAACACGCACAAAATATATTTTTATAGCTCAATTGGTGTTTACAAAGAAGAGAAAAGGAGAAAACCAAATAAAACTGGGAATTTGCAACAAACCCACTCTTACAAAGAACAACTGTAAACTGTCGCAGTTGACAGTCTTATCTCTTAAGCATATAAGACAGCTTTTTACGACTGTCTTTGTCTGTCTGTTCTTCGTGTTCTTCATAATTTTTCTGCTGCTGCTGCATATTTCTCTGCAGCAATTTTCTCCACTCTGTAGCCTCCCCCAACTCTCGATCCCCCAGTCTGACTCCCAAGGATCCTTTTTATACCCAGTAGCACCATAGAATATCGTCATTAACTCCAAAATAATCCTCTTTAACTCCCGACCAAGTTACAGGAATAATTCCTTTATTTACGTGTTTGATGTAGCTAACACACTCACAACATGCTTCTTACTCATATCTGATGATTCCAAACTCACTCAGCCACGCGAAAATCAACCAAAAATAGCACAAACTCTCGAGAATATCTCACGGGAGAATATTCCTCTCTGTTTTCTCGTGTTTTCCAATAACCTTTTTTTTTCTTCTCACGCGTTGGCTGAATTATTTCCTACATGCTTCCAACTTGATAAATATACAATTAGAAGGACTCCAACTCTCTCTAGACGCACGCAGAACTGCAAAGAATAACTCGGAAAATCCCGAGAATATATCATGTAGTGTGTATACCCTGTGACTTCTTTTCAATCGATTCCAAAGATATTACCAACCCTGTTTCGGTAAATTAGGCCATAGTCAATCCATATGCGCAACAAAATCTCCAAGAATCTCGCCAAGTATTAATCCAGGGAAATACGCTGTAACCGAATATTCAAATATATTTTCCCGCCAAGAAAATGAGGAAGAAAGGGGAGTGCCCCCTATCCTGAACTGGAGTGCGAATAGCAATTGCCACCCCTGGGTTGTAAATAGTAATTGAGGTGCCCCTTAGTAATAGAGTACCCCTTAACCAAACTGAAAGTCCGCATAGCAAATGTCCTCCGGGGGGTGCTCCGTATAATTTTTCGAGCCGATTTTTCCAAAAATGTTTATTTCCCAAAAAATACCTACAAACACACAAAACACCATAATAAGTACAAAAATCGAGCACTAACAATAGAGACACTGAGGACAATTCGGACACAAAAATGTGTCTATCATGTATCAGTTTACTAGGGGTACCAAGCTCATATAACACATATTAGAAAGTCTTCTATCTTATATGGATTTTACTATCCTCTTCATTGATCTGGCAATCCCATTAACAATGTTGTTGGAGGACGAGCAATATCAAATGAAATTCAGTTTTCTTAAAGAATACGATGTCACCGACTCACCATCAAATAGTTCTTCTTCTTTTTTTATAAGAAAAAGAGAAAACTACCAAATGGTAGTTACTCAACCGTTACAAACCGGTATGCGTAGTCGCTTCTAGCATCATGCGTAGACCTTTGGGAGTAATCCCTAGTAATGTCATTTTCGTTAACTCTTAAAGACTTAAGAGAGTAAAATAAAAACATTAACTTTGGACCTTTCCAGTTGAAATCGTCTAAATGGTTAGAATTTGTAATTAGACTAGCTACATTACCAGTCGTAGTGTTCGATCTTTAGAGATCTTGATCACCTTCCCAGACAAAAGAGACCGCTTCAAAATTTCCATCCTTCATTTGATGGTAACCTAGGTTGAATCTTCCTTGCACTTTTGATTTGTACTCATTATCTAGCTCCTTCGAGTCGCATCATCTTCAACATGAAAGTCTATGTTTTCTCTTTGTAACTCTTTGGCCCAGCTGACTGCTAATTTTGCTCATCTCCTGGCTCTATTGACTTCAGGGATGCAGTCTTTTGATTATTCTTTCTCCCACGCAGATTCATGTATTAGACATAGAAATAAAAGAAAAGTTAGTTCAAGATGTGTATCTAGCATATCCTTCCATGTTAGGATAGCCCATGTAACTAATATTGATTATGATACCAAATTTCCCGCCTATGATCACTAGTAATTCTGTCAATATTATCATGTTCGGATCTCTCGTAATACGATTGTTCAAAATATAGCTTTGATTGTGCATGACTCTATTATAGGAGCAAATGTGTTGCAATCTTATTATCGATAAGAGTACCAAAAGGTTGAATCTTCTAGAACACGATATCACATTTGATTTCCCAGACATACCAGCAAATAGTAGCAAAGATTTAAATCATATCTTTAAAGTGAGTTTGAGGGTGAAACCAGGAATTGAGCCAATCATTGATGTTGGTAGAATCACTAAAACATTGATCTTGAGGACCAAAAATGTTTATCCACACCTCGAAGCATAGGGATAAGAGATGAGAGTATGAGTTATGACTTCCTTTACACCTTTGCAGAGATTGCAGATTGGATCAATATAGTTAAGGATGCTTGCAGTTTTGGAATTGGTAGGTATAATTCCATGAGCACACTTCCAAATGAACATTTGTATGGATTGGGAGGTGTCCATACTCCATATCTTTTTCCAAGCTGGATTGTGGATGTCATCTTTGTACTTATTGTTAGAGCATTGATCGGTCGAACTCGCAAGCGTTGATATCTCAAGCTTGTTTGTCAAGTTTAGTTGATCAAAACTATATCTTGATTTCTAGTCTACTTATAACTATGTCTCGGATTAGGATACAAGTGTGTAGTTAAGCATTAGGCTTCACGACGTTCACCAATTGAATAAGAAGATCTACTGAAAACTTTGGAGGAACTTCGACGACAAAAGGTATGTGGAGACTAAAACTTATATATCAATCCAAAGTCTATTCAATTCTATATACTAATGAGACTAAGTTGTATATCTATATAGACTTTATGTTATACAAATTTGAAATTTCGAGTCGAGTTTATCTTGTTTATAGAATTCTCGAAATATGAGTTTAAAGCTTAGAATGCTTCATCATCTACTTGGCAACTTTAGTTGTAATTAATTCATTTGTTGGAAACTAAATATTAGGTCAAGATGATCATGTGAAAATTACCTTGAACATCTTATATGATCTGTGAGACAATCATTTGATGTTAACTTGGGATGTTTCAGTATTGACCAAATAATTAATCATTTGAAAATTACTTGAAGCTAGTGGTATGTGTAAGATTACCATTTTCGTCTTCTAAGGATGTTTCAAATCGATTAACGAGAGTTTTAGAATTTCTACCAATGTCTGAATACATCAAAGTATGTGTACCAAAGTATGCGAACTGTGAAGTGCTAGTTTGGGTCCGGAACTCTTGTTTGCGAACGAGTTTATCTTTATTGGGTCCGAAACTGTGGTTTGCGAACGGCAAAACTAGGCAAGGTCCGGAACGGTAGTTCGCGAACTCAGTGGTTAGGTTCTAAAATCCGTAAGTATGAAAACTTGTCCACATATTCTCGTATGCAAACTATTGTCTATACTCATGAACTCGTGGATCGTTTGCGAACTCTATTTGCAAACTAAAGTCCCTGAATATTGAATGCGTTAAGGTATGAGAACTCGGTTTGCAAACCGTGGCATTATGTTCATGTATACGTACTTCAGTACACTTACAAATCAAGTCGAATATGTTTCAAATGCTTATATATTTCTATAAGATAATTAAAATTTGAACAAGTCTCTTAAAACGTATTCAGGTACATTTGATTATCTATCATGATTGGTTGATTATTATATTGAGTATAGAAGTGTTAGATGAATATAACTTAGCTAAAAGTGTTCATATCGCTAACTTCGGTTAACTGTTATTGAGCCAACTTGTTATACACGTTCGTATAGTTCATCCATAGATGAAGATAAGTATATTTTATTTGTGTGTATCAAGCTACACCATCTAACAGTGGAGATTGATTGCTTATTTTCTAAATAAACTTAACTTGAATATTAAATCAGTTTTTCATATAACGGTGAATATTGATTGCTTTGTTAATAATCTTAGCTTTGATTGTAAGCAACCCTGATTTAAAAGACTATATAAGGATAAGCTCTAGCATATGGGAATCCTAATCCCGACACTTTCGTGTGTTCTGGTTGCAAACTAGAGTCGATTCTCTCTTAACTTAAGTTTTCAGTTCCTCTGAAAACCTTTACTAGGTTTAACGACTTAATGACTTCGCTTGGGATTCGTGAAGCCAGGTCCAACTATTTTCTTTGTAGTTGCGTATCCTGATTTTACTTTTTCTATTGTGTTGAGTTTAATCTTCTCGAAGATTTTCTCGAGATTTATCTCCGATAGGTAAGATATAAAAAGTCATCACAACAGTTTATTCATCTCAGACTCTTGTGATTCTGCAATAACTTCTTCTGCTAATCAGTTAGGTTATTGTGAGGTGACTAATATTCTAGGATGCTCTTCGGGAGACATAAGACCGGATTATTAGTTGTGTTTCCTGTTCACCTTGATCTTTATCTTAAGACCGAAACCAAAAATAGAATAGACTTATCTGTGGGAGACAGATTTGTTTATAAGTCTTTGAATTTGGGTCGTAGCAAGTTCTAGGCTGTAAAGGACGTCATCTAAGGAAATCAAGTGCATAAGGTCTTGTGAGATTCAAGAGGCGTAAGGAACGCGACTGTATCTTAATCGGTATGAGACTTGGTTATGGCTCAACTATATTCCAGTCAGAAGTAACTTGTAGTAGCCTAGAGTCCGCAACGGATTAATACGGTGTGGTGTTCAAGTTTGGACTAGGTCTAGGGGTTTTTCCGCATTTGCGGTTTCCTCGTTAACAAAATTTCCGGTGTACGTGTTACTTCTTTTCCGCATTATAATGTCGTTACATAATTGTAGTATCGCAGGTTGTGTGTTGTTCAATCACGATTGATTATCCAACCTTGCTTTTTGGATAGAACTTGCTTGACACTTTCGGACATTGGTCTTCGATACCATCCGAGTTATTCTCATATCAATCAAAGTTCACGGATTCATATCTCATTTGTTTTATCGATTGTGTTGAGAAAGAGATAAAGCTCTTTGATATCTTTCTTGATTGAGTTTCATTAAGTTGATACTCTAATTATATTGGAGTTTAATCCATACATATTGCCGAATGAAAAATTTGGGTGTGGTTGTTGTTCCCCCCCGTTTTCACTTATCATTAATCGTTCTATCATAAAAGGATTTCACAATGAAATTTTCATTGTCAGTAAGAACCCGGACAATTTTATCTTCCTCCTGAAAATTGATGGTTGTATTCTGGATAGCAACTTGGTCTTCTTCATTAAATATAGAGATATAAAGTCCACGTCTCATTCCACCGTAGTGTTGAGTAGTTGGTCGATCGTAAGGAGATCATTAGGGCAGTGTTGAGGTTTTTGCTATAATTTCCAATGTATTGTGTAACCATCTGTCCTCCCATGTTCTAATATTTTGACCATTACCAACTTCCATCCATAGTATTTCTTCACCCTTTCTAAAATGCCTTTCCATATCCAAGAGTTAGTTCTTTTTGGTTTAATGTCCATTCGATAACTTTTTTTTCCTTTTTAAATGATTTTGTCTTCATAGTGGATGGCGACAGAGAGTCTAGTTCGGGTATTAATCTCCAAGCTATTCTAGTAATCATAATAGTATTAAAGAATTTCATATTCCCCAAAACCCATTCCCCTAGCTCTTTTGGTTTACAAAACCGAGCCCAGACAATGAAGTATAATCCTTTGGTCTTCTTAAGGTCTTTTTCCCAAAAGAAGTTTCTCTCGAGTTTATCAATTTCTGGACAATTTTTCTTAAGGAGTTTGAAGCAGTTCATATGATAGATGCATGAAGTGGAAGTAACACTAGTAATCATAGTGGATATGCCATTATGAGATAGGTTTTCCCTTTTCCAATTTGCTAGTTTAAATTTCAGCTTGTCTATGCAAGGCTTGAAGTCTTGAATTTTTCTTTTATTGGTGAAGAGAGGAGACCCCAGGTAATGGTCTTTGATTTCAATCTTTTGAACATTCATGAAATTGCTTATATTGTTGGCTATGTCAGGATCAATATTTTTGCTTTGAGAAGATTCCCGATTTGGAGAAGTTTATCATTTGACCGGAAGAGTTCTTGAAGTTGTTGAAGATTTCCACTCGATTTTTGCTTTTACTGCATAATTGCTTTACAAAATACCATTCAATCATCTGCAAAAAGGAGGTGACTAATAGGTGGAGCTCCAGGACAAATTTGAGTGCCATGTATCAGCCCAAGGTATTCAGCATTAACTAGACTTCTATATAAGGCTTCCATACAAAAAAAGAAATGGTAAGGGGATAGGGGGTTCCCTTCTCTAAGACCTCTGGATGGGTTGAAGAATTTACCAGGTGCACCATTAACCATAACAACCAGGTTGGTGGAAGAAATGTATTGATGTATTAGGTTGCACCACTTATAACTGAAGCCCGTCTCTTTCATGATAGCAATGAGTTTTCCCGTGAGACCTTTGATGCTATTTTTGCCATTTCTAGTATTCATGTGATGTATGATTTCATGAGCGATAACTATGTTATCAGATATTTGTCTTCCATGGAAAAAAGTAGATTGAAATGGAGAGATGAGTTTTGGGAGAAGTGGTTTTAGTATTTGAACTATGAGTTTAGATATGATTTGTGGGTAATGTTGCATAAAGAGATGGGTCTAAAATGAGAAGGTGTTGTGGGAGGTTCAGTTTTGGGTATGAAGGAGATGAATATGGAGTTCATCTCTTTTAGAATGTAATCGAGTTGAAAAATGTTGAACCATGTTGTTGGAGCTTTGCTTGGTCGAACTCACAAATGTTGCCATCTCAAGCTAATCAATTTATAATCAAGGAAAATAATCATAAAAAAAATTGCAAAAAATTAATTAAATAGAATTATATCACTTTTATTGAAACAATGGTTTCCTCCTTCGCCTCGAAAAAGGGTTTAGCTCCTCATATCAATCACTTGCTCAAAATATGTATTCATAACTTAAAAGGTGTATAAGGAGATGAAAATAAAGCTAAGAATCGCAACGCTGTATAGGCATAACAGATTAACTAGTACAAAGAAATAGTTGGAAAAGATGACTCCCGTGTCACTAAAGGTCTTTCACAAGCACTTCTGAAAGAGACAGTTTCTCCAACCCTCCTCTGCAATTTGCGACCGCCTACAACATGTCAATGTTTCTTCGTGTTCTTGAGGTGCAGCAGCAGAAAAAAATTCCATGCAACTCGATTTTTCTCTTTTTTTTTGGGAACATTATTTAAATACCCCTCAAAACCCACCCGTTAAAATATACCCTTATTTAATTTTTAAAAATACCCCTACCTTCTAAAAATTGGAAGCAACTAGCACAAGTTGCTTTCAGAATTGGATGCAACTGGCACAACTTTCTTCCAAAAGTGGAAGCAACTTTCTCAAGTTGACTCCAAAAAAATTATTTTTTACACCTCGGGGGTATTTTTGCAAGGACAACCAAAATGAAGGGTCTTTATAACATTCCTATTTTTTTTGCCTCTGTAAGCTCTCCAAATCCTCTCTAAAGTTGTCTAGCCTTCCCTGGAATTCAAGCAACCCTTTTATACACCTCCATAACCCTAGAAAAGCCGATTAATTATCTTTATTTTTTTCTTCTCCAAGTCTTCTTTACGCGTATGTAGGTTGTTAAACTTTCCTTAATAGCTAGATAAATAAGAATCCCAGAGAGCATATATTCTCATAACAGCACATAACTTCCCAAAATAGATCAAAAGAAAACTCGATAATATCTCCAGTCCTGTTTTCTTTCTCGCGGATTATCTAGCCCAATTGGATCAAATCCATCAAGTATAACAAGCGTTTTTAGCCCAAACAGGTCTATCCTTACCAAATCCACCGATTGAATCTATCTAGAACCTGTGTAAAAATCGAATCCTAATTATGCTTGCCATTTTCCCCGCCAATTTCAATTTTAATTTGGGTAGAAGATGGTGTCCCCATATCCACCGTTGGGGTTCCTTTAGCACTTGCTTTGGGGTGCGAATATTAAAATTCCCCGGGGCCTTATCAACTCCTCCAGTGCCTTTAACACAATTTTGGGGTGCCTTTAACACTTTTCGAGCCAATTTTTCCGCAAGAGTTTATTTTTTGAAAAACAACATAAACATAATAAGTACAAAAATGGGCAATAACAATATATAGAATTGAGACAAATCGGACAAAAAAATGTGTCTAATGAATAAAGTCTTACAGATGTGATCTCTCGAGTTCAAGTACTCTCGTGCGGTACATCCGTGAAAGGTTTAGACTATTTACTTAATTGAGGATTCGCTAATCGCACAACTCTCAATTTTTACTCAAAAACCAACAAATCCTTTTTACCCGTCAACAACACCATGGTCCAATTACTTAACTGTGTATAATGATCGTTCTTCAACAAATATGCCGTATGAACTATAAATTTGTTGATGTTCATTTGAAAATTTAAGAATTTAATCATGTTACAATACACAAGTTTTTTAGTGGTCAATGATTTCTTAGAGGTGTTTTAGTGAGTCATAGCAATGTTAAACATATTTAAAAGAAATAAGTCTTTGAGCATCTGTTAAATTCTATCGGGAACGTTGGTGAAACAGTTCCTAAACTGTAAGACAAGTTCACGAGTAAGGGTGCTACGGTTTGTGAACCGGGTTCTCCAACCCTAATCGGCTAAAGAACTCATATGGACTCGGTTCGTGAACCGGGTTCGGCAAATGTTAGCCTTTTCTACCAACATAAAAATACAAGATCACCACGGTTCGTGAACCGTCGCATTTTGAACTTGCGGTTTGCGAACCGGTTTCGCTAACCTTCTTTGTGTTTCGAAACTCAAATATCAATGGTTTGCGAAGTGGTTCACAAACCTACCCTGAGATGAAATATCAGAAGTTCTGAATTTCTCTCTTTTGATGTTTGAAACATTCCCAAATGATAAAATCATTTTCCTGGGATATTTTCAATTGATCCACAAATTAATTCTTGAACAACAAATTGTTTCGAACTAATATTGTTAGGGACCTTTCAAAATTTATGCTTGAATCATATTTCGAGATGTTAACAAGATAAGCTTGACTCGATGTGCACTGATGTTGTGGGTTTCGAGAAAAACCAGGGATGTTGGCGGTAAATGGTTGAGATTCAAATCCGAGTCCTGGTTTGATAGGATGAATAGGTTATAGCCGGATGGAGTTTCCAAAATAGGGAGTCTGATATGCTTTAGAACTCGATAACTTGAGCAAGAAATCATCTTGGAAACTGACAAAGCTTCCATCGATGATATACCGTCAACCTATATAGTGAAGAACTACAGAAAAGACAAGGAAATTTGTTGGAAATAATGTAACCTAACCCCAACGGTTTTTGGAAATTGCCGCGTCAGACTTGAGTTTACACCGTCGCATGGTTAATGGGTTTTGGACGAGTTCAACCAAATCTATATATCTTTACTCGCGAATACTTTTATTTCCGAGCTTTGCTCTTAATCGGTCTTATATTTGAGTATTTATTCGTGCACACTCCTTAACGAGTGTATATTTCACATTTCAATCTATACCCTTGATTTAATTTAGGGCGTGATTCTAAACATGTAGAGTAATGGGGCCATCAATTAAATAATCAGCTAATTAGAAAAATATGTGAAATATACGCTCGTTAGAAGAGTGTGAACAGATTTGGACTCCTTATATTTTCGTTGAGTGTGAAACTTCACCAAAGTTGTTTTGCTGAGTTGGCATTTCAATCATTGAGGTGGGAATGGGATTCCAATGAAAATGATGGCATCTGATGCTTTATAACGTGGAATCTGATTTTACAATTTGCAATTATGGTAAGTAGGTAGGCCGTAGGCATGTAATAACAAATATACGCGGTTCCCCAAAAGAAAGACAAACACACGGGCTATTACATCACAATTTCAAAATACGTGTCGTTACAGCGAAGGTGTTTCCCGCGAAATAGCTTGATGTACCTATAGTTTGATTTATTGAGAAAAGCTAAAAAGACTGTCAAGCTAAAGCAACATCGAGTAATCAAATCAATAACTTTTTAGATTCCGAGAAACGTGTTATTGGCTACACATTCATGAATTGACGTATTTGGTATTGGATTGTGGTATTATTGAGTATGAATACCAACGGATATCCATTTTGGTTGTTGCCATTTTAGAAGTAACCCCTGCTTCAATTTTTTTTTTTCCTGTAGTAACCCAGGTTTGGAAAACGAACGATATGGCAGATCCTAGATAGCGTTGTGATTTGTGGGAGCGGATGCTCTTTTAAACATCGATGCCAACCAAGAAATATGGGCATTTCCCAGGAGCCAAGATTTCTAGTGCAGATTTTTGCTTTGGGCAGATAAATTTCTTTTTAGGGGGTGCAAAATGCAATATTTATGGATAGTTATTTTTTTTTGCTTTGGGCCTAATTAGGCTTAGGAGCCGGCTGAGCTGGGGTGCAAGTGCACACCCCTTCACTGGGCTGGCTACGCCCCTACATTTCCTATGGAATGAATAAATCATGTAATGGACTCCACAAATCTAAAAAATGGATTAAAAAACCAACAAAGGTATTGGTTTGTTGAGCGTAAAACCGCGCGGGCTAATAAAATCCGCATAAGGATTTCCTCATCTGCCAACCGGTCTTCCAAAACACTCACTACAAATCTGGTTTCCCAAAAATTATTTTATTATTTATCTCACTTTATCCTATTTTATCTCACTTAAATTCAATATTTTAAACTTTAATTCTATCATACAAAAAAAATTTATAAGAAAAATAAATAATAGTGTGACCCTAAAAAATCAGATTTGCTCATTTTATTCTAATTCTCCGAAATGGAAAATCATATTTATTCATCATGTGGTTTGTCAAAAAAATAAAAATTGGTTACCACCATAAGAACTGCCATAACAATCGTTTTCTTATTTTAATGACTAACATTAATAGCGCGTTTGGATACAAATTTGTTTCTGACTTTTGCTTCTCCAGAAGTCGAAATCAGAATTAGAAGTCAGAAGCAGGACTATTTTGCTTCATAGAAAGTTAAGTTTTCAACTTCTAAAAATCGTTTTGAAATTTGACACCCAAACTAACTTCTGACTTTTTAATTTTTAGAAGCCGAAAACTACTTCTGCTGTGTTGTCCAAACATGCTACTACTCCCTCCGTTCCGATTTATTTGATGTTGTAGAGATTTTCACGGAGATTAAGAAATATCAGAGAGAGTAAAATCTTTCCAATTCTACCCATATTAATTCCTTCTTAAAGATTTAAATGACCTAGTTTTTAGTTTCCAAATTCTAAGAAAGTTATCAATCCCGTAGTAATTTACTTGGGATATACTACCAAATTCTCCATCATTTTGGAACATAATAAAATATTATAGTAGATTTAAAAATTAGAATACTGATTACAATAAAAATTAATGATATTGTGTGATTTTAAGCAAGGGCAAATCAGTGAGAATATGGGAAAAATACTAAAACTATCATCTATTTTGGAACACACAAAAACCCCATCAAGTAAAATGGAACCGATGGAGTATAAGGTTTTTCTTTCTTTTAATAAACGTTTGAGCGTGCCTTTTCCGGGATCATTTTCACGTAATAATGACAATTGTTGTAGGGCCATGGGTTCATGTGTGTCATCAGAATTTTTGGAAAATTTTTCAAGATTCCGAGGGATATTTTCCTTTTCTTTTTTGTTTGTTGACTGTCATTGACGCGTAGCAAAAGCATAGAATCACATACAGTATATAAAAGCAATTAGTTTAAATATCAGGTAGTGATTTGCTATCAGAAAAAGTTTTTGGAAGAAGCGACGACTGTCGGCTCTTGTTCTAATTCTCTTGGTTTCTCTTTGTTCATAGAACAGGTGATGCAGTCGCCGATACCTTAGCTAAGCAAGCCAAACATTATACTTGTGCTCTTAATTGGGATTCTAGCTCACCTTTATGCCTCTATTAGAGCGACTGCTGCATTGAGTTACTATATTCTCAAATTTTAAAGTCATACATGGCTTTTTTGGCTTAGCAATTTGATAGGCGACGTAGTGGTAGACCGATCAACGTACTTAATATCACCGTTTCAGGAGAAACGAAATCAAAGAATCCGTCCAACTCAAACACATTTTACAATAGCGTGTGGTTTCAACGCAATTTATAATTTTGTCTTCTACACCATGGGGTTTAAAAACCGTTTGTCCATTGAACGTTTTCTATAATTACTTTAACCAAACGACATCTTAAACCCCGCCTTAGTCTAGATGGTTTTTATAAACACGCTTGATTATAAACGTGGTTTATAACTAAGTTTTTATTAGATGGTTATCAAATAAGTTTTGAAAAACGTTATTAATAGCAACGTTCAGTGGAGGAGGAGTTATAAAATGTTGAGAAGGAGTTATAAAATGAGTCTAGTAGTTGAGAAGGAGTTATAAAATGAGTCTAGTATAAATGCTTTTAATATAAACGTGTAGTTGAACGTCTATTGAAATTACGTTCAAGTTAGCCGTAATTATAAAATGCGTTGGAGGCTACACGCTAACAATATGTACGTTTATGAAAACGATTTCTTATATGACGTTTGATCCACACGTTATCTTAGAGAACGTTTTACAAATAAACGCAAACTTCAACACCTTTTAGAAGTTCCAAGAAATTTAAGTTAACGTTTATGTCCAACGCATTTTATAAATGCGGGAAGCTATATATGAGATTTGCCAAATAAAGTTCTCATATATAGACATCCGGTTTGAGAATATGGAAATATGAGACTTATAGCAACTAGGAGTGTGATTGGATTTGTTGTCATATATGGCTTATAACAACAACACTAAAGTTGCTCTTACTTTTGTAAGCACGACCACTAGCACCCTAAGAGCAACTACAGTGGGCGACCAAACCCATTTATTTGGTCTCTCGAACCGGGCGTAGCGGGACTTACCATCGACCAAATCCTGACTAAATCAACAGTGGCGATTATATTTGGTCGGCCGACCAAGACCAAACCCAAATTTTAGTCGAGCGTTGATATAGTGTTCGCCCCACAACAAAGCGTTGATATAGTATTCGTCCCACACTAGGCGGACGTAAAGTCTACGCCCCACAACAAAGCGTAGTTTATACCCCCGCCCCATATATATATATATATATATATTTTTAATTTATTGTGGGGCGAGGTTTATACCTCCGCCCCACTCAAAAATTTAGAATTGTTATATGGGGCGGGATTATACCAACGCCCCATTGTTTTGATTTTTTTTTTTTTTTTTTTTTTTTTTTTGACGTTTCATCAATGGCGAACGTATACCTCCGCCCCACATCAAAGTGACGTATACTTCACGCCCCACACCAAAGCGTTGGTATAGTTTACGCTCCACCAAAATTTAGTCTTCCTCCCATCTGCGTCACTCAACGGACTAAACCCAAATTTAGTCTTTTTTTTCCCTCTTTGGTATTTGGTTATACTCGCACCACTGCAGTTGCTCTAAGTTAGCTTTTTAATGAATTCCCTAATTTACCAAAAAATTGATTTTTTTTTTTTGTGGGAAAAAGTTTGTCATCATATATTAACGCGTTTTTTTTCTTCTAGTCTTGTCTTGGATTATCAGCTCGAACGCATGAGTTAAGTATTTTGATCCGATGTATAATACTTCCTGACAAACAGAGAATCTAAATATCACCCAAACAAAAACGGTCTCACGGACAGGTAGGATTGTAAAGCAACGTATTATACCAGATTTTGAATATTTTTTGAACCCAACATGAACCTGAATTTGAATTTGAACCCAAATATAGGGTTTAGAATCTTTAGATTGCAGGCAGAGGAGAGTAGGGAGGTAAAGAATAAGAAGGTGAATAGCATTTCTGATTTCCTATAGATATAATAGGACATTTTGTAATTCATCCCGGTTGTCATGATTGGTGGTGACCCTCGTCGTTTTGTTACTGTAATTACTCTGACTAAAGTATCATTCGACCCTTGAAAGGATAAAGAGAACCAAAACTTTTGAAGGGCCACCATGCCCAAATCGTGTTTTTCTGTATGGGGTAAAAATGGTAGGAAACACCACCCATTCCCATGTTATCATTTCCCTAAACAGGGTTTTAGTGTTGGAAGCGTATATTTATCGTGGGTTAGTTGGGTTCAAGAGCATAGCTTAGTGGTATCCCATTAACTCCAGTAAGGAGGAAGTCAGGGGTTCAATCCCCGTCTCCGTAAAGGTTTGTGGTAGAGGGAAAAATTTTGATTGCGCGCTGCGCGATCAAAATTGAACACGTGCTGCGCGATCAAAATTGAACGTGTGCCTTCTCAACTGTTGGATGTGACATCAGCAAACAGTGGAGATAACCGGAGTTAAATACCGGATTTTTAACTAACTGCCGTATCTTTCCAATGTATATTTCATATATCTTCTTTTTGTATTTATATCCCAAATCTTGGTATTCTTCCTTATATCTGGCGCCAAGAAATTTTTTCGTATCTCTATTATTTTGGAAACCTAAGGTTTAATTCTATCCATCTGAAATATAAACACGCGCTTGCATAACTACTAGCTAGTGAGATTTGAGGATTTCTCCCTTTACTGGAAACTAGCTAGTGACTCCACATCGTTCAAAACTCTTACACACCATTCCCAAACCACAAAGGATCCAAGTAATTTCCATGGTGTTGTTGATTCATGACTACATAGTCAAGTCTATTACAACTCCATTCCACTTTCTGTACTTCGAAAAACTCATTAAACCATGTGCTTTAGAATTTCAGAATGATGTGCTAGGTTCCAGCAAACTAATATGTATGTCTACTCGATATATATCCCAAAAATGGTTGCGGACAAAGATACGACAGTTGGTTAAAAATCGGGTGTTTAACTCCGGTTATCTCCAATGTTTGCTGATGTCATATCTCCGACATCCAACAGTTGAGAAGGCACGCGTTCAATTTTGATCGCGCGCTGCGCGATCAAAATTTCCCCCCGTGGTAGATTAGTTGTATAGTGGGTTGAGCGGTGTTGGGTCTGGCAGTGGGCCAGTCCAACTGGTTGGGTTCGGGTAGGGCCTGGGTCCGGCTTTCGCGTATCGAAAAAAAAATAATCGTGGGGCCATCAACCGGCCGGGTCCTAATTAGCCAATCATTACAAATGGAAAATACAAAAGGAAATTAAAAAACAATAGAGAGAGTGTTTGTCTGTAAAGATTCAGAAATTTTGTTTCTTGATTTAGTAAAAACTTAAAAGTTGGTGGATTTAAGTTTTCCGAATTCCACATTGGCATGGGTAAAATACAACAATTTTTACTTTATTTTTAATTATATAACAACAAATTATATTCAATCATTTTCGGAAAATTGGCTTGTTTGGTTATGCACAAAAATTAAGAAAATCAACTATTAGAGCCACTTTTTGATTTTTTTTTCCTTATCATTGGAAGAGAATAATCCCCATGTATTTAAAAGCTACGAAAGATGGGATAAATATAAAAAGAGAGAGAGAGGAGTTACCCTCATGTGCGCAAAATAGTAATCTCAAAACATTTGATTTTCTATTTGTGAAAACAAACCTATTTTCTTCAAATTTCCAAATATATTAACCTACCCTATCTTTACCGGCATAATTGGGGCACACATAAATTAATTGGGTATACAAAATAAGACAAAATAGCGTCATTAGGAAGTAAAACCCAAAGCCGCTTAGTCATACATTTTTAAAAATGGCTACACTGCCTTTTTTAATTAACACTAATCAACTTGTTCAACTTAATTAATCTAGTTAGATTTTGTTAGTTAAATTAAAAGTTATGAAATCTTGTTTTGGTTAGATTGAATTATGGATTTTGTTGGAAGATTTTTGAGAAAGAAATTTTGCTTTGAGAATTTTTTCGTGACGGAAATGAAACCACATCAACCCAACACCTCTCATAAGGGGATTGCACAGCTGTTTAATGGTTTCATTCTCCAAATTACAGAAGAAATCAACACTTTTAGAAATAACAGTGTATGAGAAGTCGGAAGGCTCCACTGAAAGAAAGCATACCTACCAAACTAGTTGGCACGCTCGACTGAAACAAAGCATGCCGACCAAATGTTAATTAATTTTTCGCATTTAGAATCATCATGGTCAAAAATGCAGCACACTGACGGCTGTTGGTCACCGTCATGTTATTTCTACAAAATCATGACGATTAATAACAAAATTGGGCACATCAGAACTTGTTTTCTGGGAGTTACTAATCGTCATGCTCGACTGAAACAAATCAAGTCGACCAAACTTAGTCGGCATGCTCGACTATAACAAAGCATGCCGACCAAACATTAGTTTTTCGCATTTATAGACATCATGGTCAAGAGCGCAAGACTCGATTTTGTTTATTAGTCGTCATGGTCGAAAGTGCAGCACCCCGACGGCTGTTTATCAGTCGTCATATTATTTTTACAAAACCATGACGACCAACAACAGAATTGGATGCAGGAAAACTTGTTTTCTGAGACTTATTAATCGACAAGGTTTAGCTTGTCAAAACCTGATCATGACTATTCATGCTACATCACTAGTCGTCAAGGTTTAGGGACGAAGACTATGATGACCCTGTGAATGTTACTTTCAGAAATAAAACTCTTTGAAAAGTCATCATGCTATTTATCCTACAACCTTGACGACTAAAAATAAATATGAAAAGTCGTAATGCTCGACGAAGAGGTACCATGACGACCGTATAATTGTAAATCAATAATTCAATTTTTCCAACCTACTATACCATTCTAACAACAACAAAGAACTAGATAAAATTTGAAAGAATTAATCAACAATAAAAAAATTCTAATCAACGATTTTTTTATATTTTTTCCATTTGAAAACGATGAAATATAGAGAAGGAGAAATGAATTGGTCATTAGATTAATGATGAAGGAGAAGGAAAACAATAAGATTTGGATCTAAAACCAAAAAGGGAATAGTTTTAAATATTATTATGGGAAGGTAATTAGGTAACTTCATACACATTAGACACCCTTAGCCCACTATTATGGTTGGGAACTAAATTCATATATCCCAATTAGTCTGGGCATACCCCAATCTGGAAAGTTTTTTGAAACTAAATGTTTCAGCTTCATGGCCATGTCACCGTAATACATTGGTAAAGTCACTGGGTGATGATACCAGTGACTTGAGTTCGAAACTCACCAACACCAAATTCTTTACCGATAAAAAAAGGAGTTTCATAATTAAATCCCTTTTTTTCCCAATTGTTTTGTTCGTTAACAAATCCTAAGTCGGTTTGTTCCTCGTATGAGTGTGGTGTGGATTGAGCTACAATTAATTATATCCTGACCCAATTTCAATAAAATCCCTCTTTTCAAACATTTTTTGTTTATTTTTATTTTTGACAGAGAAAGGGAAAAATAGATTAAAAATTAGACCTCATCGAAAAGATGAAGACTAATGGAGAGAACACAAATTAGATGTTTCCAACTACAGCCTCCCAATTACATATTAAGGTACTCAAAGAGTAACCTTAAAAACGATTGGTATTTAGCGACCAATGAAACAAAGTACACTTAATCGATATTATCAACTGGCTAATAATTCTTCTTGAGTTTCTATAAAGTCTGCCATTACATTCTTTCCATATGTTCCACCAATTCGCGAAAGGAAGAAGTCCCTAAATCCTCTTCACCACGCGTCTGCTCTTCTTGTTAGACCGCTCCCAAATGCTAGCCTTAATGTTTTCCGCAAAAACCCATCTCACACCAAAGCTATCCAAGAAATAATGCGTTTCTGAACAATGCAAAAAAAGATGATTGTTTGATTCTTGTTGTCGCGCCCAACATGCATTGGCTTGAGTTCACCTTGCCCGCTCGGAATAAGTAGTCAAGAGTTGGAGCACCTTTATGACACAAAGTCCAAACCAAAAAGGATACCTTGAGTGTTATTTTCGGATTCCAGACTTGGTTGTACGGAAACACAAGAATTCCAGAGAGGAATAACAGCTAGAAATAGAAGTTTGAGCCAAAATTCCAACTTTTTTGCGTCATCCACAGTTGCGGCTAGAACTGAATTAGAGAAGTAAGTAAGCAACTTCCCAACTTCATTCTCATTCAATCTTCTCGAGAAAAGTTAAAATTCCCGGCTTCCTCATTTGAAATCATGTCTCTAACAATAGCTTTTTTGGTTTTCCATAACATCCCCATGCCATTTATCTGTCCGTATGAATACTCATCCCATTGTGTAAAGTAAGTTTCGTATTTTCCATAACATAATTTTTTGCTTTTAGGATACCTGCCTGCACGATATGGCTTCTGACTTTTGAATAAGAATTAGGATAAAGAGAGTTTTTAGTACCTCCAAATTTCTCACGGACAATATGCCTCCAAAGTGCACTTTTTTCAGACCCACGTACTTCCATACCCATTTGCACTCAAGTGCCTTATTCACAAGCTTTAACTTTTTGATTCCAATGCCTCCTTTGGACTTTGGTAAAACTGCTCTTGACCATGACACCCAACTTCTTTTCTTCTTTGCATCGAAGAGTGTTCCTAATGATAAACTTTTTGGTTTTTATGTTTATCTTTATTAAATTTAGGCCTTGTTTGGTAAAATTTATGATTATCTATTTATGATTATAGATAATCATAAATTGATAAATTTTTTTGATATAATCATTTTAAAAATAAATTTTTCCAAACACTTTTTTTTTCGAGATAATTGATTATCTTAGAATGATGATCTCAAAAAGGAGAGGAAAGAACAATTATCTAGGATATTTTTTCAAATATATGTTGTTTTTTTGTCTCTCTCTTGATAGTTTAGAGAAAATAAGAAGAAAAATTCAATTTGAGTTTCTTAGAAAAAATAATTGATTATAATAATTTTTCAAAACAACTTTTTTTCTTTATGGAAATAATGAATTTTTTCAATTATGATTAAAATAAGCAATTATTATAATGTTTACCAAATGCATATAAAATCCATTATAATCTGCATAATGGATTATAAGCTGATAATCCATTAAAATAATGGTTACCAAACAGCCCCTTAGGATTTTGTCGTGTGGATTCGGTTATAGAAATTTATACTGAAATATTGTTATTTTTTCATTAGCTATATCACGAAATTTACCAAACATGTTTGATTTTGGCTAGGAAATTTATCACACATGTTTCTTAATTATTACTACTAGACAAGCCACAACTAGGAAACTAGGGCTATCTTTTAGGATGCTCAAAATGACCTTTTACCATATTCCCCCTTGCCGTGTTCACATTCGCAGAAGCACCTATATATACTTGGACACTACTCACTAGGTTTGTAGGAGTGAAAGATTTAACTCAAGAGGTAGGCAAACTCAAGAGAGAGAAGGTTTTCTGAAATAAGAAAAATGAATACAGATGTGGGAGAAAATTTAGCATCAGATGCAGAAAAAACCCAACTCTTATCGGCATGCATCCACAAGAGTTAGAGATGCTTGTACAGGATCCCCGTAACGACATGCTTTTACAAGAATCGGAGAGGACTGTACAGGATGCATTTAAGCACATTCTTTCACTAGAACTGGAGAGGCCTGCAGAGGAGATCATTATCGAAATGCCTCCACCAAAGTTAGAGATGCATGTTAAGATATTCATAACACCAAGTTATGTAAAAGAAAGAAACCCACAAGCGTATCAGCCAAAAATGGTGTCCATCGGTCCATACCACTTCCATAGACCTCAACTGAAGCCCATGGAGTCCCACAAGAAGAGAGCCGTGATTCAATTTCTTAGGAGATCGCGGTTGAAGGCTACCAGAGAACAATACATAGAGGCACTGATGCTGGTTCATGATCAATTGTGGAAAAGTTACGAGCAAGTCCCTCAGTTGGGTAGTTGGTCGCGAAATAACTTCATCAAACTGATGATGGTGGACGGAATTTTCCTATTGGAATTCTTGGATGTCGCGCATGGTAATCGAAATGGTAGTGATTATGCTGACACCGACCCTATATTTGGCAAACGGGGACATATCTTGAACTATAACTATGTGATGGAAGACTTGCTATTGTTGGAGAACCAAGTTCCTTATCTTGTGCTTTCCACATTGCTCACCGTGTCCCAAAGCCAGCCTCGAGAGGTAAAACACTCCTAGGAATCAAACTATCACTTTTGCTAGCTAGTATATATAGTTTGTTTTTACGTATCACATTTTCCCGATCATACTATCTTTGATTTTTGATTTTCACGTGCACCATAAGAAATTTCTTTAGTAAAATCATAATTACCTTGAAGATTTATAATTGTGAACTCTTATTTCCTTTTTATTGTGCATCCAGTTTAATTTACGCTTGATGCAATCATGTATCAATTTCTGATACTTTGGTTTACAAATGCAGTTTAATTCTGTTTCTGTTTATATATCTTGCACAATAGGAATAGTTGTTGGTGTATCTTTGAGGATCCGAGATATCGTTGTTAAAAGAATGAAATATGAAAAGAGTATTAGGATTTGGGTCGTTTAGTTTAGTATCCAATCAATTCGAGTATATCTCTTGGTACCAATAATTGAATCTGACTTGGTGCTTTTTATTTACCGAGTACCTATAATTAATGTATTGCAATGCACAGGAAATGGAGAATTATTTAGCCAGACTCATGCTTGCTCCGACTGCAACCAAAGGCCATCACTTGTTAGACATGTACTTAAAGGAGCACTGGGGAGAAAAGAGTGTAGGAAATACCATTAGGTCCTAGGAATAATATATTAGAGAGGTCTACCCCCTGTTGACCCGATCATGTGTCTATTTGGTCCTATTTGGTAATATAAATTATAGTTTGGTCCTAAAATTATTATTTGGTCTGGGCCGATGTCATGGATGATGTAAATGTCACCTTGTAGTGGCGAGAAATACCCTTTTGGATAAGGACCATATATATAGTCAAAGGTAAGAGAATAAATCATTCTCGATTTACTTTCTCTCTCATCTTTTTTCTAGATCCGAATTTTTTTTTAGTCGATCTTTTGAATTTAGAGGATTCATTGGATTTCATTAAGCATTAGCCGTATTAGCAATTTTAGCTGAAAAACAAGAAGGATCGTCAGAGATATTACGAACTTCGTCGGCTTTATATGCACTAGTGGCCACTTTAGAATCATCATCTATATCTGCACCAGCTAAAGAATACTGTGTTTCGATTCTTCTTTCTTTGTGTATAAATGGTGGAAAAGAAGTGGTTGCAGCTTTACGAAAACCTACTTCGCTCATACAACATTTGGTTAGTAAACAGAAGTACGTATAACACTCGTACAACATGAGAAAAACAGTAGTACTATTAGTACGTTCCAGCTTCCTTGGTCCTGTTCATCCTCTATTTATATAAAAAATAAATAAATTAATCTTAGAATAATTGAGATTCATTGAACTTAGTGGCCTTTTTGTATGGACTTCATTCCTGGGAATGAAGTCTGTTTTTTTAGCTTTTTGTATGGACTTCATTCCCGGGAATGAGGTCTGTTTTTTTAGCTTTTTGTATGGACTTCATTCCTGGGAATGAGGTCTGTTTTTTTTTTTTGTATGGACTTCATTCCCGGGAATGAGGTCTGCTTTTTAGCTTTTTGTATGGACTTCATTCCCGGGAATGAAGTCTCTGCTTTTTTAGCTTTTTGTATGGACTTCATTCCCTGGAATGAAGTCCATTTTTTTAGCTTTTTGTATGGACTTCATTCACCGGGAATGAAGTCTGCATTTTTAGCTTTTTTGTATGGACTTCATTCCCGGGAATGAAGTCATTTTAGCTTTTTAATGGACTTCATTCCCGGGAATGAAGTCTGCTTTTTTAGCTTTTTGTATGGACTTCATTCCCAGGAATGAAGTCTGTTTTTTAGCTTTTTTGTATGGACTTCATTCCTGGGAATGAAGTCTGTTTTTTAACTTTTTTGTATGGACTTCATTCCTGGGAATGAAGTCTGTTTTGTTAGTACGGAAAATCTCTTACAAAAAAAAAAAAAATAACATGAAAGGGTATTTTTGTCTATTTAAATATTTTTAAATAATTATGGACCAAAAGAAAGCGTTTGACCAAAGGACTAAACAGTACATGGGCCCACCTAAAAAAGGACCAAACGATATTTTTCCCCAGAAATTACAGGAGAAGGTGCTATAAAAGTTTCTGCGGTCGAGCTTACCGAAAAATGTGGGATGACATTTAAGCCCGTTGAGACCTACAAAGATATAAAGTTTAGCAGAAGAGCTAAAACTCTGAAGCTACCTACTATTATCATCAACAAAGGCACAATATGTAGATTCAATAATTTGAAAGCTTATGAAGTACTGGTTGGAGATACTAGTAAGGAATTGATCTCTTACATACACCTCTTGAATTTTTTTATTCTGTCAGCTAGTGATGTTAACTTGCTGCGTTCCCAAGGGATCATAACTAGTTCTTTGGATAGTGATGAGGCTGTTATTACGGTAATGAAGGAACTCACGAAGGACACAATGGCAAAAGACATAGACAATGAATCTGCTGATATAATAGAAAAGGGGAGAAAATATTATGTTCAAAAAAATTTTGTCTACAATATTTTTGTTTGGATTGCTGAGCGTTGGCGTTGGGTATTAGGGATTGCAGGAACCATACTGTTTGTTCTCAATTTCATTGAGTCCATTTTCTCAATTAACTTTTATAGTAGAAATTAGAAAATGTTTTTGTTCTTTTCCTATGTAGTGAGTTTATGTGTGTTTCTATGTTTAGTATGGACTGATGCAGGATCATCGGACACTTCGTTAGAGTGTTAGTAAGTTTGGTTTGAAATCCTTGCGGTTTATTGCTCTTTCTCTTCGCAACCTACTTGTAGTTGAAATCCTTACTTGTATTAGGGTTTTGATTATCTTGATGTTTTTTTTTGTTTTTTATGTATTTTGATATTTTTGTTAATCCTGTAAGCGAACATGTAATCACTATTTTAATTTGAATGAATTGAAATTGTTGATTGACCAAAAAATAAAATAAAAATAATAATGTAAGTTTGGTTTGGGGGGTTTCACGTTTGATGCTTGTACGTGTGAGATATATGCTTCCATGGGTTGTATGTAATATTAAAGCCAATTAATATGGCCTATTCTCAAGTCATGATGTCTTTCAAGAAGAGCTTCAGAGCACCATTTGACCGGTCTATGTCATCCGTGTATGTGCATGACTTTGTTGCATAATGGGTGTAAGGCGTCCGTGTATTGTGGTAGTACCAGAGTTTGACGACGTGTCGTAACGTCACGGCCTCGAATAATAAGTTATAAAATTTGTGTTAATTTTGAACGGTGTCATTATCGTTACTATATAAAGTGGCAATTGTTCTCGTTACTTTTTAATTGTTATTTTTTTCTTTAGTATTATAATCGAGCTTATTCTAAGGCTAAAAAATGTCAAGCACAACTTCCATAAGGGTAATTCCTATGACAATCAACAAATGAAAAACTCTGTTGAGCTAGGTGGATGGTCAAACGACATTTTGCACTACGGAAAAAAAGTGGGCGGGGGGTGATCAAACGCGGATGAAGACAATCCTCGGGCGGGTGAGGAAGATCTGCCAATGAACGTGGTCAACCCCCTGGCGGGTTTAATAAGATTGTGAACGGTTACTTTTAAACGGTCACCTGAACGGCTAGTTTCTACCCCTACAAATACTAATCGAATTTGATCTCACAAATTCCCAACAATCGCTTTTGATTTTCAACCATGAATTATGATTTGGTTCTTCTGAGGAAGATATGCAGATGGATGAAATATTATATGAAGAGGTGGAAGAAATGTATATAGAGTTTTTGCGTCAAATGGATGAAGAAGCAATTTCAAGATAGAAGGAACCGAAATTATATTTTGTAATTACAATCACGGATGATACCAAAGCCTTTAGAGCCATATGAGGTTATGACCAGAATATAGACGTGGCGAGATCGATATTTTTACCACGACAAGATGATGCATGATTATTTTAATCATGAATGTGTCAATTCCGATGAGGATTTTCAGCGTTGATTAATTCCGCATGGGCCGCAACTTGACACAAAGGATTATTGCCGAGCTTTGTCAGGTACAACCTTTATTTAATTATCGGTATGATGCAAGACATGTATGGTGATTTAGCCCCGAACATAAGGTCACTCCCGCCCTCCGTATACTATGTTACGGCATATGCCAGCGGATTCCACAGATGACTACATCCGCATAGGGAAAACAAGCGCTTTAAGGTATCTCAAAATGTTCTGCGAAACAATAGTCGAGCATTTTAGTCCAACTTTTGAAAAAAATCCTACGCAGAAGATGTTCAAAGAATCATTGCCGAAAACACCGCGATGGGATTTCCGGGAATGCTAGGTAGTCTTGATCGCATGCACTGGACGTGGCATACGAGTCCGGTTGAATGGGCAGGTCAATATAAGGGTCATTATCTAAAACCAATTGTAATTTTGGAAGCTTAGACTACTTATGATTGTTGGTTTTGGCATTATTTTTTTGGACTCCCGGTTCAAATAACGATCTCAACGTTTTGTATAAGTCACCATTGTTTGAAGATCTTAAGCATGGGATCGTGCCGCACTGTAGTTTCACCATCAAGGGTCATGAATACAGTCAGAGTTATTATCTAGCAGGCGGAATCTATCCAGAATGGTCAACTATGGTTCAGGCTTATAGTCAGACATGTTTTAGACCGACGACTGCGAAGGATAAGAAGTACTTTAACACCAAAAAAATGAAACACAGAAAGGATGTTGAACGCGCTTTTGGCATACTAAAAAGGAAGTTCGCCATCATAGCTAGGCCGGAATGCTTTTTTGATCTTCAAGAAGTGAATAAAATTATGCTGACTTGCATCATTTTGCATAACATGGTCATTGAGGAAACCAAACGTGACCCAACCCGGACTAGTTTTCCAGATGAAGATTTGACGCCGAGGCTTGTGGTGCAAAGATGGTCGTCTGCGCAAGAGAATATAGACTTTCCACCGACATAATAAAAAACCGGGGACTTTATGGACAACTAAGAGAAGATCTAACTAAGCACCTTTGGGCGTTAAAAGGAGCAAGAGACGATGCACATGGACGAGACCGAGGCCCAGGCAGATAAATCTTATTTTTTAATTATGTGTAATGTTGTTTAATTTAATATTATTTGTGTTTCAATTTCATGTTTTCTATTTTAATGCGGTCTGAATAAACTTAAAATTAAAATTAAGGCAATTATATTAAAAGTAATTTTAACAAAACCATTACATTTGTAGTTACCTAAAATCGGTGAAAGGCTAAAGTTGGTAACTAGGGTTTCTGAAAGTGACTTAAGTGAGTTACGGGAGGTTGAGCACGAATAATGTCTTCACAAACCACGCACGGTGTCTCTGTTCAAAGGATGCTTCGATTCGGGGAATAGGTTAGGGTCGGTCTTAGGGAGGGAAGCATATGAAGAGAGAGATCGAGAATTTTAGGGTTTGAAGAAGAATTACTACGAGAGTTTATGATAAAGTTGTGTATTAGCTTGGAGAAATATATGACATATTTATAGTGAATTCTCTAATCTCAGCTTGGTGAAGATAAGGTATGCTTGTCGTGCCGTGCGTAGCAATTTTCCCGTCTCTTCAGGAATAGATAGTGATAAAATAGGTTGAGTTTATCTCATTATTATTCCACAGCCTTTACTCTAATATGCAGTGAGCAATAGGCCTGATATTCTTCACACGTGTCGTAGACCACCAGACAAAACCCTAATTGATATCCCCCATTTGTGTGAATCTAAGTCAGCATTTGTGATGATGTGTTGAGAGAGAAAAATATTCTCTTTAGTCGAGTTGGCCAAGATAGAAAGATATCCTCTGATTTATGAAAATGACTAGGATGAGTCACGTGAAAAGGCATGGAATGCCTCAGAAATCGTGTGCAAAGTACGAGAGGAGCTGAGATTAAAACATGAAACAACCACAACACGAACAAGATCTTACAGGATTGACCACATTAGTTAGCAGTACGTGGTCTTTTTATTGATGATGTCCATGCACATAATGCACAAACAGACTTGGGCAGTTCATTTACCTTACAAACTATGAAAACGAAGAAACAAAAAAAAAGAACGCTCTGCGCGAATCGGGCGAGAGCCGAGTCAACTCATCGCCCAAAATCCCAACCACCTTACCTTCTGCAACCCTAATTTCTACCTTATCAACCATGGATCTATCAACTCCTCCTAGCTAAAACCTTTATATCCACCGGTCCTTTCAAGATGTAGTCCTATTAGATTTGGGTGTGAACTGAATCGATGTTAGTGTGATTTTAAACCTAATTCATGGTGCTGTTGTTTCAACAATTTTCATGGTGCTGCTGGTTTTTCTTTGGTACTTTTTCAATTGATTGCTTGGATAGCAATATTCTCAAGATATTGAATGTTATTGATATGATGGCTGGATTCAAGGTTTTTAAATCGTAAATCGTTTTTTCATTTTCTCGAATCGAATCGTATGTTGAATCGTGAAACGTAGATTCATAGTTCATTTTTGAAACGTATATTTACTTACAAGTAATATTCAATAATGAGAAACATTTAACAAAAAGTCGCAAGTAAGTGTTTACTTTCAATAATTGTTGCGTTAGTAACTTATATATTTTTGTAGTTGCAATACTAATCACAATTGGAAGCTTGGTTTAGTGGTTAGTGAATAGGTGAATCAACTAGGAGGTCCGAGGTTCAATCCCGGCAGCTCCTTTCTACTTTATTTTTTTAATTTAGAAATTTTGAGTGGAAACAACAGTTTTACCTGGTCAACGATTCAAGAAAAAGTCAAAACACCGAGTTAATAGAATTTCGATTCGGGGCATACGATTCAACTAGAGTTGCTTCAAAATGAAGCGAATCGTACGAGTCAACTCGTGACTCGTACGAGTTTAAAAACCTTGGCTGGATTAATTTTTTCGGATTTGACTGATTACAAAGTAGTTCGTCTGCGCCTTCCTGAAATTCAAACCCATCACAAGCCTCCATTTTATCTTCAACCTTTAGAAGCAATAGGCCTTCAATACAAGTTCCAAGACGTCACTGTTCATAATCCGATTGATTTACGTCATCTCGGAACTAATTTTATATTCAATCCGAAGATAAAGAAATTGAAGTGGCACTAGGAGAATTTTAAAGGGAATTTCTGATACATATTGATCTCTGTACCTTGGTGACTATTATTATAGAGGCGGAATTCGAATAATAATAGACGAAAACTAGAAAACAGAACACACTAGAAACCAAATTCGAAGAAATATATCTTCTAGATTATGAACAAGAAAACTATTACAATTCTCTCTTTGTTACGCTCACAATCTCTATAGGTAAAATAACCTTAAGGTATTTTCTAAGTTTGATTTTACAATAATTAATTGTCTCACAAGCTTATCTCTAGGTGATTTGTCTCTCAAACCTCCTTTCTTGAATCTGTCTGAAACCACACTCTCTAGATCTAGGTGTGTATGTATCACAAACCACGCTCTAGATGCCTCTTAAGAATCTAAAGGTTTCCAAAACATCTAGATCTAGGTGTGTCTGTATCCTAAACATCTCTATTTATATCTTTAAAGGTTTCCAAAACCTCTTAAGAATCTATTTCCTTATCTAAGAATAATACCTTTTCTAGGTATATTTCTTTATCTAGGAATAATTCCTTTTCTGGAAAGAATTCCTTGTCTAGGTATATTTCCTTATCTAGGAATATTACCTTGTCTAGGAAATATTCCTTTTCTAGGTATATTTCCTTATCTAGGAATATTACCTTGTTTAGGAATATTTCCTTATCTAAGAATACTGCCTAAAAATCAGCATTCCTTCCCAAATTACATTTCTATCCTCAATCAGTCTTGAGGATCACTAGTTCCCGGAGAGAGGAAGATACACATGTATCATTTACGAGCCTTTTCTTGTCAGTAACCCTTATCAAGTCTGCAATTCAACTCCATGTTTTTGTGCAAAACCAGTTAATCGGACCCAAAATATTACCAATCTCATGATGGTTTTTATAACATTATTCTATATGTTATTTTCACCTATAAATAGAGCTTAATACTCTTATTGTTACCCTCATCCCTCTCGCTATTTTCTCCCCGGTTCCTTGCCTTTAGTTTTGCTTTCTCTTCTTTAAGTTCTGGTCTATCTTATGTTGTATTCTCTATGTCTTCACGTGGATCTAGAGATGTTCAAGTCAATAATCAGTTTGGTTTTCATGCTAGGAATGGTAGGAATGCCTATTTTCCTGTTAGACAATGGCAAGATCGTTTGGTTGGTCGTTTTTTAACAAAAATGAACAAATTTTTTTTTAAATTAAGAAATGCTTTAAGGTACAGATGGGAGTTATCTCGGTGAACTCTCTTGGTAGAGGTTTTTACCTGATTAAATGTAAATCTTGTAATGAGATGTATAATGTTCTAAGGCAAGGAACTAGGGTGATCTCGTGGAGATACCTTCTTATTTCAAATCTGTAATTTCACTTCTCTCCCGAAAACTTTGATATCACCACTGAAGTTTTTGAGCTAACCCTCCACAAACTTTACCCAGAGCAAACTAGGATCCCTAATGTAATAAGCAAAGACTCATGAGTTTGGAGAACTATTAGCTTATGATGACCCCATTCACTATTTCAATGGTTACAACACCATCAGAATAAGGCTTAGAATTGATATCTCTCAACCTCTTCAATTTGGAACCATTGCTCCTAATGATAGGCAGGGTGTCAACTGGATTGATTTTGTATTTCAAGAACTTCCTAAGTTGTTCTGCAGCTTATGCCATAGACTAGGGCATGTACATCAAGATTGCATAGATGTATACTTACTCAACCATCAAGAAATGCTACCTCAAGTGCCACCTCAAGCTCCTCCTCAACCTTTTCAGCAAGCTTTGCAAGCCTTGGGACCTTTCATAGAACCAGAATATGATGATGACTATTTTCAAGAGATGTTACACAATGTGGACATTGATGAACCTGATTCAGATTGGAGTGATTGGGCCTTACCCCATTTTGGCTCCCCTATTTCCTCTGAACAAGACAACTCTATTGTTTCATATTTTGATGGTGAAGGTTATAAGCAAGATGGGTTTCATTCCGACTCTTCAGATTCAACAAGAACCATCTCCGCAGCTTGGTTAGTGGAAGAGAACAACATCCTTGAAGATTTCCTCACTGAGCAGATTTCGCTGCCTTCATCTCTGCCTCCACCTCAACCTTCAGAAGAGCACCTACCGTTCAGTCATTCAATCTTCCTGGTATCTGACATTGAAGAATCGGAACTCTTCTCGCATCCCGACATGCCAAATCCATCCATCAAGAGATTCAATCCAGAGCACAAACTTACCTACGGAATGTTGGAATTGGATCTTCTTCGGAAACACTCTCTGCTAGAAAGGTCATTCTTTGAAGAATATGAACAATGAACTAGCATCTATCAACCTTCTAAAAGATTCAAACCTGATACATCAACTCAGCCAATCTATGCACCTTCTACCAGCTCTATTGTGTGCTCCTTCAACACTGAAGAAAGCGCAGCCCAGCCAGCTCCTCCTGCAACACATACAGTCTCTAAGTATTGACAACACCAACATCATCTTAAATTCAGTCACACTCACTGCAACAAAGACTCATCCGAAGGGCCGATGGATATATCTTGCTTCTTATCTCGGTTTTTGGGTTCACTCTCTGTTAATAGTACATCTAGTCATGTATAATAGTTTGATTTAAATTCTCAGTTAATATCTAGGTTGAGATGGTGTTTTCCACCTTTCTTGCTTACTCATTATGCTTGTAATATAGATATAGATATAGTACTTTGTATGCATCTAGTAAGTCTGCTTAATAGTGTTATATAGATTATCTTCTATGCTTTTACTTAAGATAAGCTCTATATTTTGTTATTGATCTGATTTTGAATATCCTTAGCTTAACATTACAACTTACTCTGGAATTTATTTTTTGGTTTAGCATAATCCCTGATTTAAGTTGAAAATTTAATCTTAACTTTCGTTGTTCACTTAGTTTTTTAGTTCTCTCTGTTTAGCTACCACTTACATTTTTCTACTTTCTGTCATGCACACCTACAACTTTTTGGTCTTCTACTGTCTGTTCCCCATATCTTCAACTAATTTCATTTCGGAATTCTGCATTATCTGATCCTTCATAGTTACCAGGTTTTTCCTCCTAAAAACTTGCATTGTTTTACAACCGCTTTTCTTTTAAACTTATTAATTTTCTTCGCTATATTTGAATTCGTTAATCCTGTTTTGTTTCCTTTCTTTCGTAAAGGCCATCTTCATTGCTTCTTTCTGTGTAAGCCTTCTTCAAAGTTAAAACCTGTTTCATCCTAATTCTACATTCCCTATTACACAACCTTTTCTCCCTCCCTCAAGCAAGGCCCTCTTATCTACTACATATACTCCTCACAATGACTATTTTAGCCTGGAATTGTCAAGGAATAAACTCTCCACCTTCTATTCAACACCTAAAAGGGCTGGTCTGTCTCCACAAACCTAACATTTTTTTCCTCTCTGAAACTCTTGCTAATGATCACCATATGAGAAGCTTATCCCAATCTTTACAATTCGATAATTACTTCGCCGTTCCATAAATTGGAAGGCGAGGTGGATTATGCTTAATGTGGAAAAATAACCTAAATATCCAAATATTATTTCACTCACAAAATTACATCCATACAAAAGTTACACCACCAATCCCCGAACAACCTTGGCTCGCACGGTGTTTATGGCCCACCACATCCTGGATATAAGGAAAATACTTTGGCAAGATTTTCCAACAATCTTCAACAACATCAATCCTTCCATACCATGGCTTTTGCTAGGAGACTTTAACGACGTCTTAGATCAATCGGAGAAAAAAAGGAGGAAGACAAGTAACGTATGCTCAATCTCAACCACTCCTCACCTTGATGGATCAGATGGGTTTTATAGATCTTGGATTCCAAGGAGACCCCTACACCTGGACAAACAACCAAATAGGGCAAGATAATATTCAAGAAACATTGGACAGAGCCCTGGCAACTCAACACTGGCGGACGGCGAATCCGCATGCGGCAGTTACTCATCTTCCGAGAATAGCATCTGATCACGCACCAATATTACTGCAAGAGAAAGCAATATATTGGCAAGGAACAAAAAACTACAAATTTGAACACTTATGGCTCTCTCATCCCCAACTCAAGCAAGTGGTTGAATCGGCTTGGGAGCAACAACAAGATAGTGAACCTACCCTCGACCTCCAACTCAAACTTATTACAACCGGACAAACTCTCATGGAATGGAATAAAGTAACTTTTTGTCACCTACCAACTATGATAAAAAAATCAACAACCGAGATAAAACACGCTCAACATCAATATGCAACCCAATCGGGATCCGACCTGGAATATTGGCCGTATCAAGAAAAACAGCTAAGAATAGCTCATGAAGAACCATTACAATGTCATGCGACATACTGGCAACAACGATCTAGAATTCAATGGCTACAATCAGGCGATCTCAACACAACCTTCTTCCATACTAAAGCTACAATACACAGATCCTGTAATAACATACAACAACTACAAGACTCACAAAACAATTAGATCAATAAAAAAGAAGACGTTGTTCGGCTCATTCTAGATCACTTCTCTCAACAATATAGAACACCGCCTACGAGTAATAGATGAAGATCTCTTTACAAATATCAGACCAAGATTAACTCCCAGACAATCGGAACTACTTACAAAGGAAGTAACTACAACGAGAAATTAAACAAGCCCTCTTCTCCATAAACTCGAAAGTGCCCTGTCCTGACGGATATACAAGTAAGTTTTTCAAGGTTTTACGGGGAAACAACTCACCCCCAACCGATAGCAATGGTTAGAAGTTTTTTTGATAACTTAAATATGCATCCTATCATGAATCACACGAATATAACACTAATTCCTAAAGTCAACAATCATTCAAAACCTTCACAATTCAGACCCATAGGACTCTGTAACGTCACATATAAAATCGTATCAAAAATCTTGGTCAACCGAATTAGACCCATTTTACCCTTTATAGTAAGCCCGTACCAAAGTGCTTTTGTACCACAAAGATCAATACATGACAATATAGCAATAGTCAGGGAACTCTTCCACCATATCGGAACCTCAAACCTAACTAAAGATCCAAAAATAGCTCTCAAACTAGACATCCGAAAAGCCTATGATAGCTTAGACCGGGATTCATCAAAATCTCTTTTACAAATAAAAGGATTTCCACCGCATTTATAAACTACATTATGTTATGCGTCACAACAGTTACATACTCGATAAAAATAAATGGTACACCCCATGGATACATTAGTCCAAATAGAGGTATAAGACAAGGAGACCCACTTTCCTCCTATATTTTCATCATATGTCTTTGAAATCCTATCTACAAACCTAGGAAACCTTTAAAACCAAAAATTAGTTCAAGGCCTTAACATATCAAATAAAGCACCGCCAATTCTTCACTTAATGTATGCCGATGATTTACTGATCACATACAAAGCTTCAAATTGGAGTAATCAACACCTTAAAAACATCCTACACTCCTATAGCACTTCTTCCGGTCAGGTAATTAACACTACCAAATCAGTAATCATCCATGACCCAAACCTAGACCCGATCAAGATAAATGATCTTCAACATTTCTACAATATTCCAACCACATCAAAACCTCCAATCTATCTAGGATTTCAGTTCAAACATGGAAGGGCTTCCAATCAAACCTTTGCACCCCTCTTACAAAGATTAGCCCGAAAAGATAAAGGATTGATGACAAAATGCCTAACTCAGGCCGGAAGACTCACGCTAATCAAAACATCCCTAATACCCACAAAAAATCACATCATGCAAACACAAAACCTACCCAGAAATATACACAAATAAATAGATCGTATCACCAGAGATTTTTTCCGGGGACACGATTCTACTACCAAAAAACTACACCCTATAGGATGGGATAAAGTAACAAAACCATTATCCGAAGGAGGATTAGGAATAAGGAAGATCAGTGATCATAATAAAGCGTTACTCATGAAGAGAATCTGGAATCTCCGTGAACAACCTAATTCTATCTGCGGAACTATCTTCAGTGCAAAATATCTTAACCAACAACCAATACTACAAGGCTTTGATTCTATACCCTCCTCCGCCCATCCTCAATGGAGACAACTAGCGGCAATTGTACCAACCATGCAACATCTAATATTCCATTGTATTGGAAATGGATTATCAACTCCAATAGAGGCCAATTGGATTCCACACTCACCAAACCTAGACCCAACACAATGCTACCCAATCAAAATGGTAGCGAGATATTATCGACCCTATAACACACACATGGAATCATGAAAAATTAAGCACCCTTCCCAATCCTATAATCCAAAAAATCATAAACGTCCACCTACCCCAAAATGGCCCCCAAGATAAAATTATCTGGCCGCACTCAAAATCTGGAAGCTACACTACTTCAACGGGATATAAATGTCTAACCCAAGGTCAACCAACACACACCCCATCGCCGCCTACCAAATTTATATGAACCTTACCATGTCCACCAAAATTCGGCTTTTCTTGTGGAAATCCATCAAGGAAGGATTACCAACCTTCTCTCTCCTACACCACATCCATTTGACCAACTCGACATATGCCCAAGATGCAACACAAATCCGTAATTAGCAAGTCACATTCTAATTCACATCCCAACGGCAACTAATTCATGGAACACCTTATTTAATCAATCTACAAATGCTTCAAACTCCAATCTCCTCCAAGCTTTCACCTTAACACAACACACAACCATTTCCCAAATCCTTCAACAACTCGCATCGATATCGGTAATCTCCTCTTACCGTTTTCTTTTAGGACTTTATGGCTAGCTAGAAATGAGCTAATATACCAACAAAAGCAAACAACTTCTAAGAAATCTAGCACTGGCACAAAAACGCAACAAGAATACTACCGAGCCATTCACTCCGCACCACCAATTCTTCCAGGAGATACACCAACATTTAATCACCCAATAAGAGATAAGGGATTATCCACAATATCGCACGATGGACAATGCCAAACATCAATCGGATCAAAATTAACACAGATGGAGCAGCCAGAGGCCACCCAGGATTTGCAGGAGCAGGATTCATATGCAGGGATTCATACGCACGAACACTTTTAGCTCTAGCTCAACCACTAGGAATTACCACTTTGCTTTAACTGTGGAAACCTTTGGTGATGCTTTTAGCTACAAGAACAAAAATGAAAGACTATGGCCAAAAGTTATCTTTGAAACCGACTCGGATTACCTAATGCGTTTCATCAACTCATCTACCCCTCCACCTAGGCACATAGCATGAATGATTGAAGAAATAATAATGAGATTCCAACGAATCCATAGCGACCATCCAACACAACTACAAAGAAGGAAACCAGCGTGACGGATTAGCCAATCACGCGGCGAATGGAAGTCAAGCAGGAAACTCATCAACCAAAATATGGGACCAGGCAATCCCATCTTTTATTAGTCAAATCTTATTTTCCGACTCAGTGGATACCACATACCCACGGCAAATTGTAAAATAATTTATTTTAATAAATTTCATGCTTTAAAAAAAAAAACTATGAAAATGCTTCGTCAATCCAAGGGACCGCACCTTCAAGGTGGGGATAAATTTTTGATGGGAGCGTTTTTGAAGGTGGTATGGGGGACCAATGATATGTTGTCACTCTTACTTTACGTATTAAATGACACTACGGCCTACGGAGTATGAGCTACTAACACTATAACAGTTTATTCTTTGTTTTCTTTTCGCATGGGATGATTTTCTTGTGTATAAATTGAAAGTTGTATAGATGTATGGGGATGTTAGCTTGTGCATTACATCGAATGTCTCACTTAATCAGTCAGAATACGTAGATAGTTTAAGACGTTGGAGAAAACCAAGGAAAAAAAGAGAGAGAAAACCTACAGAGCTGAATTGAGTAAGAAGCAGAGAAAGGGAGACAATAATCGATGAGGTCAAACGACTAATATTCCAATGGGATCTGTAATTGATTGGTTCATGTGAAATATCTTTTAGAGACTTAATATTCACTCCCTCCGTACCTATATATATTATATAAGCGGAATATTGCATTTTACTTGTACCATTAGATAGGCGGAGTGACAATTTCAAGATAGATTTTAACTATTTTACCCCTATTTATGTTGCTTGGTTATCCTCACAATTGAGTTTATGTCTATAACATAAGGAATATAATAAAAGGTAAAACAAGAACAGTACTGGATATTTATGAAATCAAAAAATAATTCTTAATCTAAGAGATTTTTAACTATCCGCCTATATATGTGGTACGGAGGGAGTAGTTGGGAATTGTAAGCAGGGACTGTAATTAGCAATTACGATTACTAATAGGGGTCTGTTAAGACTTTTTTTTTTCCCTGAAAAGAAGTCTTTAAGGCCTAAACTTCAGGCATTTCTTGTAGTACTTCACTTTACTTGTTGAGAATAGTTTCTTCCCAAGTTGTAACAAATCTATGGACGTTTTTGGAAATCATGCGCTTCATTGTTCTAATGATATTGGATATAAGTTCCGACATGATGTTGTTCGTGATGTTGTCATTGACATTTGTTACAAAGCCAATGTGCCTGCGCGCAAGGAGGTTTCTCTCGGTCTTCGGACGGGTGATGGCAGAGATATAAAGCCCGCTGATATCCTTGTTCTTAACTGGGAAAATGGGAAAGATGTTTGTATGGATGTTACGGGTTTCTCTCCATTCACTGGTGATGGTGTCCGTTCCTTTGTCCCCGACAAGGCTGTTTCTGGTGCGGTTTCACGTAAACGTGCCAAATACCCGGACAAGTGTGCTGCACATGGATATGGTTTGGGTGTTCTAGCTTTCTCTACCTTAAGGGAACTTGGTGAGGATACTCGGTTTTTTTCAAGCGTCTAAGGAATTTTTTATTTAGTAATTACGCTAGTAGTGGCGTAGGTAGTTTTATTTTTTATAGATTAGGCATTGTTATTCAAAGAGGAGTTGGAGCCCAAACTTGTTGCTAGGTTACCAACCAAAAGCTTTGTATGATTTTTGTTTCATAATACTAAGAAATCAATTATCAACCCTTTTACGTCAAAAAATAAATTAAAAAATAAATAAATTGATGAAATTGATTTAGGAGAATTAGAGGTGAAGGTAGAAGATGTAGAGACAAGGAAAAGGATATCTTATTAGAGAGAGTAGCGATTTGTAATACATAGGTTTCGTATATACATAAAAAGGGAAACTAGATGGACCGCACATCCATGGGCCGTAGGCCACCATAACACTCCCCTTGTGCGGTTCAATAACAAAACTTTATACATAGTGCTTCATATATAGTGCTTTGAATGTAATTCTTCATATGTCGTTCTCTCCTTGATGACTTGTGCCGAAATCAATTGCCTTACTAAAACTTTGATAAGGAAAAACCTAGTGGGATAAAACCTTGGTACAACTCTTCACATGTAGTACTTCACATGTTGTCTCATACTTAACATGTAGTTCATCACATGCATTACGATCTTCAAAGATCGACGAGTCTAAGATAATTGTCTCGTTAAAACTTCTCCGGCTAACCCTGAGGGACAAAACCTGAACTAAATAAAAAGAGTACAATATTAAGTAAACTTAGAACATAGTTGGATGCATATACATTGCCTCATTAAAACCTTGACAAGGAAAACCCAGTGGGACAAAACCTTGACGAAGGGGAAAGAGTACAACGTGACAAATGCAAGTAAAGGTGATCTGTTGCAGATGATCACTTTTCTTCATTGATTCACAACTCCTAAGGCAGAAAATCCTCGTGGGAAAGACAATATCCTTAGTTGGGAAATTAATTCCTGGTGTTTGTTGTTGTCTCATGAAAAACCTTGCCGAGCAACAAAACCCTGTGGGAAAAAGTAACCTCAGTGAAGGAAAAGAGTTCAACACACCATTAGATGCTCCCACTGATGTCAGACAATTTTCATTAGTCTAATGCAGTCAAAAGGAGTTTATCACATATTACTTTGGTGATTTGAATGTTTATAAGACATCGTTGTTGATTCTAGATGTTACGTTGCTTAACCGATTATCGCGTTTCATTTCTTTGATTCATATATTTTCAGTAATATCAACATGATCTTTATGTCTTCAACGTTCAACATACTTGATGTTTTTAGTGTTGTCTCGTTAAAAACCTTGTCGAGTGAAAAACCCTTTGGGAAAAATTATTCTCGATCGAAGGGAAAAAGAGTACAACACATCTTCAATTTCGAAGTAAAATATGTCGACATCATATCCTTGGATCCTCCCCCCGATGTCGGCATCTCCCCCTGATTACTTTCAGAGTTGTTCCATACAATTTCTTTAGTCATGTACTTTTCGAAACTGAATATCGATAATAACCTAGGAAATAATCTACCATATCTCCCTCTGATTACTTTAGTTGGAGAAGAGATTATTGTTCCTTCATAATCAACAACTTTTGGATTGCACTTTTATTAGCATTCCTTTTAATGTATTTGTAGGGATAATACAAATTTATGTCAATGGTTACTTTTAAGTACATGATTACATTCACTATACCATTCCAATGATGTTGCGTTGGCGCTGAGCTATATATCTAGCTAACAAGTTCACTGAGGATGTAAATTTTAATCGAGTACATTATTATACTAAGTACAACAATGCATCTATTGTACTTAGATATGGGAATTTCATCACCCAACACATATTCGTCATCTTCCTTTAGACGAAATGGTCACTTACTTACATTTGAACCTCGACTAATCATGGGAGTGCTATCAGGATGCACGTCTTTGTTAAATTGCCTGACAACTTTAGACATATGCAAACTGGTGGAATAATATCCCACAAGCTCAGTACTCGGTCGAGCTTTCCCTAGATTTTTCATCTCAAATTCGTATTTTAAATAGCTTTTAAGGTCTCTTATTACATCAAGAGTACCCATCATGTATGTACCGTCGACATAAATAGCTACAATTCCAAATTAGGAACTTTATTGTGAATACGCAAGAAAAAATAACTTATTTGTCTATCCCCTCCAAATCAAATAACCACTTAGACGGGTATACCACTTCCGCCTGATTGCTTCAATCTATAAGTGAACGTTCTATCTAATTGTAAACGCACTCTGTGGTTTAGAGTTCCTTGATTTGGGAAACAAAAGTCTATCATGTACTTTTGTAAATATCTTTTATCTCTTGATTCTTTCGGAGATACGTAACAACCATATACAAATGCCGCATTTCAAGTCCTTTTGAAATTACCAAGCTAATCGAGTATCGGAACTCTATAACGTTCATTACAAGAGAACAATTCCGTGGCTTTGTGAGAAAACTTGCGCGACAAGGTGAGTCTTTGTACTTTAAGACTACTTTTTCTCATTATGCTTTATGACAAATTAATTATGTTGTCCAATAGGCTTTACACTTGGTTGGTTACCACTACCACACCAAATACCCGTACATTTGCCAAAGAACTAAGTTCTACCCGGATTGTGTAAGCAAAATATGCTATTTATTTGAAATTAATCAAAATAAAGCATGGTTCGATTGTGCTCTACTTATGGAGCAACTATTTACGGATTATATCATCACTGTGCACGCATGATCCTTCCATTGACTCCTGTGCATTCTCATAATCCGCTTTGGATTTCATTGTTCTCTAGAATCATTTAAAACTTCTGAGCGTCCTCTAGTATTGATTCATGGACATAGTCGAGACAATCAAATGAGATGATTTCATTAATGATACAAATTAGGTTGTGCCTTACTCATCTACTTCCTTTCTAGGTGAGCATTGATCGAACCTGGTGGTCTCTCCATCTCCCTTTATGGAGCCACGACCTCAACTACACTTCCACCAAGTGTAGTTGCAACACCTTAGTCTATGGTGTACCCCATACCGAGGATTTTTAACCTTGCATGAATATTTGAAGCGGTATGTGTGATCTTGTCACTTTAGCGACATCGTGTACATTCTCGAAAATCGATTATTCTTTGTCACTTCACATTTACATTTGTGGAGTACAAGAATCAATATGAGACACAATGGGAACACAACACGACAATTCATGTCGTTCCCTTAGAAAATAATTTTTCTTATCTCCCCCTAACGACGGGAAGACTGTCTTATTAAAGTGATAACCTGGAAATCTAGCAGTAAGAGATCTCTTGCCAAAGGTTTTAAAATGCGGATAATTGTTGAGATTAAATATACAACAAAATTACTTAATCATTTTCGTGACCCATGATAGTACGATGTGGACTCGTAATGGCACATATATAGTGCAACCAAAAATGCGTAAGAACACAAATGTCGGCTTAAATTCGGTTACCAACCGGGTGCGCGTGAAAAGGTTGACTAATATTGGGTTCTACAAAAATTAAGTAAAGATGCGCGTAATATTGCATATCCCCAAAGAAATAAAAGGTAGGTTGGTACGCATAACCTATTCCTTAGACACCATCTCGTAACCTTTGATGGTAGCCTATGAGACCATTGGGTATAAGATGCTCTATATTGATCCTATTAAACATGTAATATTCATCAAGTCCTTTTGATGTAAATTCTCTAGCATTAACAAGGGTGGTTAGCCTTTTCACTTTGCATTGTGTAATATGTGCTAGGAGTTTTCAAACGCAAATTTCTTGGGAACTATAACTAGTCCAAAATGTCAAAATATTCACCAAATCCATCAATCACTTTAATGGTCCGTATTCTGCATGAATATTTTTCTAAAGTTCACCTTGTTTTCTTTTTAATATGTAATTTTTACCATTCACATCTTAGGATGGTCTCGATCCTATTTTACTGAAGACTTTGTAAAAATGAGTGATATGCTTTCTTACCTAAAAACATAATGGGAAGGGGGTTGTGCATCTAGTAATTTAGAAAACACTTATTGAGAGATATGTCGTCACTTTGCATTCTCGTCAATCTTTTTCCCATTTTCGTTCACTCAAATAAAGTGATATTTGTATGAGTTCTTTCAAAACAATCATCATGTCACAACCAAAGTTTCTTTATGGTTATGCCCAAAGCCCGTATGAGTCATGTAGGATCGAATATCGCAACACCAACGCCCTTGCGAAATCCATAAACGACACATTGCGAAGGTATCGCGGTGAGTAATATAAATGACGCAACGGATGACGACAGCCAGAACACGAGAAAGACGTGAAGACCTAGCGAGATTTAGTAGTGTTGCGAGGTTTTACATTTGTACACTTGCGAGAATGTCGCAAGTCGATCCGAAAATAAGGGATAGCTTAGTCGTCATCCATTATGTAATGTCCTATATAAAGAGTCAATAGGCTTATGAAAGGGAGGATCTTTTTAGAGAGTGAAGAGAAAGTTTAGAGGAGAGAGAAAGTTAGAGTAGCAATAACATTCTTGATTTCACTTCCTTCTTGTAAAATTTCTAACTCAATTAATAAAGAAATTAGTTATTGATCTTAAATATGTGTTAGATATTATGAATTCTTGTGAGGTGTGTATTGTAGGATTTCCTGCAATTACATATGGCGCTAGAAACAGGGAATGAAGATTGATATTGTGATTTGAAAAAATTTGGAGTTATAGGGAAGGAATTTCATATAATTTTCAACAATTCATTAAGATTGAAAAATGGCTAGAAGAAGACATGCATCAAAACAACCAACAACTGTTAGAAGGAGTAGCAGACTTGCTGGAGAAAGGAGAGATGAGAGAGGAGAATCTTCAAGAATGAATACAAGAAACAACAGAGAAAATCAAGTTCAACCACCAATTCAACGTACACCACCAATACAAAACAGAACTGTGGATTATGATAAAGTGAGTGTACATACTTGGCGATCAGATTCCGTAGATGAAATGGGAGAAGAGCAACATTTAGGGGACAAATGACAAGCGTAAAGAGATCAAGAAGTAATTGGAGGAATAATTCATGGAAATGAAGAGATTACAGCATTAGAAGCATTGAGACAAACAATACATGAAGAAAGGCGGTTAGAAGCGTAAGAACATACGAATTTGACAAGGCAAAATCACGAATTGAGGATGGAAAACATAAGATTGCAAAATAGGAGGTCAAGAAGCACTACAAGATCACGTTCAAGATCAGTTAAAGAAGAAATAAGACAAAATTTGCCTATAGAAAATGCTAACGAAGAAACTCGAGAGGAAATACAAAATCCCAGTGAAGAACGTCGTGAAGGAATAGAAATATTGGAAGATCATTATATTCAACGTCTTGAAATTCTTCAAAACGAGCAGAATGATAGAATTCAAGGAAATAGACATCGTCAGGGGCGAAATAATCAAGTTAGCGAAGAAAATCAGGAAGAAGGAAGGAGAATCTTACATGGAAGAGAAATACAAAGAAATGAACGAACAACTGAGGATGAAATTGAAAGACATTACACTGAACAAACACATTTAGCTCGCGAGAGAGAAAGACTAAGAGCAGAAGGGAAGAACAAGAGCTACAAGAGGCAATCCGACAGAATAACCATGATCATCGAGAAAGGAGGCGTGAGCGAAACCGCAATAATGCTAATATCAATGAAGAGTATGATAGAGTACAAAGGAGAACTGAAAGACGGCAAAGAGGAGAAAATGAGAGATATGACGGTGTGCGAATTAATGAAAGAAGTGAAAGAGAAGATCGCAGAGAAAGACGAGAGGAAAATGATGAACAAGGAAGTCAAAATAGAGATGAACGCAGGAGAAGAGAGGCGGAGTTGAAAAGACCAATGGATTCAAATTCTGGTATAAATGAACAAATTTTGAGAGAGTTAGAGGAGATGAGGGGAATGATAATAATAAAAGAGGAGGAGGTAAGAGACAATTAGATGAAGCTATAGAGGAAGTCACGAAAACTCCATTCACACAAGAAGTACAATTAGGAGGAATACCCCAAAATGCAATTTGCTGCGTTAACCAAAGATTTTTGATGGAACAACTTGTGCAAATCCAACACATCAAAGCTTATGTGAGATGTATGCTACAATGGGAGAACCATGATGCAATATTATGCAAGTATTTCGCATCAAGTTTAACAGAGAGGCGTTAAAATGGTTTGAAGGTTTGCCAAAGAACACTATAACATCTTTCAACCACTTGCAAGCTATATTTTTAGGAGCATACATAAGCAACAATTCCTCGCGACCTGGCATTGAAGATGTATTTGGGCTAAAGCAAAGGGTTGGCGAAAGTTTGAAGCATCTAACTGTGAGATGGAAGACAATGTGTAGTGATATGGCTGGTCGTGTGGACGAAAGATATCTCATCCTATCATTCATCAATGCTATGTTCGTAACAAATCATATACATTGATTTTCGAATCAAAATACAATCACAATGACTCGAGTTGCGAGAACTACAAGAGGAGTATATTTCTCTTGAGGAAAAGCAAAATGAGATGGAATCATACCCCATTGCGAACACAAGTTCAAGAGCAAATAATGCAAGCTTATTACCCAAGTTAATAAACATAGTGGCGAGCACCTCGCAAGGGCAACAAGAGAGGGGAGATGGACAACAAAAACTAGTAGCTATGGGGAGCCGTGATCAAGAAGAATTTGAGAGAGAGAGAAACTTCTATAGCCGTGGTAGAAATAACAAAATCCAAAGACTTGATCACCACAAGAAAACGTATGGAGGTCATCACCGCAAGGAACTTATGGAGGTCAGAGGCAACACTTTCACAGAGAGGACAACGAAATCCTAAGATAATATGGGAAGAAATCAAAATTACACCTTTGAATGCTAGTGTGGAGAAGATATGGGAAGCTATAATCCTAATGGAAAACATACCCGCACCATGGAACATGGGGAGTGAACCACCTCCAAGCTACAGAAATAATGAATTTTGCTCTTATCATCATTTCCATGGACATACAACAAATGACTGCAGAAATATAAAGAGAATCATTCTCAGGATGATAGATCAGGGAAAATTAAATCACTTTCTGGTAGGACAAACACAAACTCAAGCATTACCACCTCCTCCAGATATTCACAAGTCGAATACGGCAAAAGAAAGAGAAATATTTGTGATTGAAGTTGGCGCAAAGGCAAAGAATCTGTTTTGTAATTCCATCGTACACTCGTACAAGACAATTGAATATTTTCACGATAACACTCTCGGTAGGGTTTTCGCAAGAGATGCCGATGATAGAGAAGTGATGAACATTGCGAAGACATCGCCATTTGGAAGAATGGCAAAAGCATATTATTTCTTTTACCGCGAAGAAGTACCCGAGGGTGGAGAAATGCATGACAACCCATTGGTGGTAAGATTGGAGATCAACCCAAAACCTAGTGAGGATGAAGATGATGAAGCCGAGAATTCTTGGGCAATCAACGAGAATTTTGATCGATATCTTTGGGAGTTCCGTGAATATTCTTTTTTATCATACTTATAAAACTATGGGAGGGAAAGATGAAGATCTAATACCTTCAACGTACAAAATCTATGGTTTTAACGGCATCGCAAATAAGCCAAAAGGAGAAGTTCACATGCGAATTCCACCGAAAGAATTATCTTCGAAATTTTATTCTCAGTAGTTGATGTGGAATCACCATACAACGCACCGATCGGACGACCATGGTTACACACTACGGGAAAAATCATCATTTACAACATCAGTATTAGGGTTGTAGTACCCCTACTACAACGCTTTTTATGTATTGTGTAGGTGGGGTATTGTAGAAAGTCCAAGCTTTTCTACAATACTTGACTAAGTGTTGTAAAGGGTGATGTGATTCATGGTTCGACAATATTTTGCCAAAGTTGTGATTCTCTTTCGATTTTTTAGAAAGCCTAACACAACCGTTGCTTGTGTTGGGAATATCTTGGACAACACAAGTAGTGTATCGTGGAAATATGTAACACAACACTTGTATAAGTTGAAGGATTATCTTAGACAACGTAGGATGTGTATTGTAGAAATATGTAACAACTTTTATTACTATTATGAATAAGATTTGCACGACACTTGTTAGAGTTGTAGAACTATGTTGGACAACACCTAGTTATGTCGTAAAGACATTCTTTCACAACCTCTGGTTTGTGTAGTTGAAATATGGAACACAATACTTATTAGAAGTTGTGTGCATAAACTTATTTTGAAAAAAAATTAAAGCTGAAAGCGAATTGCCGAAAGTATTTCACATTCACATTTGCCAATGTAACACATTTACATTGTTAACCTGCTAGTGTTAAACACACACATTCAAAAGATGGCAGTGATACTGATATAGATGTTTGTTACAAAAATTTAAAGTTTGCTAAATAATTCCAACAAAAAGGATGCATTATACTTCGCATATGAGCTTATCAGTGCGCATTCCATCAGTAAGGGCGTGAATAGTTTCCTCCATGTTGATGTCTATCATCCCCAGAACCTCCATCTCTGTAGTTCTCTACGTCCACCACCACCGCCGCTGAAATAACCAAAAAAGAGAAGAGAACGATAGAGCCATTAGAATTTGGAACTACATGAATAACAACAAATTCTGAGATAGATTTTACTTCTGCATTGCTTCACACATCAAAATAGAAACATCTAGCTTTATGCAATTCTGAACCTATGGTGTCATAGCACTATGCCAACAATGTCAAAATAGATACATCTAGCTTTATTGACAACTTAAACTATGTTTAGCTGCCATATCACATAATATGCAAGTTGTAACCAAGTTAGAGCATGCTTTTGTTGATGTTATTATACTGAAACCGAATCAACAAATGTACTATTAAATACTTTTAATGCAGAGAGATGCTTATCACACCCCTCGGCAATTGAGATGTTGGATACTGATCTTCAAAATACAAATGGGCTAAATTCACAAATTCTCTTCACCTCAATTTACTAACTTCAGTCTAAGACCATCCAAAATCGTAATTCTTAGCAATGTTTCGCTACCCCTATTAAGTATGTAATGCAACTTACCACACAACTTTCGACCTCTCAAATGATATTTCGGGCATGGCATCTACTAGCAGCACTTTATGTCAGACCATTACACTTAAGAGTACAATTCAAGTAATATTTCAAGATGGTGGCGACCTCACCCACTAGTAAATACTTATGCAAACCATTGCATTTAAAAATACAATGACACTAAAACAACTTTTTTAAATATTTGACATGCCAATTCATAAATGATCAAACAAGAGACAAGATACAGACCCTTGTGATGACACATAGACTAACATGGTTCATAGTTTAAAAAAACTTTGAATACAGGTTTTAGAAATAGAGTGGGAAAAAGAAAGGTACCCTTGTCCAAAATCAGGTGTACGTCTTGGTGCAGATTTTGCTTCCATTGTAACACTGATATTTTTACCCCGCAATTCGTAATCTGATAAAAGCAAGAGAAAGCTTGTGTCAATACTAATATGATATGAGCACACAGATCAAAATCCAAACATTTCCTTCAAAACTTACTTGTTATAAAACCCTCCAAAGAAAGATGTGCCGCAGATGGATCTTCATACGATAAAACTCCTTCTCCTTTAGGTTTTCCGGAATCATCTCGTGTATAGCCTTATGTTCCAGGGCCATTAATCCTTGTATCCTCTCTTTTATTTTATCCTTGCAATCTACACAGCACGCCACCAACATTAACATGAGTACGGTCTATTTTTTAAAGAACAAAAATAATAAAAAACCGAGATATATCTACACTTTGCGCGCCACCAACATACCACCCTTAACCTGCATACGATGTATCAACAAGCACCACATCGTAACCACTTCACCTTGCTTCCTTTGCCACAAAAGCGGGATCTTTTTGTAGCCTTTATCGAATATAGGAGTCTAAATAAAAAGGAATGAATATATCGTAATTTGCAACCGACATCAAAAACCCATTGTTAATCAAGGAATGAATATATCGAATTTGCAAAAGAACCAAGGAGTTTCATCTCCATACTTGGAGATTACGAGCACGATTCGGGAGCCTGTTCAACTGCCTCTGCGCAAGTGAGGGTACTTCATCCTCCTCATCACGGTCCACCGAAGCAGGGCATGGCCTGAAACATACGAAAAAACATGAACAAATATTGGTGACATCTTTTATGGTGATACCATCCTTATCAAATATTACCAAGTTCAAATATCTCCTCACTTCCTCACAAAGACACACACGGTCGGGGTTGAGCAACATCTCGAGAGAATAACATCAACCATTCCAACCAACACTTGGTCAAGTAGTGCCGAAGCATAAAAAACTCTAGGTCTAGGTACCGAAATTGCAAATCAAGTGGATATTAAAGTAGTGTAAAGTTTGCAATCGCCTTTCGTTCCATCTTCTTTAACAAGTTATAAAACTTAAAAATCTCCTAAAAATGCAAACAACAAGAGGCATTAAAAAAATGACTACAAGAGTGTACACAAAAATGAGAATTATAATAATTTGAAAGAATTTACCTTCGAATTTTGTGCACTTGCACAAACAGAACATGAGCATATTGAAAGTACTCATGGTGGGGTTCTCGTATCAAATTAGTAAAGCTAAAGGCCTCTTTGACAGCCTATTGAGTTTTACAACGAGATAGGCGAATCATCATCGGGCTTCTTCTCATAATCACGGTCAGCAAACATCAATTGGTGAAGCCTTGTTTCAAAGAAATTCAGCCAATCTCGTCGTCCTCTACCACCTCCTGCTTGCCCCACGTAGATATCAATCAATAGAGGGTTAACATACCATACAAACAAATATAATAACAAGCGGATGCCGAGAAAAGATACGCCTACAAACACATGACCAATCCAATGAGAAAACCCACACTTTACCTCAAAAATGAAGCAACCTTAGACCCAATTTTCCAGTTGTGATCCTCCACCACCACCATTACTAACATCACGATTATCCCATTCTCATCCTCGTCATCTTCTTCTGTATAGTATCATCCCGCTTCTATCTAGGTTCAATTCATCACTCAAATTCATTCAAGCACCAACCCATTGATATAGTTACTATGATTTAGACTGGATTGTATAAAACAACAAAATTGCACATTCTGGCATAATATAAAAGATAATGAGAAAATAAAACTAAAGAAAACACAACCCATGCAGCTATGAAAATCAAAAATCTGGAACAATGTTTGTCGTAACAAAATCGAGAAAAACTTAAAAACACACATCTAACGAAATTTCATTCACAGTTTAAGCATCATACGATTTTGAGAGTACTCTCGTTAATGAGCTCATAATTATTTTTCTACATTGGGGTTAGGTTCAGCCATACCCATTAAGCTTCTCAATAGCTCTCAAACCATCTTCCTTGTTTACAAAATTCACGAACCCAAATCCTCGTCTCAGATCCAATCTGCTTCAATCCACGGTTACAGACTCCATTAAATCACCATCTGCAACTCCATCAAACCACCGTCTCTATCTCAATCAAACCCTAGATTTTCTCGTTCTTGGCTATAACAACAACAAAATTGAGAGAAACCCCCAATTTAGTCTCAAATCCTCACTCTGAAATTCTTCCTCATCATACTATCTTCACCAAACCCATGTTTAATTTCTCAATTTCTAACTCAATTAGCGATTCCACAGAGAAAACCTAGTTCTCGATTCATGACAATGACTCAATCTTCTTCTTTATAATTAGCATAAACACCAACTCCTTCTTCTTTTATATGATTTAGTTTTCCTCAAGCCATACCTAAATTTTACTTCTCGATATTCAACGAAAAAGAGCGAGAGAAAAAGAAAGAAGGGAGATTAAGAAAAAAGAAAATGAGTTTCAAAGTAGACGGTATAGAGAGAGAGAAAAGGGGAGTTAAAGAGAGAGATGGAGAGAAGATGATGAAGAAGAAGAGGGATCGAGAGAAGAGCAGCGGTGGTGATGGAGCACCGCGGTCACCTGTGGAGAGGTGTTCTTCAGCGGCGGTGATTGAGAGAAGAACAGATAGGAATTGGGTCGAGTGGTTGAAGGAGGGTTTGACATTCTTCGGAGAAAAAAAAAAGTGAATCCGAATTAGAATGATGGACGGTTGAGATTGTGTATGGGATACTCATACGGATTAAGGAAAGATCTTGACGGTTGAGATTGTGTATGGGATGTCATACGGATTGAGAAGTATGTGTTTCTTTTTGTGCTAATACGAGCTCATGTATTCGGTTTTATTATCAACCTTCGACACGAAAAAAATTCAAAAAAAATATTAATAAATTAAGGACATTGTTATCGACATTTTGATATAAAAAAATCCAAAAAATGTATAAGAATGAAGCTGAAAAATAAGAAATGAATTCGATAATTGGTGTGTTTCTTTGTGCTTTTGTGCTTTCTCTTTGTGCTTCCGGTTTGAATTTAAACTAGTTACATTGGTCATGAAGTAATTTCGACTAGTCATACGAGTCATGAAGTAGCTTTAGTTCGCATTGGTAGACTCTCGGTTACAAGATTACTAAAGATGGACTATGAAGCTCCAGACGAGTTTTGACTTCAAACTTAATTAGTAGGATACATCATCGAAATCGAGATATATGAAACTCAAGTGTTGATTTGAACTTCAAATGTGTTATAACGACATACAAAATATGAACAAATAAGCTCTAGAAGGGTTCTGACTTCAAACTTAGCGTGATACATCATCGAAATCGATAAATATGAAACTCAATGTCGATTCGAACTTCAAATGTGGTATAACGACGTACAAACTATGAACCAAGAAGCTCTAAGATGGTTCTGACTTCAAACTTAGCATGATACATCATCAAAATCAATAAATATGAAGCTCAATGTCGTTACGAACTTCAAACTTGGTATAATGGTGTATAACCTGCGAACCACGAAGCTCTGAGAGGGTTCTGACTTCAAACATAGCATGATACATCATCGAAATTGATGAATATGAAGCTCGGTGTTGATTCAAACTTCAAGTTCGGTATAACGACTTACCCTTATCGAAAAAAAGTAAAGTAAATACCACTGCTTGTGAAAATGACCATATTACCACTGCTTGGAAATTAATGCAATAAATATTATGAAGACTATGAAAATGACCAGACCACGCTTATCGGAAAATAAGTAAACTAAATATTATAAATTGTTAAAATCACCATATTACCCTTACTAGAAATAAAGGTAATAAATATTATGGAGACTGTGAAAATTACCGTGAGTACCCTTATCTCGAAGTGAGTAAATTAAATATTACAAATAGTGAAAAATGTATGTAATTATTTACAGAGAAGGTGTGTATGTGATTGTTTACGAGAGAAGGCTTCGTGCTGTTTGCGGCTCAGTCACCTGAGCATTATTTTTGAGCATTACACTTTGTTTAACAACTCTTATGAAGGGTTGTCATAAAGTTAGTGTATTAAAGAACCACAAACTTGACAGAACATGTAATAGTGTAGGTATGGTTAGTGGTGTAGACTTCCATACAGGAAGTTGAGGATCAAATCCCCCCATCCTCATTTCTTCTAATGTTCTATATTTTTACTTCAACAACACTTATAAGTGTTGTTATACATTTTTAATAAAAAAAGAAGAAAAAAAAGCCAAAACTTGTGAACGGTAAGGATGGTTGATGAGCTAGACGTCCATGCAGGTAGATTCATGTTCGAATCTCCCTATAACCTCATTTTTTCCAACATTATATATTTTAACTTCAACAACACTTATAAGTGTTGTTGTAGGTTTCTATTTAAAAAAAAAAAAAAAAAAACCGAAACTTGTGAACTGAAAGGGTGGTTGATGAGCTAGACTTCCATGCAGCGGGTCATGTTCGAATCTCCCCTCTAACATTTTTTTCATTATCATATTTTTGTGTTCTTCAACAACACTTGTTAGAATTGTGATAGGCTAAGTCACTACATATATGGAACAGAGTTGTTATACCTAAATGTCGTCACAACTGTTTTGCTTAAGGAGTTGTCGTTTGTTTTCTTTGCGCAACCCCTTGTTTCCTAAGGGTTGGAAGTGATGATATACGACAACTCTTCCTTTGAAACCAGTTGTAAAACATATGACTTTCTACGATGTTTAGAAAAGTGTTGTAAATCTCCCGTTGTAGATGTATATTTTTCCCGTAGTGACATGAAACCTTAGGTGTGGCATCGACTTTCCATCAATGTATCAAGTTCCCTCATCCCACTGGTGTTGGAATCATAAAGGGAGATTGGGTTGAAGGAAAGAAATGTTATGAAATCGATATAGAATCCTACGAAGAAAGAGCTGCAAAAAAAGAAGAATTGGAAACACAATATCAAATAAAAACAAAGAGGTGAAAGATTAATGGTAGATGTAATAGAACAAAGAGAGGAAGAAATGCTGCGAAACAAATGTATGATGAAGATAAGAAGTGGCGAAGACTTCGCAACAGATAAGAAGATGACAGGAAAATTCAAAAATGCAGAGGCAGATAGTGGCAGAAATAAGAGACTTAAAGAATGAATGTACTTGTTGACTGCCAAAGAAGAAATTGGGAGGTAAAAGAAAAATGTGCAATGGGTTTGTTTAAAAAAAAAAAAAAAATTTATGAATAGCAGAGATGAGGTTGCGAAAGGAAGTTGATATGCAGAAAAAGAGAATATATTTTATGAAATATAAAGACGCGATTGCGAAATTATAAAAGAATTTATATGCAGAAGAATCAACAAATTAATCGATCGGAGGCGAACCAACTATGGCGTACGCCCTAGTTCGCGAAATCAAAATTTCGTAAGAGGAAAATGTAAGACCTAAAGTGCGTCATAGAAGGGGGTACCTATTGCATGGCTCAAGGAAAAGGTTACACCGCCCCTGGAACTTGAGTCATGGAGAATTGGGGTCAATAAAGCCCATCCAGGGGAGATACCTTGGATTTTCAATCTAAGCTTAAGACTTAAATTGGACGACCGAGGGTCTCTTCTAAGGAGTCAGCATATGACCAAGGCGCCGAGGTACACAGTTGATCCAAGAGTGCCTGGGGCATTTGAAGTGTCTCGGCCATTCTTGGCAAGTCTCGGCACATGCAGCACTCTCGGCCGAAGAAAACTCCACTTAGGGTGCAGTCTCGTAACCATAAGCCCTACAGGCAAAAGGGATAAGAGGCTGCGAAAACAACTGGTTGTTGTTAAGACCGGATAGGGGGAGCTAGCCTTGTATGGAAGAAGTACGCCTCCTTGAAGGGTCAACCAGGGAGATGATAAGGGCGGAACCCTCCATTAGGAGCCGATAAGTGTCTTAAGATGCAAATGTCATGAGGCTTTATTTTCGCAAGAAAATTTAGACTTGTCATATTTGTGCGACAATCCTAAAGAGGCAATAATACAAAAAATAAAGATAAGACGAGATTAATGAGTCTGTACATGAAAGTGTAAGGACGTCCTGCGATTTCGTCGCAAGACGGCAATGTCACGGGGCTTTATTTTCGCAAGGATTTTTAGGCCTATCATATTGTTGCAACAAAATTATCTCTGCAGAGCAACAATACTAAAGAAATGATAAGGCAAGATCAATGGGTCATTACATGAAAGTGTAAAGACGTCCTGCGATTTTGTCGCAATGACAAGAGGTGGCACAGTAAGACCTTTAAGTAGGAAGGAAAAATAAGACCACACAAGAGAAAAAGAAAAAGTGAGATCTTGAAAACAATCAAGAAACACTTGCTTGCGAGAATTCAAAGCAGCAATGAGCTTGCGAGATTGAGGCATGTTACCATTTAAAGTTATTTGCTTAATCTTTCATTTGAAAACAAATAACGAGGCAAGTATGGGAATGAATAGATTAAGAACATGTTATTTATTTTCATATGATAGATTTACGCACTCATATTATGAAAAATATTGCTAATGTATTGATAAACCGTATTGCAAAAAAGAGTTGCTCTTTTAACATGTGCAGAAAAGAACAACAAAAGTAGAGCTTGTATTTGAAGAATCCAAGAAACTCGCAGCAAAAGATTACAAAAGTAGAAGGTTAAAAGAATAAATGTACAGATATTACAAAAAGAGAAAGAAGAAAATGGAGCTATTTCTTGTTTGGTTCTTCTTCTTCATTAGATCCTTCTACTTCGTCATCTTCATCAGATCCTTCTACTTTGTTATCTTCATCAGATTCCTCTTCTTCGCTAGCATCGCTGTCAGAGATATCCAAAGAAGGCATATTTTCAGGGATTTCGTCAAGGAGACAAGGGTATGAAGAATGAGGAATGCTATTGTCATCGCAGACTGTCTTAATAGTCTGATTGCGAAAGAGAACAACATCATTTTTGAAATTCTCTACAGTAATTTGTAGTTGCTTCTTTAACTTGGAATATTTATCATTTCGAAGAGAGAAGTCCTTTGCGAGTTGTTCTTTCTCAGATTCAAGTTCTTCAATTCTTTTGCGAAGTCTCTCCTCATCCTCTGCGAACATATGACAATGAATCAACAACTTAATGACAGCTTCATAAAAAACAAACAATTAAATAAAGAAGAATGATCAACAACCTTCTCTGTCAGAAATCATATCCCTAATCAAGGCCGTATGCTCAACTTGAAGGCTAACGTTAACACCTAAATTATTCCCAGGCGTCATCTAGAACCTTCGCAGCCCAAGCGAATTCATCGTCATTGTTTATGAGAAGAAGGGAACAAATTTGATTCTCTCTTTCGCTAAGAATAGCATTTTTGCGGATAGATTCATGCCGTTCAATTTGAACCGAAGAGCCTTTTGGAATTTCGCTAATGCTTGAGCACCTTGTCTAGCAATGCGATCTTTGACATCTATGAGATCACTAATTTTCTTCCTTAAAATACTAATTTTCTCTTTAGAACTAAGATACATACATTTAAATTGGTTGGCTAAGCTTAAACTAGATCTATGATCAAGTTCTAAGAGGCGAAATTTGGATTGAAGTTCGTTTAGAGGAAGAGATTTAATCTTGTTATTTGAAAAACTATCTCGATGCGTGTCGTAACCACAACAAATTAATCAATATTTTTCCACCTAATGAACAAGTAATATAGTGTAGTCAAGTTCGTTCCCACGAGGAGCAAGAGATTCTAGTTGTAAAAATTGTCACAAAAGGGGGGTGTAAAAAGCAAAAGAAAATAAACAAAACAATTCAAAGTTAAAGTTGAAATCAATAAGAGAGACAAGATCGAGGAATCCTTCTTCGTTGCAAAATAATGATTCAAGTTATGTTTTTCATCCACATGTTATTAGTCACAGATTATCACCAACCGTAGGATAGCAGGTTCGCTTAGCTAGCACCAAAATCCCTTATTTCACTGAGTAACAAGTCCGCTTTAGTTATCGATTCTATTCAAAAGAACCACCTTGAGGTTCGCTTACAAGATGTAATTCCCTGAATGCATTAAGATTTATGAGTTTAGGTTTAGTACTAGTAGTTAAACTCGGTTTGCTTGGTCCACTTTCTAGCGTTGTTTTTACACACAATCGCTCCACGGAATCCCTCCGCAAGGTCTCGTGTTTTCTACTTGTGTAAAGTGTCAAGAACGATTACGTATTCCCTAGATTTAGGTTTAGTTAACAAATCAATTTAGCGTGCACTCTAAATAACCTATCAAACAACCATGAATGTATAAACATTCCTATTAGTAAAAACAAACAATAATCATGTGAAAAACTTCAAGATAGAATTGAAAACAAAACTCAAATCATATATTAAGAACTAGGAATTCATCCTCAATCAATAAGAAAACTAGGAGTAAGGAAAGTATATATAGAGAGAAGATTTCTCGAAAAGGCAAACACATTTAATGCGAAGAGTATAAATGAACGGTTGAGAAAGGACGGTTGAAAAAGACGTGTCAAGAAATGAATGGATACATGTAATAAATTTTGTGTAAAAGTACGGAGTCATGTCAAAACAGATAAGGATGAACAGTTGCGGCATTTTGAGTAGATTAGTTCTCATGACATTCTCTCCTTCGCAGAGAAGACATGAGAAGAGGCAAGGTGTAGGATCAGAATATCGCAACACCGACGCCCTTGCGAAATCCATAAACGACACATTGCGAAGGTATCGCAGACGAGTAATATAAATGACGCAACGGATGACGACAGCCAGAACACGAGAACGACGTGAAGACCTAGCGAGATTTAGGAGTGTTGCGAGGTTTTACATTTGTACACTTGCGAGAATGTCGCAAGTCAGATCCGAAAATAAGGGATAACTTAGCTGTCATCCATTATGTAATGTCCTATATAAAGAGCTGAATAGGCTTATGAAAGGGAGGATCTTTTTAGAGAGTGAAGAGAAAGTTTAGAGGAGATAGAAAGTTTAGAGTAGCAATAACATTCTTGATTTCACTTCCTTCTTGTAAAATTTCTAACTCATTTAATAAAGAAATTGGTTATTGATCTTAAATATGTGTTAGATATTATGAATTCTTGTGAGGTGTGTATTGTAGGATTTCCTGCAATTACAAGTCAGTTGATAGACGTATTTATGTGTCTATTTTCATCTCGATTTTATATATTGTTAGTACCGTTTTTGTTCTTATTATTGTGTTTTGTGTGTTTGTAGGTATTTTTGGGCAATAAACGTTTTTGGAGAAATCGGCTCGAAAAGTTGCACCCGGAGGACAATACTATTCGGACTCTCAAATGGATAAGGGGTAACCCGCCGACGCGGACTTGTATTTAGGTTTAGGTTTTAGGTTTATTGTATTTTTATTACTTTTTTTTTTAGATTTTTTAGATTTTTTTTCTTCTATTTTACGTCTTTGGTATTTTTGTTTTTGTTGTGCAGGATTGACTTGAAGCTATAAGTGGAAAGTTAGACTTGCCAAAAAAAGGAGAAACCAGAGAAATTATTTTTGGACTTTTATTTATTAGTCTCTTTATTTTCTTTTGGACTTGTAATTTTCTTTTATTTGGTTGCTTATTTATTTTTATTTATTATAAAAAAAAAAACACACGATTGCACACACCAATTGCATCCCTCGTCGGATCACCGAGTTTAGGAAAAGTCATGGATTAGTAAGTTTGAACCCGTGCCTTGGGCCTTTTGGGAGTTACTAGTGAAAGTCCACAAACCTCGGTGTTTATGGGTGAAAACTACTCCCGCAGAATTTGGTAATTTGGGGTGTGGATGAGGAATGAATTTAAACCTTAAACAAATGCACTTTGCGCGGTGAGTGCTTGTAGATTCGAGAGATCAATCTGTGCAAGTCCGGCCTAAACCAAGAAATGGCCGTTCCGGACTTGTTTCGGTCACAAAGTGAAGGAGATGGGGTTGATCTTAGGGAGGGAAGCGAAGAAGGTGTTGAGATTGTGAAGGTGTTGGCTTGCTTATGACTTGTAACGAGAAAGGAGAGCAGGCTTGTGATTGATGCAAGCGAGGCTGCGGGTGTTGGAATACGTTTTGTATTAACACTTGGTTTTACGTCTCGTCACGGACTTGTGTTGTTGTTTGAAATAGTGCGGAGAACCTATTTATACAAGTCATTGAGCCTTATTCACGTCTCTCGTGGGAAGTGGAGGAAGTGGAGTGATGGAGTAGTGGAGTTGTGCGTCGGTGCCACACGACCAGTCTTGCCCACTTCTCCCCGTTCATCTCTAACCGTCCATGACTTCCCGACACGTTCTTGTGATGGCGCATTGCACGGCGCACGCCGTAAACCGCCGAGACCAATACCCCGTATGTATCCCCCAGTTTGTGACATGATTGATGTACGGAATGTGTGGAACGTGGATCCACGAAAGATAGCATGTAATCTTTGAATTGAATAACCGTGTTATTGAAAGTCGATACTTGTGAAGTATCGTGTGTATTTTATGCAGTGCGCATTATGGTTTGGTAAAGTGATGGTAATAATGCCTCACTGACCAAATAACTCGACCGTGGTTGTATAACCAAGCTGGTGAAGTTGGACGGATGAGATGATCTTTGAGACACTCATCTGCGACCGTTGCGAATATTAGGGTTTTTGAAGAGGTGCGCAAGCATCACTCTTCAGCTTGGTCGAAACCAAGCATGGAAAGGGATTTGGAGAAGACCGACCGGGCATGTGTATAGACAGCATGCCGGTGTACACGTCCATGTCTCACTGTCCCATGAAGGTGCGATCTAGGACACTCAATTTGACCGGCAAAGAGGAGTGGTTGAGATCGATTTTGCAATAGGAAATTGATGCCGCAAAAGGCCGCGCATCATGCTTTTTCAGCGCGCATTCCAAGACGACCTAATTTGGTCGGTCTTGGTCGATGGGTTTGACGTGAAGATGGCAGGCTGGTGTTCATGCCTATACCTCGAATATCCCATGAAAACGTGATCTAAGCCATTCAAATCATCCGGTGAAGTTGAGCGGTCGAGATCGGTTGTGGTTTGGGAGGCGTGGCCATGCTAGTTTGGACGCACGTTTTGGATTGACCAGGCATGATATGCCTTGGCCGAACACATGAGGAGGTAGATGGGCCCACGGTGGTCATGCTGGTATGACCGGCCCTTGCTTAATCTAATCTGTGACCCTCCATTCGTGCTGGAGAAGATGGACGCGCGTGATGGATTGAAACCCTAATTTTGGCTTTCAAAGCCGTGCGCGTCTCTTGTTTGGGTGACGATTTTGTTACGGCCAAACATTGTTGGTTTTGACCGATTAGTCAAGTGTGTAGGCGGTCCCACGGTGATCGTGTTGACATGCTCTGGGCCCTTTAAGTCTACATCTACACCCTCCATCTATACCAACGAAGATGGATGGTTGAGACCGCTTTGCAACACATGTAATATGCCGCAAACCCTAATTTAGGGTTTTCCGTCCATAATGCTTGGTATGAACGGTTTCTTGGCAAGCTAGGCCAATGACCGACCATGCGGGGTCGGCCGGGTATTCCGTGCACTGCTTGGGGTGATGGAATTGATCCGGGGTCATCCAATCATGCTTATGGAGTTGGATGACCGATCGGATCATATCCGGACTGATATGGTCGGTCGGATGCTCAATCGGGCTAGTATAACACACCGAGAGGGGGGCTCAATCGGGCTAGTATAACACACGAGAGTCGGCTGTACGGGTATTTCGTACATGGTTTCATTATAGTGCTTGGAGGTTCGTGTTACTCGTAAGAGTAACACTCGGTCGTCATGCCACACCGATAATGAGTCTTGGAAATACAAGGCTGATATGAAATTCACGGGAAGGGATTGTTGCTACATGCTCCAACCCGGAGGAATTTCATGTATTCACGAGAATGGGATTGTTGCCACATGCTCCATTCTTGGTGAATTAAGTGAGGGAGTATCCAACACTTATTAAATGGCTTTATCTTTTACAAGATGTCGGTAGCATAGTTTTACGGTTTTTTACAATTTTAACCTTAAATGAAAATCCACCATCAACATTAAGTCCCTCGCCTAGCACACAATGGTTACACTATTGTGTGGTAGGCATAAGATGGTGACCGGTTAAAGATAAAACTTATGAGACAAAGTTAAATGTTACCAGGAGAGACGGGTCATCCTGTCCTCGGAGCATGCGAGCGTTCAAGAGGCGTCCAGGAGAGTATTCCCTTAGCATGATATCGGTCTTGCCTGCTTCGATCGACCTTGTTATGCCCGCTTCGATCGAGGGCCCGCTCCGTGCTTGCTCCGTTTGAATGTCGGTCTTGCCGAGATCGACCTTGCTTTGCCTGATTAGGTCGAGGGGTTATTGCGCCTGCTTCGTTTGATCGTGGGATTGTGCCTAATCGACTGACTGTTGCGCCTGATTCGGTTGAACGTGGGTCCACTATGTACATGTTTCAAACGTCGGCCACGTGCTTCGATCCGATCGGCCCTGGTGTGTGCGCCTATTATACCGGCCTTATGTCCTGATTAACACCAGCCTTGTGACTTGAGCAATACCAGCCTTGTGCCCTTGACCAACACCAGACTTTAAACTTGAGCAATACCGGACTTGAAACTTGTACCGGACTTGAAACTTATACCGGACTTGAAACTTGTACCGGACTTGAAACCAATACCAGACTTGAAACTTGAGTGATACTGGTGTTTGGAACCAATCCCGACTTTCGTGTATTTCAACGTGGGTTGTATCTTGTCATGTGTGACTACACGCCTCATGTGTTTTTCATACAAGTTCTAACTCCTATTTTCATTGTGGAATGAAGAAAAGAACTCTTGTTGAGATGTCTTACGGAGATAATGCTGGTGCCAAGTCGGGGAAGTGTTGACGACTTCAAAGATATGCCGAACATTGATGATGAGTTGTTCACCTCGCTTTTCAAACATTAGAAAACATCCTTCTCATAAGATAGTCCTGCTTTCCGATTCAGAAAATATGGAAGCTGATCCATTTTATTCTTCAGCACTTGTGATGATATTTTGTCTCCGGAGAAACGAATATCCGCCTTCTCCTATTGACTTCAAGATTTTCCATACTCCACTTGGGTTCTTACGAAGGATGGATGAGACGTATGTTGAATAATAAGGATGTTAAAGTGGTTTCTGGTGGAGGTGGATCCTGGAGAGAGTGTTGAACGAGGATTACAGTTTAACGTGGTCCGGAGAGAGCATTGAGGCGGCTCTTGAATAGACTATTGAAGCGGCTTACTAGAGAGGAGTGTTGAAGTGTTTCCCTCTTGATTCGATTTACCCTTGCGAATTCCATGCTTCTTGACTGACCACATCTCTCATGTTGAAGAATTCCTTGACTGACGGTGAAGGAACTTCATGCCGAGCCTCGATCCCCAAGTGTGGTTTACATGGTTTGTTCGTAGTGGTTGTTGTCGAGCCGGTATGGAATATCTTGGACGTTGTTTCAACATTGTGGGATTCGTGCATGTGGTACTTGGAGTTGAAGTTTATGGACGCGCGCGGATGTTGTATCTTGGTGGTTTTCCTCTTGCTTGCTTCAAGGAACGCTACGAAGGCCTGAATGTTGTATCGCTTTGTTGGTGAGATATATGCCCCTACAAACATTATGAGGCTCTTCCGGGCAGGCCCTGGTTCTTTCTATCGGGGCATATGTTGTTGTAGATGAGCGTTCAACGGCTCCAGAGGATGACCAAAAGCGCGGATTCTCCAACATAGCGTGATAGACATGTACCGCTGTCTGATAAAGTGACTCACCCGGATCTTGTTCGACCACTGTTTGATAGAGTAACTCGCCCGGATCTTGCTCGATACAACGGTTGGACATCGTTATCTTCTTGAGGCTGCTCCCTTGAGGTATCGGCTCCAGTGGAAGATTACCGTCATAGAGCGTTGATACGTTGCACCACACTCTTTAAACCAAATGGTAGTATGGTATAATAAAAATTTACGAGAGGAGTTCGAAAAGCAATCTTACTTGCATCATGCTCGTACATCCTTATCTGGTTGTAGCCGCTATCCATGGAGGAGAACATGCCGTGTCCTCCGGTTGCATCTACTAACATGTCGATGTTAGGTAGAGGAGGATCATTTTTGGAGCAGCACCTGTTCAAGTCTCTGAAGTCTATGCAAAGACCCGATTTATCCATTTTCCTCCCGTTTAACCGACTTGGGTCCAGGTATGACATGTAGATGATGGGTGACCAATTTTTCATCCGGACTGGCATTTCCTCGTATGTCCGGCGAACACATCTTGGTACTCCTTGAGTAGTTGAACAAGACTCGTACGTTAAATGCGTGGGACGTAGTCGAACCGATAGAGACCCGCTGAGAGATTATTCATTCCCGATGTTAACGGTCTCGAGTTCGTCGGTTGTGGAATTGGTTCCATCTTGTAGTTCTTTGCGGGCATCCGGGTACCTCTTCTTGTATTCCGTCATTCTTGCGAAATTCAATTGGGTGGAGAGAGACCGGGTTCCGTCTCTCCGCTAATGCTAACAGCGACGCATTATATTGTTCTCCCCTTACGAAAACGTTTCGCCTCGAAAGTGCGTCCTCTTTTTGGTGTGAGCATGAATTGAAGTCTCACCGGATAGAGATGGACGCCTCGTGTGTTGTGGTGTTTGGCCTCCAGTGGTGTAAGTCGGTCTTCCTCCTGGATTGAAGCCCACGTGGGTAGTGGGGTGCACGAGGATTTTGCATGCCCTTTTTCTGCGGAGCTTCTTTCAACTCAAATAGTTCCACTCCGCATAATGACGCAGAATACGGATGACTTCCTCATTTAGTATGGTCTTCGAGCACCGTATGTGTCTTGGTATGATTTCCTTCGAAGTCTGTCATTGTGGTGGGCTGCCAGTACAATCTTGCATGGACTAACCTTGGCTGTCCCGAGAGTCTTGAGCGTAATCACATTCGAAGATGCTCATGTGTTGATGAGGGCTCTTCTGAACTCCGAACCCTTGATGTGTGCGGTAACATGTGAGGTCACGGTCGTGACCTTCCTCTGGTTGATTGCAGCAAAACGTCTCGCGCGCTGATTCTTTGAGAGGTGTGAAAGTTTGCATAAACTTTCCACTAGAGAAACCGCTTTCCGATCCACCGGGCCTTTGGTTCATAGTGAAACTATTGACTTGAGGAAGATCATTGTGAGGATCGGTCCCCAATGTAGGAGCCTCCATGACAGGGACCGCTCATATCGATGTCGCTTATTTGATCGGGTCAATATAGGTCCGTGCCGTTGAAGTATATTTTCCGGTGCGTTGAATGCATTCCTTGTTGGCTCCAGGGGCTGTTGCGGGTCATTTGGAAATCGATCAGTTAATATCTTAAGAAAAGTGAGTACCTCTTTCTGAGTTGCGGCCATATCCTTTTGAGTCTTGGCAAGAACTTCCTGCTTTTCCATCAAGTCTGCAATGGTAATGGGAGATGGTCCTCCTCTCGCCCCTCCGGCTCCTCGTCCTGATGAAGGAGTGGAAGTTGTTGCTCTGGTGACTACCGGAGGTGTTACACTTGATGAGATGCCAAGATTTGCAAAAACTATGGCTCACGGTGATGGGAGGTGTTGTAATATCACCTGCTTGAGTGATCGAATTGAACGTTCCCATCCTCTCGTACTCACATGTTCCTTGATTGATCTCTTCTCCCTCAAGCATTTCTTCACAACTTCGACAAGGGTCTTGAGATATAAATCTTCCAATGGGGATCCGTAAGCTGCAGGCTCCATTTCTTTATCCTAGACGTTGTGGTACCCGGACAAGTCTTTTCCTCTGTGAAGTTGCCTCGAGTCTTCGTTGTCAGCTGGACCATGTTGTTCGCCTCTCCTGAGTCCCATGTGATTACGCGCTCTTTCTGCATCTCCACTGGTAAAGGTGTGACTCCTGACTAAGGATTCAGCGTTTCTTGCACTTTTCGAGTAGATGCATGTCGACCCTTCTTGTAATTGTCTTTGTTATATCATTCAAAAGGCGGAATATTTCGCTCTGTCTTCTAGCGATACCAGATTGATTTGCCAAGAAATCCTCCAGCATTCTAGCTACACTTCCCATGATATCTGAACTACCTGTGGTCTCCTGGTGAGGATACATCGCGAGATGAAAACCGAAAAATTGAGGATTCAATTTTTTGCAACCGATAGATCAACCTCCCACCGTGGTCGCCAATTGTTTATGGGTGAAAACTACTCTATGAGAATTTGGTAATTTGGGGTGTGGATGAGGAATGAATTTAAACCTTAAACAAATGCACTTTGCGCGGTGAGTGCTTGTAGATTCGAGAGATCAATCCGTGCAAGTCCGGCCTAAACCAAGAAATGGCCGTTCCGGACTTGTTTGATGTCACAAAGTGAAGGAGATGGGGTTGATCTTAGGGAGGGAAGCTAAGAAGGTGTTGAGATTGTGAAGGTGTTGGCTTGCTTATGACTTGTAACGAGAAAGGAGAGCGAGGCTTGTGATTGATGCAAGCGAGGCTCTGGGTGTTGGAATACGTTTTGTATTAGCACTTGGTTTTTACGTCTCGTCCGGACTTGTGTTGTTGTTTGAAATAGGGCGGAGAACCTATTTATACAAGTCATTGATCCTTATTCACGTCTCTCGTGGGAAGTGGAGGAAGTGGAGTGATGGAGTAGTGGAGTTGTGCGTCGGTGCCACACGACCCGGTCTTGCCCACTTCTCTGTTCATCTCTAACCGTCCATGACTTCACGACACGTTTTTGTGATGGCGCGTTGCACGCCGCACGCCGTAAACCGCCGGACCAATACCCCGATATGTATCCCCCGATTTGTGACATGATTGATGTTTGGAATGTGTGGATCGTGGATCCACGAAAGATAGCATGTAATGCTTGAATTGAATAACTGTGTTATTGAAAGTCGATACTTGTGAAGTATCGTGTGTATTTTATGCGATCTTTGCATTATGGTGTGGTAAAGTGATGGGTAATGATGCCTCACTCGACCAAATAACTCGACCGGGGTTGTATAACCAAGGTGGTGAAGTTGGACGGATGAGATGATCTTTGAGACACTCATCTGCGACCAGATTAATGAATATTAGGGTTTTTTTTTTTTTTTTGAAGAGGTGCGCAAGCATCACTCTTGACTTGGTCGAAACCAAGCATGGAAAGGGATTTGGAGAAGACCGACGGGCATGTGTATAGACGGCATGCGGTGTACACGTCCATGTCTCACTTTGTCCCATGAAGGTGCGATCTAGGCCACTCAATTTGACCAAGAAGAGGAGTGGTTGAGATCGATTTTGCAATAGGAAATTGATGCCGCAAAAGGCCGCGCATCATGCTTTTTCCTCGCGCGTTCCAAGATGACCTAATTTGGTCGGTCTTGGTCGATGGGTTTGACGTGAAGATGGCGGGTGGTGTTCATGCATATACCGAATATCCCATGAAAACGTGATCTAAGCCATTCAAATCATCCGGTGAAGTTGAGCGGTCGAGATCGGTTTGTGGTTTGGGAGGCGTGGCCATGCTAGTTTGGGACGCACGTTTTGGATTGACCGGGCATGATATGCCTTGGCCGAACACATGAGGAGGTAAATGGGCCCACGGTGGTCATCTTTGGTATGACCGCCCTTGCTTAATCTAATCTGTGACCCTCCATTCGTGCTTAGGAGAGAAGATAGACGGGTGATGGCTTGAAACCCTAATTTTGGCTTTCAAAGCCGTGCGCCGTCTCTTGTTTGGGTGACGATTATGTCACGGCCAAACATTGTTAGTTTTGACCGATTGGTCAAGTGTGTAGGCGGTCCCACGGTGATCGTGTTGACATGCTCACGGGCCCTTTAAGTCTACATCTACACCCTCCATCTATACCTGCGAAGATGGATGGTTGAGACTGCTTTGCAACTCATGTAATATGCCGCAAACCCTAATTTAGGGTTTTCCGTCCATAATGCTTGGTATGAACGGTTTCTTGGCAAGCTAGGCCAATGACCGACTATGCGGAATCGGCCGTGGGTATTCCATACACCGCTTGGGGGTGATGGAATTGATGCGGGGTCATCCAATCATGCTTATGGAGTTGGATGACTGCGATCGAATCATATCCCGACGGATATGGTCGGTCAGGATGCTCAATCGGGCTAGTATAACATACCGAGAGGGGCTCAATCGGGCTAGTATAACACACCGAGAGTCGGCCACGGGTATTTCGTACATGGTTTCATTATAGTGCTTGGAGGTTCGTGTTACTGCGTAAGAGTAACACTCGATCGTCATGCCACACCGATAATGAGTACTTTGGAAATACAAGGCCGATATGAAATTCACAGGAAGAGATTGTTGCTACATGCTCCAACCTGGAGGAATTTCATGTATTCACGAATGGGATTGTTGCCACATGCTCCATTGTTGGTGAATTAAGTGAGGAGTATCCAACACTTATTAAATGGCTTTATCTTTTACAAGATGTCGGTAGCATAGTTTTTCGGTTTTTACAATTTTAACCTTAAATGAAAATCCACCATCAACACTCAGCCTCGTACCTTTGGGTATATTTTGTTGTGGTAACCCAAGATTACCTAAATTAGTGAGCCCAAGATTTTCATGTGCACAAATTTTTGTTGAATTCTTGTGTATGCTGAGCGAAAAGAGACGCTCTAGGACGGTTTATGCGTGAAAAACCTAGAAGTGATATTTTAGGAAACAAGAATCTTGATTACCTTAATCTAGAGACCTCGATTTTGGAAAGTCTAGTTTTGAACATCCATCTTTTACCGAGGAGAGAATCCCTATAACTCGGGTAGATCCGAAAATGGCAATTTTGAAAACTTTGTTGAATTCGACTAGGACTACTCGTCCCTCATGTATCGAGGTTAGGTGACACGAAAGCAAATTATGAACTTAAACACAGGATGTTACAAATGCTCCCAATCTTTTTAGGGAAAGAAAATGAGAACCCTTATTTCCATGTTAGGGACTTTGAGGAAATTTAGTACCCTAAAGATTAGAAACCTTGATGATGATGCTTTGAAACTTAGGTTATTCCCTTTTTCTCTGAAAGATAAAGCTAAATCGTGGCTATATAGTTTGTCTTAGGGTCCATTGAAACATATGAACAACTTACATCTCGCCTTTTTGAACAAGTTTTTCCCTAGGCACAAAACATCGTCTATTAGGACGCAAATTTGCACATTTTCTCAACGGAAGGAGAATCTTTGTATAGGTATTTGGAAAGGTTCAATGATCTATTAGCCCAATGTCCTCATCATGGTCTAGAAAAGGTTAGGTTAGTTCGGATCCTTTATGAGGGTTTAGATTATCCCACTACAACCACGGTAGAATCTATGTGTACGCAGTGGGTTTGAAAACCAAACAGATTGATGATACGATGACATATTTGAGTGAAATCGGCTGAAAAGACCCAACAATGGGAAAATAGTAGGGAACCCAAGAAAACAATTCTTCTAGGAATAGGAAACGTTAATAGTCTAGAAGGAGTCTTTGAATCGAGATGACAAAATTGCGACAATAGCTAAAAGGTTAGAAGCTTTAGAATTGGGTCACACTAGTGGTAGAGGGGAGCCTTTTTGGGAAGAGGGGAGCCTTTTTCGTGGTCTAAAGGCCAGAGTCAAGGTCAGCTTAGTAATTCGAATGTTCCCCCAGGTTTTGGTTATAATAAGAACTCTCCATGTCAAGCTCGGTTTGAGAACCCTTGAGAGAATAAAATGACTAGCTTAGAGGAATCTCTTAGTATATTAAGAAAGAGCCGGGATATGTTAGCACAGAGCCGGGAAATGTTAGTAAAGAGCCAATTTAGTTTTGAATGGAAACAAAGCGGAACTTTCAAACTAATGCTCGGACTCTTGCTAAGTTAGAACTTCAAATAGGTCAAATAGCTAAGACTTTAAGTGAAAGAGATAACGGAAGGTTCCTAGTCAAACTAATCCCAACCCTAGAGGAGTTCATGAAGTAGGTGCAAAACCATCACATCGGTTGAATTCGATTAGAACCCTTAGGAGTGGCGAGTAGTAGACAATCGGGTAACCATGCCCGATAGTGAGCATACTTTTGTAGTTCACCCCTCGGGACCATCCATAGCCGAGGGGATGATAAAATCTACGATGATGCCAATTCGGTTCCCAGAGGCCCTATTTTATGCCTAGAGCCCCATTTCACCGACTATTAGTACCAACAAAGAGTGAATCCAATTTTAACGACATAATGGAGGTTTTTAAGAAAGTTACCATAAACCTTCCATTACTAGAAGCAATTAGGAAACTTCCGGCATATGCCAAGTTTCTTAAAGATATGTGTACACGAGCGAAAGCTTAGTGTCCCTAAAAAAGCCTTTTTAGCTAGTCATGTAAGTTCGATCATTCCAGAACCCCACAACTCCTAAGTATAAAGACCCGGTGCACCTACCATTGCTTGCACGATAGGAAAACATCGGGTAGAAAAACCTTTATTGGACTTAGGAGATAGTGTGAACTTACTTGCCGTACCATGTGTAATTACTGACTAGGACTTGGTAAATTGAAGCCTACCAAGATAACACTGGAGTTAGGCGATAGGTCTCGTTAAAATTCCTCGTGGTGTGATAGAAGATGTTTTTATTGAGGTCGACAAGTTTATTTATCCTGTGGATTTCGTGGTCTTAGATACCCAACCTGTCCCTGACCAAAGTAATCGAAATCGTTCCTCGGTCCTACTCGGTTGGGGAGCTTGGAGTGAGGAGCAATAACTTCGAACTTGGAAATCGCTAAAACTCGGCCTAATACTGGAACCTTTTTATTAGAGACTTATGTATTGTTGTTCATGAGTCATATAATCAAGTGTAATATTGTATTACTTGAACCTATTTATAACGTTTAATAACTCTCATTCGAGGGTTACAAATTTTTGTTTTATAACTTTGAAGCATGAAAGGCCAACTCGGAAAAATCGCCAACTCGTTTTCTTTGAAAAATCGGTACAAATCGGCATATCGGTGACTTAATTTCTAAAAATCGGAAATAACTTGGAATCGGAAATCGCCTCGGTCATATAGATTGTAGCGATTACTCGGAGAGTACTCGGCCTTGGAGAGCGATTTTAACTACATTGTCCCCGACCCGAGAGAACCGGATACAGTGATTTTAGGTCGCCCATTTTTAGCTACGTCTAATGCGATCATAAAGCTGTTGAAATGGTATTATGAATTTATCTTTTGGTAATAGGACTATTGAGTTGAATATTTTTAATGTCAATAAGCTACATTCTGAGCTAGATGACACATGCATTGAAGAGGTGAACATGATAGGAACCTTAGTTCAGGAGTCATTACCAAACACCTTATCGGAAGATCCATTAGAGAGTTGTCTAGCCCATTTTAGCATGGATTTCAACGATGATAGCAACATTGAACAAGTAAATGCTCTCTGTTGGATTCTATTCCTATGTTAGATACCGATAGATGGAAAGCTAGGTTCGAACCATTACTAGCTACTGAATTTACCTTAAGACCTTATTTGAAGAGCCTAAAGATCCTCCTAAGTTGGACCCTAACTATGCATTTTTAGGTCCATCTGAGATTTTGCCTATAGCTTCCGATTTGGATAGTGATCATGAGAGTAGGCCAGTGACCGTACTTCAAGACAATAAGGAAACTTTAGGGTTTCCCATAGAGTATATGAAACACATAAGTCCTCCGGTTGGTGTGCCTCAAATGCATTTCGAGGATGAACCACCTTATTATAACTTAGAGAAAGCAATTGACCTTTTTCAGGAACCTAATGGTCTAGAAATTAGGAATATTGTGACTAGTCTATCTAGAGACACCCAAAATTCTAAGTTTGGGGGTAGTAATCGTCAAGTATCCCTATTTTAAGTCCCTAACTTGAGACTTGAGCCTAGTGTGCTTCGAGGTATTAGTTGAGTCTCTTCCGACTCCACAACCCGATCCTCCCGATATTGTCCGGAGGAAATCCGGGAATTAGAAACCCATAATTCGAAGAATCATTTTGTCAAGACACTCATATGAAGCCCAAGTGGGCACCACAGAAAAACCGAGTTATCTTTCCTAAACCTTGGATGAGGATGTGCTCTGTCTGTTCATTTTTCTGATTGGGTGCAGTTGTCTCATAATTGTGGCAGTTTTATTTGATTTGGTTGACCCACAATTGTTTCGACTATTGAAATATGATTTGAAAAGGTAATTAGCCATTTGTGGTATTTAACGTCTGGCTGAAGACTTTAAACTTAGCACTTCTTGGGAGGTAACCCAACATCCATGCGACACAGTAATATCTTTCCTTAACTCTTTTGCTTCAAATGGTAACATTTTCTCCTTGTTCATGTTTTTAATTTCATCTTTAGAACATTGAGGACAATGTTAGATTTAAGTTTGGGGATATGGGAGAAACTTTTTAGTTGTATTAATAAACTCCAGAGCCTAGAAATTTATGCTTATTAAGGATGGCACTAACCAATATAAGTGGATGGAAGCATCTTGGTTGTAGGAGTTGAGGAACCAATCTGATTAGATGGAAACATCTAAAGAGTCTATTCATAAAAGCACAGAGCTCAGGTGTTAGAATTAAAGAAAAAACATGGTAGTTTCGCCATATCTCGTTGAATCCTTTTCACTTATATTTTTATTTTGTTTTCTTTAAAATATGTTTCTCTAAGTGATTAAGTGGGGCTCACGATCCAAGTTGTTACCGCTGCTAGGGTGAAATAGAGTGATTGAGATACCCATAAAAAAAAAAAAAAAAAAAAAGTTGAAATGAAATTGAGACCAGAGCATTAGAGCTTCTCCAATGGTGTTGTGTGTGTTTCCTAGGTGGAATCACAAACAAGACATCTTTATTCCAATGTTAACTTAAATTTAGGGAAAAAAATAATTCATCTCCAATGGTGTTAGTTGTGATCTTTTTTTAATTAAATGTAAATTTTATTTTTAGTAATTTTAAGATTTTATTAGAACTAAAAATGGTTATTTAATATATTGGAATTAATTTTAGTTAAGTAAAAGCTTACTAGGGATAGCTTGACATTGTTAAGGTGAATGTCTAAAACTTGACATTCACCTTGACAATGTATAACAAAAATTAATGTCATCTTCACATTGATTTAAGAAATTGGGTTGGAGATGAATTTTAGAGAAAATCAATGTGTATCCTATATGGACTTAGACATTTATCATCACATACATTCCATTGAGAAGCTCTTAGACCAACCGGAATAAATTCAATAAAGTCGACCACTGGTACCCTTGTATATGCCGATTGTGTTGACCAAGAGTTAGGATTATCGACCACTTGGTTCCCTTGTATATGCCGTTGTGTTGATATTATTCCGAACCGTATCTCGATCCATTAGGAAAGGTTCGTTTTGGCGGTGGCCTTGAGCGTATATGGGAAACACCGTTCACCTTAGTCAACATCAAAACCATCTACGTTTTTCTTTGCATCCATCTTCTTAATCTATCCATGTGATTGGTTGACTCGGTTATGATGTCCGAAACTATCTCGAGTAGAGCTACGTGACTTATATATGAATTTTAGTATGCTTGAGTGCAAACTCGTGTACAGCAATTGGAATTTCGCATCAGGGTACTTCCTCCTGTAGTCAATAAGTATGCCAACCAAGGAGACTTTTTAGTGCCTTCCAAGGTTTTGCGTAGATAGTTAGGGTCTGGAGTAAAGGTTTTGTGGGTATATCTCTTGTAAGCCCTCCCGAGACTATAACTCGGCCACTAGGGCCACCTAGGGGTTTAAAGGCTTATTGCATATGCTAAATGCAATCGACGATGCCTGCGACAGTGAGTTAGGATTTTATTTTCTGTTTTGGATTTGCTCGAGGACTAGCAAATAATAAGTTTAGGGGTATCTCATAGACGCATTTATGTGTCTATTTTCATCTCGATTTTCTATATTGTTAGTACCCGTTTTTGTTCTTATTATGGTATTTTATGTGTTTGTAGGTATTTTTGGGCAATAAACGTTTTTGGAGAAATCGACTCAAAAAGTTGCACCCGGAGGATAATACTATTCGGACACTCAAATGGATAAGGGGTACACACTTGATAAGGGGTAACCCACCGTTATTTGCACCCCATATCTACTATTTGCACCCACCTTCTAAAGGGACACCGCATCTGGATTAAGGGGACTCCATCCTTTTGCTTTTGAAGAGACAGTTTTGGCGGGAAAACCTTTTCTCATTGCCAGAACTTGGCTTTGGATCGGATTTTGGGAAGTTTTAACGGATTTATTCGCCGACTTGGACTGGACTTGGTTTCTTTCATCTATCCAGGGTTCGTGATGGATTTGGTTACGTGAAAAAAGGGAAGGAAATCATTGTGCACATAAAACAGGGAATAAGATATCACGACCGAGATTGTTTGGCTGTATTTTGGAAGAGATTTTGTGCGATTTATTCGTGCATATCGATTGGTAGTAACCTGTTTTGATTGAACAGGGAAGGTAATGATCGTATCAAAGTCAAATAAGGGAGATTTTTGTTGTTTCACAATAAACCGAGGAATGGAAATATCTTGGGTCTGTTTTGGAGGTTACGTATAAGTTTGGCAGGATATTATTCTTCTTGATTCGACTAGCCGAGATAACACGGAAAGTGAGTTTGCATAAACGCGTAGTAGAGACTAAAAAGGAAAACAATATCCCAGAACTTGGAAGAGAAGAAAAGAAAGATTCCCGCGAGTTTTAATCGGCTTGTATGTGTATAAAAGAGTTGGTGGAGTCACAAAAAGAGGTATCAGGAGTTTTGGGGTCAATTGGAGGCTGCATAATCAAAGCAGAGAAGTTGCAGGAAGAATACGCAGCAGCAGGTGGAGAAGAAGAACATCAAGAACATTGGACGAACGAAACTTGATGCAGATTCTTCTACACCGCGTTCTTCTACGATCTTAAATATTGTAACGAGGATTTACGTAACGCCCAATAATTGTTGCGAGATTCTACGTATTATTACTTCATCCAATAAAAACACCTTTTGAACCATGAATAAATATTTTGAGTGTGTTTTCATCATGTGGAGCTAAACCCCATCACTGGGATGACGGAGGAAGCCAATTCTCATCACTGTGGTAACTTTATTTAATTCTTTTTATGACTTTTGCATTAATATAATTTGAATTACTATTTTAAATTAATTAGTTGTCATTTAGTTTGATGAGTTATGCTTAGCTTAAGTATTTTGATAACTCATGCTTACCATTTACAATTAATGTTTTATAAAATCTACCTTGGCAAAGATTAAGAGTCACTAATTATTGTTTTTGGAGCCGTTATTGTCTAAGAATTAATATTGAACTATAAAAAAGAGTTTGGTGAAATCCTGATTCCCAGTAATCTCTCAATATTGTTATCATCCTTGTTTTATTTGATAGATTAATTTTATTATTTGAGTCTAAAATCAACTTCACAAGTCCGAGAATCAAACCCTTTCTTACCACTGTAAAAATTACATCAATTTTTGATGCGCTGACGCGGACTTGTATTTAGGTTTAGGTTTTAGGTTTATTGTATTTTTATTAATTTTTTTTTAGATTTTTTTTCTTTTCTATTTTACGTCTTTGGTAATTTTGTTTTTGTTGTGCAGGATTGACTCGAAGCTATAAGTGGAAAGTTGGACTTGCCAAAAAAAGGAGAAACCAGAGATATTATTTTTGGACTTTTATTTATTAGTTTCTTTATTTTCTTTTGGACTTGTAATTTTCTTTTATTTGGTTGCTAATTTATTTTTATTTATTATAAAAAAAAAAACACGAGTTGCACACACCAATTGCATCCTCGTCAGATCACCGAGTTTAGGAAAACTCATGGATTAGTAAGCTTAACCCGTGCCTTGGGCCTTTTGTGAGTTACCAGCTGAAAGTCCACAAACCTCAGCCTCGTACCTTTGGGTATATTTTGCTGTGGTAACCCAAGCTTACCTAAATTAGTGAGCCCAGCATTTGCATGTGCATAAATTTTTGTTGAATTCTTGTGTATGCTGAGCGAAAAGAGACGCTCTAGGACGATTTATGCGTGAAAAACCTAGAAGTGATATTTTAGGAAACAAGAATCTTGATAACCTTAATCTAGAGACCTCTGATTTTGGAAAGTCTAGTTTTGAACATCCATCTTTTACTGAGAAGAGAATCCATATAACTCAGGTAGAGCCAGAAATGGAAACTTTGAAAACTTTGTTGAATCCGACTAGGACTACTCGTCCCTCATGTATCGGGTTAGATGACACGGAAGCAAATTATGAACTTAAACACAGGATGTTACAGATGCTCCCAATCTTTTTAGGGAAAGAAAATGAGAACCCATATTTCCATGTTAGGGACTTTGAGGAAATTTGTAGTACCCTAAAGATTAGAAACCTTGATGATGATGCTTTGAAACTTAGGTTATTCCCTTTTTCCCTGAAAGATAAAGCTAAATCGTGGCTATATAGTTTGTCTTTCGGGTCCATTGAAACCATTGAACAACTTACATCTGCCTTTTTGAACAAGTTTTCCCCTAGGCACAAAACATCGTCTATTAGGACGCAAATATGCACATTTTCTCAACAGGAGGGAGAATCTTTGTATAGGTATTTGGAAAGGTTCAATGATCTATTAGACCAATGTCCTCATCATGGTCTAGAAAAGGTTGGGTTAGTTCGGATCCTTTATGAGGGTTTAGATTATCCCACTACAACCACGGTAGAATCTATGTGTACAAGTGGGTTTGAAAACCAAACGATTGATGATGCGATGACATATTTGAGTGAAATCGCTGAAAAGACCCAACAATGGGAAAATAGTAGGGAACCCAAGAAACCAATTCTCCTAGGAAGAGGAAACGTTAATAGGATAGAAGGAGGCTTTGAATCAGATGCCAAAATTACAGCAATAGCTAAAAGGTTAGAAGCTATAGAATTGGGTCACACTAGTGGTAGAGGGGAGCCTTTTTGGGAAGGCGAGAATAATGAAGAGCAAGCCAATGCTCGTATAATAACACTAGACTCGACAACCGTCGAAATTTGACCCATATTCGAAACCTATAATCCTGGTTGGAAAAACCATCCGAACCTTTCGTGGTCTAAAGGTCGAGTCAAGGTCGACTTAGTAATTCGAATGTTCCCCCAGGTTTTGGTTATAATAAGAACTCTCCATGTCAAGCTCGGTTTAGAACCCTTGAGAGAATAAAATGACTAGCTTAGAGGAATCTCTTAGTATATTAAGAAAGAGGCGGGATATGTTAGCACGAGCCAGAAATGTTAGTAAAGAGCCAATTTAGTTTTGAACAGAAACAAAGCGGAACTTTCAAACTAATGCTCGGACTCTTGCTAAGTTAGAACTTCAAATAGGTCAAATAGCTAAGACTTTAAGTGAAACATATAACGGAAGGTTCCCTAGTCAAACTAATCCCAACCTAGAGGAGTTCATGAAGTAGGTGAAAAACCATCACATCGCTTGAATTCGGTTAGAACCCTTAGGAGTGGCGAGTAGTAGACAATCGGGTAACCATGCCCGATAGTGAGCATACTGTAGTTCACGCCTCAGGACCATCCATAGCTGAGGGGACTGATAAAATCTCTGATGATGCCAATTCGGTTCCTAAGAGGACCTATTTTATGCCTAGAGCCCCATTTTCCCAGCTATTAGTACCAACAAAGAGTGAATCCAATTTTAATGACATAATGGAGGTTTTTAAGAAAGTTACCATAAACCTTCCGCTACTAGAAGCAATTAGGAAACTTCCGGCATATGCCAAGTTTCTTAAAGATACGTGTACACGAAAGCGAAAGCTTAGTGTCCCTAAAAAATCCTTTTTAGCTAGTCATGTAAGTTCAATCATTCAGAACCCCACAACTCCTAAGTATAAAGACCCGGGTGCACCTACCATTGCTTGCACGATAGGAAAACATCGGGTAGAAAAAGCTTTACTGGACTTAGGAGCTAGTGTGAACTTACTGCCGTACCATGTGTACTTATAGCTAGGACTTGGTGAATTGAAGCCTACCAAGATAACACTGCATTTAGCTGATAGGTCTGTTAAAATTCCTCGTGGTGTGATAGAAGATGTTCTTATTGAGGTCGACAAGTTTATTTATCCTGTGGATTTCGTGGTCTTAGATACCCAACTTTGTCACCGACCCGAGAGAACCGGATACACCGTGATTTTAGGTCGCCCATTTTTAGCTACGTCTAATGCGATCATAAACTGTCGAAATGGTATTATGAATCTATCTTTTGGTAATATGACTATTGAGTTGAATATTTTTAATGTCAATAAGCTACATTACGAGATAGATGACACATGCATTGAAGAGGTGAGCATGATAGGAACCTTAGTTCAGAGTCATTACCAAACACCTTATCGGAAGATCCATTAGAGAGTTGTCTATCCCATTTTAGCATGGATTTCGACGATGATAGCAACATTGAACAAGTAAATGCTCTGTTGGATTCTATTCCTATGTTAGATACCAATAGATGGAAAGCTAGGTTCGAACCATTACTAGCTACCGAATCTACCTTAAGCCCTTATTTGAAGAGCCTAAAGATCCTCCGAGTTGGACCCTAACTATGCATTTTTAGGCCCATCCGAGATTTTGCATATAACTTCAATTTGGATAGTGATCATGAGAGTAGGCCCGGTGACCGTACTTCAAGACAATAAGGAAATTTTAGGGTTTCCCATAGAGGATATGAAACATACAAGTCCTACGGTTTGTGAGCCTCAAATGCATTTCGAGGATGAACCACCTTATTATAACTTAGAGAAAGCAATTGACCTTTTTCAGGAACCTAATGGTCTAGAAATTAGGAATATTGTGACTAGTCTATCTAGAGACACCCAAAATTCTAAGTTTGGGGGTAGTAATCTTCAAGTATCCCTATTTGAAGTCCCTAACTTGAGACTTGAGCCTAGTGTGCACGAGGTATTAGTTGAGTCTCTTCGACTCCACAACCCGATCCTCCCGATATTGTCCCGGGAGGAAATCCGGGAATTAGAAACCCATAGTTCTGAAGAATTTGTTTGTCAAGACACTCATATGAATCCCAAGTGGGCACCACAAAAAACCGATTATCTTTCTTCAGAAACCTTGGATGAGGATGTGCTCTGTCTGTTCATTTTTCGATTTGGTGCGATTGTCTCATAATTGTGGCGTTTTATTTGATTTGGTTGACCCACAATTGTTTCGACTATTGATATATGATTTGAAAAGGTAATTAGCCATTTGTGGTATTTAACGTCTGGGTGAAGACTTTAAACTTAGCACTTCTTGGGATGTAACCCGACATCCATGCGACACGTCAATATCTTTCCTTAACTCTTTTGCTTCAAATGGTAACAGTTTCTCCTTGTTCATGTTTTTAATTTCATCTTTAGAACATTGAGGACAATGTTAGATTTAAGTTTGGGGGTATGGGAGAAACTTTTTAGTTGCATTAATAAACTCCAGATCCTAGAAATTTATGCTTATTAAGGATGGCACTAACGAGATCTAAGTGGATGGAAGCATCTTGGTTGTACGTAGGAGTTGAGGAACCAATCGATTAGATGGAAACATCTAAAGAGTCTATTCATAAAAGCACAGAGCTCGGGTGTTAGAATTAAAGAAAAACATGGTAGTTTCGCCATATCTCGTTGAATCCTTTTCACTTCTATTTTTATTTTGTTTTCTTTAAAATATGTTTCTCTAAGTGATTAGGTGGGGCTCACGATTCAAGTTGTTACCACTGCTAGGGTGAAATAGAGTGATTGAGATACCCAAAAAAAAAAAAATGTTGAAATGAAATTGAGACCAGAGCATTAGAGCTTCTCCAATGGTGTTGTGTGTGTTTCCTAGGTGGAATCACAAACAAGACATCTTTATTCCAATGTTAACTTAAATTTAGGGAAAAAAATAATTCATCTCCAATGGTGTTAGTTGTGATCTTTTCTTAATTAAATGTAAATTTTATTTTTAGTAATTTTAAGATTTTATTAGAACTAAAAATGGTTATTTAATATATTGGAATTAATTTTAGTTAAGTAAAAGCTTACTAGGATAGCTTGACATTGTTAAGGTGAATGTCTAAAACTTGACATTCACCTTGACAATGTCTAACAAAAATTAAGCCATGTCATATTCACATTGATTTAAGAAATTTGGTTGGAGAAGAATTTTAGACAATGTGTATCCTATGTGGACTTAGACATTTATCATCACATACATTCCATTGGAGAAGCTCTTAGACCAACCGGAATAAATTCAATAAAGTCGACCACTTTGGTACCCTTGTGTATGCCAGTTGTGTTGACCTAGAGTTAGGATTATCGACCACTGGTTCCCTTGTATATGCCAGTTGTGTTGATATTAGTCCAGACCAATATCTCAGTCCATTAGGATAGGTTCGTTTTGGCAGTGGCCTTCAGAGAGATATGGGAAACACCGTTCACCTTAGTCAACATCAAAACCATCTACGTTTTCTCTGCATCCATCTTCTTAATCTATCCATGTGATTGGTTGACTCTGGTTATGATGTCCAGAAACTATCTGAGTAAAGCTCTGTGACTTATATATGAATTTTAGTATGCTTGAGTGCAAACTCGTGTACAACAATTGGAATTTCGCATCAGGGTACTTCCTCCTGTAGTCAATAAGTATGCCAACCAAGGAGACTTTTTAGTGCCTTCCAAGGTTCTACGTAGATAGTTAGGGTCTGGAGTAAAGGTTTTGTGGGTATATCTCTTGTAAGCCCTCCCGAGACTATAACTCGGCCACTAGGGCCACCTAGGGGTTTTAAACGCTTATTGCATACGCTAAATGCAATCGACGATGCACTGCGACAGGTGAGTTAGGATTTTATTTTCTATTTTGGATTTACTCAAGGACTAGCAAATAATAAGTTTGGGGGTATCTCATAGATGCATTTATGTGTCTATTTTCATCTCGATTTTCTATATTGTTAGTACCGTTTTTGTTCTTATTATGGTGTTTTATGTGTTTGTAGGTATTTTTGGGCAATAAACGTTTTTGGAGAAATCGGCTCAAAAAGTTGCACCCGGAGGACAATACTATTCGGACTCTCAAATGGATAAAGGGTACAAACTTGATAAGGGGTAACCCATCGTTATTTGCACCCCATATCTACTATTTGCACCCACCTGCTAAAGGCACACCGCATCTGGATTAAGGGGACTCCATCCCTTTGCTTTTGAAGAGACAGTTTTGGCGGGAAAATCTTTTCTCGACTGCAAAACTTGCTGGATCGGATTTTAGGAAGTTTTAACCGGATTTATTCGCCGACTTGGACTGGACTTGGTTTCTTTCATCTATCCAGGGTTCGTGATGGATTTGGTTACGTGAAAAAGGGAAGGAAATCATTGTGCACATAAAACAAGGAATAAGATATCACGACCGAGATTGTTTGGCTGTATTTTTGGAAGAGATTTTGTGTGATTTATTCGTGCATATCGATTGGTAGTAACTTTGTTTTGATTGAACAGGGAAGGTAATGATCGTATCAAAGTTAAATAAGGGAGATTTATGTTGTTTCACAATAAACAGAGGAATGAAAATATCTTGGGTTTGTTTTGGAGGTTACGTATAAGTTTGGTAGGGTATTATTCTTCTTGATTCGACTAGCCAGATAACCACGGAAAGTGAGCTGCACAAACGCGTAGTAGAGACTAAAAAGGAAAACAATATCCCAGAACTTGGAAGAGAAGAAAAGAAAGATTCCCGCGAGTTTTAATCGGCTTGTATGTGTATAAAAGAGTTGGTGGAGTCACAAAAAGAGGTATCGGGAGTTTTGGGTTCGATTGGAGGTCAGAATCAAAGCGGAGAAGTTGCGGGAAGAATACACGGCAGCGAGTGGAGAAGAAGAACATCAATAACATTGGACGAACGAAAACAAATCGCGAGTTCTTCTACACCGCGTTCTTCTCTGTCTTAAATATTGTAACGAGGATTTACACGCCCAATAATTGTTGCAGATTCTCTCAGTATTATTACTTCATCCAATAAAAACACCTTTTGAACCATGAATAAATATTTTGAGTGTGTTTTCATCATGTGGAGCTAAACCCCATCACCGGGATGACGGAGGAAGCCAATTCTCATCATTTGTGGTAACTTTATTTAATTCTTTTTATGACTTTTGCATTGATATAATTTGAATTACTATTTTAAATTAATTAGTTGTCATTTAGTTTGATGAGTTATGCTTAGCTTAAGTGTTTTGATAACTCATGCTTACCATTTACAATTAATGTTTTATAAAATCTACCTTGGCAAAGATTAAGAGTCAATAATTATTGTTTTTTGGAGCTGTTATTGTCTAAGAATTAATATTGAACCATAGAAAAAGAGTTCGGTGAAATCCACGATTCCCGATAATCTTTCAATATTGTTATCATCCTTTGTTTTATTTGATAGATTAATTTTATAATTTGAGTCTAAAATCAACTTCACAAGTCCGAGAATCAAACCCTTTCTTACCACTGTAAAAACTATATCATCAGTTTCCAACATTTCATCTCGAAGTCAATATGATTCAATAATCCAAATATTATAGTGAATTACATTGCACTAGATTGACTCATTAGTTTCTCTAAAATATATTTCCTTCCAAATATATTAGAGACTATAAAAGATGCAATCAATTATATTCTCATCATTTTGATGTTCCACATGATATCCATTTACATGGGTTACTTGGGAATTTAACAAGGTGTGATTATCTCTTGGTACATCTAGAGATTTTGCGACATCTTTGTTCTATCTTGAAAAAAAATGAGCGATCTTTGCGCTCGATAAGATAGTCAATTGGCCAGGAAAAGTTCTTGTTGCCATTAAAGTTGATGTGAAAATTGGTTGTTACTATGATACACATACACATTATATTGTATATACCAACACCTATGACCAAGGTGCATTTCCAACTCTTTATTTATGATGGGAGCTAGAATTACATTTTAGTTGATCCCATGTTCAATTGATACCTATACTTTGGTGTCATTACTCAGCTGGGGAAAAAATAATAATATTTTTTTCTTCGCAAGAGGCTTATACAACTAAAAACATACATAACCTCAATTACATTAAAATTAAACCACTCAATTTTTATCCTTAGCCAACGGTGTCCCGGAAACAAATGAATGAGCTTGGGCGGTGAGAATTGTGAGTTGCAAAAAAATAAGAAAAATAGTTAACATTTTACTATGAATTCCCACATGTTGAGTGTAGCCAGTATTCCATTGTTGTCCATGTGCACGTGGAAGTCTGGTTCCAAGCATGTGGTTGAGATCCACAACCTGCAGGCCCACACGTTTTGCGCTGCTAGATATGCACCCATCGGAAATGAAAAGAGCCCCTGTGGCACAGAAAGAGCTTTGAATGCTGTTTCTAAGCCTTTTTGATTGACTGAGGGTCTCCAGAAAGACCCAGAAACTACAAAACAGAAACATAAACAACCTCAAACTTGAGTTTTCCAACCACACTGAGAAAATAATAGTCAAGACCAGAATATTCTATGAATTAATAGTTCCCTAGCATTTCAACTTAATAAACATCGAGAGGAAAACAATCCCTTCAAATTTCTAGCGAGAATAACTTGAGTGGAATAATCAAGTGAATAGCTAGCGGAATACATTTTACCAATCTGTCTTATGTTAGAGTGCGGTATGCGACAATAAAATCCATGTTTTCTAAATTGCCTTACATTGTCTAACAAATATGTACCCGATGGAGACCAAAACAGAATTATATACAGTAAAGAAATACGGTAAGAAGATAAGATAAACCCACCTTCTAATGGTAAGCCAATTTTCTCCCAAACTTTCAGGACCTAAAATCACTCACAAAAATCACTCATATCGCGCAAACTGACAAAAAGTTGGGGGATATTTAGACTTCTTCTATACATGTTTTAAGAGAGCCATTCCTTTTTGAGTGGCAATAACGACATCGCAGGAAGAATTACCACCGGTTAAAGCATCAAAGATTCCTCAATTATTGGCACGAACGAATGATGTAAAAAAAGCGAAAAGAGAGACTGAAATTACATATAGTTTGGGAAGAACAACTCCAACCATTTAATTATTCAGAAAAGAAGAAAAAATTTAGTGGAGCCTTTTTCCCCAATATTAGAACTTGCATAAATGAAAAATTAGAAGGGAAAAACTATACCAAGAAAATTTAAGGGAGGTACCATCTCATCAATCATCACGCCATATTTCCCTCCATGAAAGCTAACTAAATGGTACTCCCTTCTGATTCCTTTAAACCCCTTTGAAAAACATTTGAAACACACCGTATCATTAAACATACACTTAACCCTTTCTAAAAAGACAACATCTCGATGATTATTATTAGGGAAAATTAGGTTAAGGCCCCACCCATGGATAACCCATAATATGAGGCCCCTAGTTAAAAGAGTTTTAAAACCAGGCCCCTAATTAAAAATAAATGTTAATAGAGATCGAAATGACCAAATTGACCTTCACTATATAACTATCTAACCTAGGTTTTCTCTCAAACAGACACATTTTCATTTCAAGAGAGAGAAACCGGATCTCACTCTCACCATACACAGAAACAGATCGAAAAGAAAATTAAAATTTTTTGTTGAAATCGGTTGCAAACACAGATAGAAATCCACAATTATTCATCATCTTCTGAATCGATAAACCCCAAAATTAGAACAACGATCAAAAAACGTTAGAAACAAGAATTTCGGTTTGATTCAAATCCTAAATCGATTTAATTTGAATTGATTAAACCAACTGCAGATTATGAGAGGAATGAGTCTGATGATATACAAATAGGTATGTTTTAATTTGAAGTTGTTAGTTTTGAATTCTAACAATCAAAATATTCCCAAGTACAAATTGTATGAACATTGAAAGGAAGAAAAAAGAACAAAACGATTAACTAAAGCTGTTATTTCTCTTTAGTTAATTTGATTTTTAAGTATCAATTTTTTTGTTTTTGAATCAATTTATTTTTGTTAATTTGATTTATTTTTTATTACAGATCCAAGAAAAAGGAAAAAAACGATATTTTCTTTTGAATCAAATGATTTTTCCTTTGAATACAAGTAATTTTTATGTATAAATTTAGGGTTTATTTACAACCTAAAATTCATTGTTGATAGATATTGTAGTTGATGTTCTAGTTCATGTTGATACAAGTACACATGTATATTGGGTTATCAAGTTCATGTTGATGTTCTAGTTCATGTTTTAATATGACTTTTGTTATGTGATGACGTACAACATGTGTAACTGACGTCTACACATCCAATTTGCATGTGTAACTTGCATCTACACATCCAATTAGCTTGTGTAACTTTCCTCTACACATATAATTAGCATGTGTAACCTCCGTCTACACATCCAATTAGCATTTGTAACTCGAAGTTACACATTCATACAATTAGATGAATATGAGTTTCTCTTACAAAGTTGTATTGAAATGCCTTGATCTGTAGGTTATACTCATAAAGCGTGTTTGTAGTTAAATTATTCAGATTACATATGCATGATATTGAAAGTAGGTATATATGATCTTGGATGGCGTAGCTGACATGATATTGATGTAGTGGTTATGCTGGTGATTGTTATATGATAAGTTTTATATTAATTAGCTTGTATTTCTGGTTATGGCACTCTTCTTACAGTGGTGGTGGTGGTGGTTATAGGATTATTGATGGTGCCAGTGGTATTGGTGGTAGAAGATCTAGTGAAAATGAGATTGGAGTGAAATCAATTGTTGAAAGCGAAGAACGAAGATCAACATTGAGTGATCCGCCTATAAAATTTGATTTAAGAGTATTTTTTTTTTTGTCTACATTGATTGATTATCTTGTCTACATTGAATATTATGCTTAAATTTGTATTCATTATCAATGATCTTGTTCAATCAAATGCAATTTTGTTCTAGATATTTGTTGTCTTTGGTCTGTAACTATAATTTTGTTACTTTTTATGTGATTATGTACAACATGTGTAACTTTCGTCTACACATCCAATTAGCATGTGTAACTTTCATCTACACATCCACTTACCATGTGTAACTTGTATCTACACACCCATTAAGCATGTGTAACTTGAATCTACACATCAAATTATCATGTTGTTTATGGGTAAAAATCGTTTCCGCCAGATTTTGGTAAATTCGGTAGGTGAGTGAGAAAGCGGTTTAAACCCTAAACAAATATGTTGCACGTGAGCACTTTCTAGATTCGAGAGATCAATCTGTACAAGTCCGGCCTAAACCAAGAAATGGCTATTCCGGACTTGCTTCGGTCACAAAGTGGAGGAAAAAGGGTTGATTTGGGGAGGAAGCAAAGAAAGGTGTTGAGACCAGAATAGTGCAGGAGAGTAGTGTCTCGACTTGTATCAGAAAGTGAAAGCTACGGAAGGTTGCAAGAGATGAAAGCTTTTTTTGGAGAGCTTGCAAAGTTGCCTTTTAAAAGAGTGTTGTTTTTCTCTGACCGAGACTTGTTGTGCGGTGAAATAGGTAAGACCTATTTATACAAGTCGAGATTGAAACGTACCCGGCCTCATGAAGGAAGAGAGTACGGGGTGAAATAATGGGAGGAGGTGGTAACCACATGGTGTTTATGGGTGCAAACGTTTTCACCATTATTTCCTCATTTATTTGACCGCTTTATTCCTATTCACGCTTTCTTAATGTGAGCGTAGTGTCTGTGCATCTTGTGACCTCCAAACCAAGACCCTGGAAAGCATCCCACTTGTTTGTGTTGATGTCTCGAGTGTTGGTTGCACCTTGATGCAAGTGGCGCTACTAGTGGAGCGTGTGGCATGTGCCAATGGCATGTGCGGAATGCCTTTGTTGCGGGTTGCACCTTGAGTGCAAGTAGCAATGTCGAGCTGCTAGTGGCGTGTGTGGCATGTGCCAATGGCATGTGCGGAATGCCTTGGTGGTAGGTTGCACGTTGAGTATAAGTAGCAATGCCAGAGCTGCTAGTGGCGTGTGTGGCATGTGCGAGAATGCCTTGGTGGTAGGTTGCACGGTTTGCAAGTTAGGCTACCAGCGTGGGTTTTGGCATGTGCCAATGGCACGTACGGCCAAGTTGGCCTAGGTTGCATGGCTTGCATGTTAGGCTACCAGCGTGCGTGTTTGGCATGTGTCAATGGCACGCATGGCCATTAGGGCCACGGCTAGGTAATGAAAGCTACCCAACGAGCGTGTTGGCATGTGCCAATGGCATGCTTCAACCATTAGGGCCACGGCACTGGTAATAAAAGCTACCCGCGTTGCGTGTTGGCATGTGCCAATGGCATGCTCGGCCATTAGGGCCACGGCTTGGTAAGAAAAGCTACCAGCGAGCGTGTTGGCATGTGCCAATGGCACGCTCGGCCATTAATCCCATAGCTTGGTAAGAAAAGCTACCGGCGATGCGTGTTGGCATGTGCCAATGGCATGCGTGGCCAATTTGGCCTAGGTTGCACGGTTTGCAAGCCTAGGCGCGGGGCGCTACTTTGGCATGGCGGGCTAGGGCCAAGGTAAGGGTGTTTGGCTTGGCGTGGTGTGACCGGCGTAGCTAGGGCCAAGGCAGTGAGTTTGACATGGCGCGGCTAGCTTGGGCTAGGTGTGGCTGGCATGATTTGCCATTGGCACAGAGTGCGGCTAGCATGGTTGTCATGCTTTGGCGCGTTTGGTGTGACTAGCATAGCTAGGGCCAAGGCGATGCGTTTGGCATGGCGTGGCTAGTTTGGGCTAGGTGTGGGTGACATGTGTTGCCATTGGCACGGAGGTGCGGCTAGCATGGTTGGCATGCTTTGGCGCGTTTGGTGTGACTAGCATAGCTAGGCCAAGGCCGAGTGTGTTTGGCATGGCGCCGCTAACTTGGGCTAGGTATGGGCGGCATGATTTGCCATTGGCACGGGAGGTGCGGCTAGCATGGTTGGCATGCTTTGGCGTGTTTGGTGTGACTAGCATAGCTAGGGCCAAGGCGAGTGTGTTTGGCATGGCACGGCTAGCTTGGGCTAGGTATGGGTGGCATGATTTTCCATTGGCACGGAGGTGCGGCTAGCATGGTTGGCATGCTTTGGCGCGTTTGGTGTGACTAGCATAGCTAGGGCCAAGGCGAGTGCGTTTGGCATGGCACGGCTAGCTTGGGCTAGGTGTGGATGGCATGATTTTCCATTGGCACGGAGGTGCGGCTAGCATGGTTGGCATGCTTTGGCGCGTTTGGTGTGACTAGCATAGATAGCGCCAAGACAGAGTGCGTTTGGCATGGCGCGGCTAGCTTGGGCTAGGTGTGGCTGGCATGATTTTCCATTGGTACGGAGGTGCGGCTAGCATGGTTGTCATGCTTTGGCGCGTTTGGTGTGACTAGCATAGCTAGGGCCAAGGCAGAGTGCGTTTGGCATGGCGTGGCTAGTTTGGGCTAGTGTGGGCTGGCATGTGTTGCCATTGGCACGGAGGAAATTAGGGTTTTGTTCGTTGTAACCCTAATTTGAAAAAATACCCCTATTAATTACTGACTACATGCATTGAATGTTCTAATAAATGTGTCACCGGTGACATTAGGTTATTCGGGGTTTTACGATTTTACCCTTTGTCTAAAACCACCATCAACATTAAGTCCCACGCGCAGCTCGGAACAGGGGGCTTTGTTGCGAGGTAAGCATAAGATGGTGACAGACTATCAGCAAGAAATCGTAAAGAGAATTGAGGAGGCTTGTCGACCTTTTTATAGATAGGATTTGAACCCTTGCCTCTGGCATTTTTTCACAAATCGGAGGCTGGCACAATTGGGAAGTCAACATCATTGAGAGACAGGAAGGTGGGCGGCATTGAGAAGTTGACGCGAGTTGGGAAACTGAGCGTGCTAGCTGGTGGGACCGGCGCAAGGTGGGGAAGATGAGCGTGCTAGATGGCGTGACTTGGGCGGTCATTGGGAAGTTGGCGCAATTGGTGGGACCGGTGCAACTTGGGCGACATTGGGAAGTTGGGCGCAATTGGTGGGACTGGTGTGGCTTGGGCGATCTTGGGAGTTGGCGCAACTGGTGGGACCGGTGCAACTTGGGCGACGTTGGGTAGTTGGGCGCCCTTATGGGCCCGTTCCTTATACGCACGATTTTTGGTAAAGGGAAATCCTTCCCTATTTCAGAATCTTCACGCCCATATATATAAAATCCCTTTCTCCCATCTTGCACTTTTTTCTTTCATCTTTTCATACTAGCGGCGAGTCACAAAGAAAAACCTGCTTCCAGGTATGTCTTCCAGTACTTCTCTTGTTTCCCTTTTCATGTAGGTGTAAACCTTAAGAGTAAGCGTTTTTCTTTTATGATCCTTGCAATGATATTGCGCATATGATTTCTTGGCGTGCTTCTTGTAGAAAATATTGTATATATGCACCCAAGGGAAATACTGCATATATGATTCGAACCCGTAGAAAAATGCTCCATATATAATTATGAACCCGAAGAAGGATACTATAGACGCATTCGAGCCTGTAGAAAATACTGCGTATATAGTTTTGAACCCGAAGAAGGATACTGCAGACGCACTTGAGCCCGTATAAATTACTGCATATATAATTTTGAACCCTGAAGAAAATACTGCGTGTGCAGTTTTGAACCCGTAGAGAATGTTGTATATGAATCCCGAAGAAGAATATTGTGTATGTGCTTCATATGACTTTGAACCCATAGGAAATATTGCATATATGAATTTCGGACTGAAGAAAATATTGCGCGTGCGATTTTGAACCCGTAGAGAATACCCCCTTTTTTTTTTTTTGTTTTCCGGGTTTTCCTTTTGGTGGGTGCGGTTATGTGTCGGGGAGATAATTTCGTCTTTCTCCGTTTGTTTTGTGCGAATATCTTGTTACCAAATTGTTATGAAGGAATCCGACAAGATGTTACCCGAACAAAATTTCGCTTCATCAAAGGATGTTCATAATTCCAAACCAAACACGGATGATGAATTCTTTGCCAAACCCTCGCCCCTGCTCGGAAGAATCACCCAGGTTTCGTGCCAATTTTGTTAACCGGTGGTGAAGATGAAAAGAAAACACGTTCGGTTCGCTTGAGAGAACACCATACGGTTCTGTCTTCATAAAGGGGTATATTCTTCTTCCAATATTGATTTCGGGATGTGTCAAAGCCCATTGCGTTCTTTTGATAGATGGGTTGAGTTCATGGTGAGTAAGGAGCACATAAATACCAACTTGACTCGGCGCAGATTATTGATCTTTGTCGAGCTTGATGTAAGTCTCAGTTAGAAAGATATCCCGGGCTTGGTTGCTTTTATCTCCAGATGGTGTTCGGACACCCATACGATCATATGTAGATGGGGTGAAATAACTTTCTCCTTGGAGAGTGTGGCTCTCTTGCTGAATCTTCCGGTAACCGGGAATCTTAACATCCAATTGTCTGAAGGTGAGGAGAAGATGCGGGATGACCTTGCCGCTAAGTTGGGAGATTTCGCTCGAAAAGACTCCACTGTGAAGTCGAAGGATTCTTTCCGGAAAGAGGATGAAAGGTGCTTTTACAGCTGGTGGATATCTCAATGGTTTCCGGACGAGCTGGAACCTAAACAAAAGCAATGATCTTCGCGTTGCAGCATTTTTGGCTCTCTGGTTGTCTAGAGACATTTTTGATGACTGTTCTGGCAAGAAGGAAATAAGACCCGAGTTGCTAGCGATTCTTTGTGAAGTTGGCAAAAGGTGAAGTTCTTCCCATTGGCAAGCTATTCCTTGGTTCCCTGTATGTGCATCTGGATCACCTAGTTGCGAACATGCGAGTTTCGAATGGTTTCATGAAAGTGGATTCATATGTGCACGTTGCTTTTCTGCAAGCTTGGTTATGGGAGCACTTTGAGAAGTACACTCCGAAACCGTTGCCTTCGATTCCCGCTAGTTGGGGCGGCTCCGGAATTCTTCGATGGGTGAACAGGCGTCCAAGAGTTGGCATGATCTTGGTTAGTCTTCTCGATAAGTCGCATGAAATCAATTTTCGCCCATGGGAGCCGGTCCATAGGTCGGTGACTCAAATTGACACCTTTGCTTCTGCTCTAATCATGTCTTTGTCTTCGACGGCGGCTTGAGTGTTGGTGAAAACTTGTTTATCCAAAGCTGCATGTCCTAAGTTATATGCCGTCTTTCTTCATGGGGTCTTTCAGAATAGTCACTTACAATATTGACCGTGATGCTCATCACATGGGTTTCGATCAAGGGGTGCCTCTTGATTACAGGTGGGTGGATCCTAAGGATTCATTGCGTGCCGCCCTCGGTGCCGGTGCCCTTGGTAGGTATCCGCCTTCCCTTCTTTAAAACTAGGAAGAGTAACTTCGACGACTTTTGGCTATAATGAGTTCTGGTACGATGAGTTTATTATGATCCAAGATTTTGTAAATAACGTGGTGGAGAATGTTCGTTGTAAACCTTCGCCAACAGTTTTTAAGAAGTATCCAATGTTGAGAGATCTCAAGCGAAAGTTGCCTGGCAACTCGGAAAGTCCCCAGGCAAAGGAACAGAGAACGAAGAATCGTGTTGGGGGGGTTCTGGGCGGTTTCAAAAGATCCTCCCACAGCTCTCGTGTCTTTTCGAGTTCTTCCAATAACCAGGTATGTGTCGCCTCCTTGTGGTTTGTCTCAAAATACGTGAATTTCTGCTGAAAACATGTGTCTTGTTTCTTCCAGGGGCTTCGGTAGTGTTAATGCTTTCGCTGCCCTTGCACGTTGCCAAGAGACGGCAATTTCTTCGAAGAATTCCGGCGGCACTGAGCCTTCTCATAACGTGATGAGCCAGAGAAAGAAGAAAGTTCGATAAGTGAGAGTGATTCTTCTGACAACACTGGTTCTTTTTCGGGAAGTGGTTCGGTGAGTTTCACGCTTCTTTTTCTTTCTTCTTCCGTTTTTTTTTTTTTTTTTTTTCAAAATGTCTAACTCAAGTTCGCGGGAGGAATCCGGTTCGGAAGACGATTAAGGGCGGAGCCACATGAAAACCTGCCTATGGTGACCACCGCCGGTGACTTGGAGATGGGAGTTAGCCAATTGCTGGGCACAGATGTGGTTCAAACGGTGGATGATTCCCTGATGGTTGCTGCCGTAGACATGGAAAAAGACCCTTTGTGAGTCGTGAGGCCGATTCGACGAGCGCCATTTTCGATCCCCGTGTACTTGGTTCCTTATCCGAGGTCATGTGCTTGGTTGGCGGTTTTAGCGTCTTTGGCTAAGTATGAGGCGTTGTACACCAGAATCTGGGAGAAGTATGGACATATGGCCACAACCAAGAAGATCACTAGTCGATTTGCGCTGGTTAAGCGTGTGGAAGAGGCTTTATCTTCCATCGAGGACATGCGTGAGGTGACTGGCCACACCGTTTTTGAAGACGTTATTGCCGATTTGGGAGCACCATCGCGACGTGTGTGTAGAAAAGGAAATCAACGCTTCGTGGTTTGTCGAAGGCCTTGCTGAGATCCGAGTCGAAAGATGCGACGATCGAAAGCCTTTCTGCATAGGAGATTGCACGACGGGAGGTAGAACTCGAAAAGCTTTCCAAGATGTTGACTATGAAGAGAGCGGCTCTTGAAGATGCAAATTTGACTTTCTCCAAGAAGAGCAGACCTCTGTTGGATGATTTTCCTTGAATGTTTCTCTGTTAAACTTTCATTTAGGTTCTTTTTTTTTTTTTTTTTTTGAAAAACATACTGGATGTCCGGTTCAAAGTTCGACTGGTTTTGATAGACAGTGGTAGCTTTTGAGGATATTGGATTATTTTTGGGATGAATGGTTTTGATAATATAACTCGATTATGTTTTGTGAAAGGAATATTGCTTTTATGAAAGTGTGTGCTAGCAATCGGCACAAGACGCAATAGTATGACTGTTTTACTAAGAACCTAAAACAGAACGTATATCTTGCCCAGTCTAAATTTACTCACTTCATAGGTTTTTTTTTTTTTTTGCGAACACGCCCCTCTCCATGTAAAAGGCGGCTTTGCTGGTAGCATCGCTAACAAGTCCCCAATCGCTGGTAGCATCTTCAACGAGTCCCCAGTTTTCTTGTGTAATCTTTACGACTGGTAACCGGGTTGTCTGGTAGTTGAGTCGGATTGATTCGCCTTCCCCTACCATCTTGACATCTGGGTCGAAGAACGAGATCGACAGTCTGACATTGTAGCCGATAGATCAATCCTCCCGCTGTGGTCGCCAATTGTTTATGGGTAAAAATCGTTTCCGCCGATTTTGGTAAATTCGGTAGGTGAGTGAGAAACTGGTTTAAACCCTAAACAAATGTGCATGCACGTGAGCACTTTTTAGATTCGAGAGATCTATCCGTACAAGTCCGCCTAAACCAATAAATGGCCGTTCCAGACTTGCTTCTCGGTCACAAAGTGGAGGAGAAGGGTTGATTTGGGGAGGGAAGCAAAGAAAGGTGTTGAGACCAAAATAATTCTGGGAGAGTAGTGTCTCGACTTGTATCAGAAAGTGAAAGCTACGGAAGCTTGCAAGAGATGAAAGCATTTTTGGAGAGCTTGCAAAGTTGCCTTTTCTGAGAGTGTTGTGTTTTTCTCCTGACCGAGACTTGTTATCAGGTGGAAATAGGTAAGACCTATTTATACAAGTCGAGATTGAAACGTACCACTGCCTCATGAAGGAAGAGAGTAAAGGGTGAAATAATGGGAGGAGGTGGTTACCGCATGGTGTTTATGGGTGAAAACGTTTTTACCATTATTTCCTCATTTATTTGACCGCTTTATTACTATTCACGCTTTCTTAATGTGAGCGTAGTGTAAGCCGCATCTTTGTGACCGCCAAACCAAGACCCCGGAAAGCATCCTCCGGTTTGTGTTGATATCTCGAGTGTTGGTTGCACCTTGAGTGCAAGTGGTGCTGCTAGTGGTGCGTGTGGCATGTGCCAATGGCATGTGCGGAATGCCTTTGTTGCGGGTTGCACCTTGAGTGCAAGTGGCAATGCCAGAGCTGCTAGAGGCGTGTGTGGCATGTGCCAATGGCATGTGTGGAATGCCTTGGTGGTAGGTTGCACGTTGAGTGTAAGTGGCAATGCCAGAGCCGCTAGTGGCGTGTGTGGCATGTGCGGAATGCCTTGGTGGTAGGTTGCACGGTTTGCAAGTTAGGCTACCAGCGTGGGTTTTGGCATGTGCCAATGGCACGTACGGCCAAGTTGGCCTAGGTTGCACGGCTTGCAAGTTAGGTTACCAGCGTGCGTGTTTGGCATGTGTCAATGGCACGCATGGCCATTAGGGCCACGGCTAGGTAATGAAATCTACTAGCGAGCGTGTTGGCATGTGCCAATGGCATGCTCGGCCATTAGGGCCACGACCTGGTAAGAAAAGCTACCAGTGATGCGTGTTGGCATGTGCCAATGGCACGCTCGGCCATTAGGGCCACGGCACAGTAAGGAAAGCTACCAGCGATGCGTGTTGGCATGTGCCAATGGCATGCGTGGGCAATTTGGCTTAGGTTGCACGGTTTTCAAGCCTAGCGCAGGCGCTACTTTGGCATGGCGTGGCTAGGGCCAAGGTAAGGGTGTTTGGCTTGGCGTGGGTGTGACCGAGCGTAGCTAGGGCCAAGGCAGAGTGTGTTTGGCATGGCGCGACTAGCTTGGGCTAGGTGTGGTGGCATGATTTTCCATTGGCACGAGAGGTGCGGCTAGCATGGTTGTCATGCTTTGGCGCATTTGGTGTGACTAGCATAGCTAGGAGCCAAGGCGAGTGCGTTTAGCATGGCGCGACTAGTTTGGGCTAGGTGTGGGTGGCATGTTTTTCCATTGGCACGGAGGTGCGGCTAGCATGGTTGGCATGCTTTGGCGCGTTTGGTGTGACTAGCATAGCTAGGCCAAGGCGAGTGCTTTTGGCATGGCGCTGCTAGCTTGGGATAGGTGTGGCTGGCATGATTTGCCATTGGCACGGAGGTGCGGCTAGCATGGTTGGCATGCTTTGGCGCGTTTGGTGTGACTAGCATAGCTAGGCCAAGGCAGAGTGCTTTGGCATGGCGCTGCTAGCTTGGGCTAGGTGTGGCTGGCATGATTTGCCATTGGCAAGAGGTGCGGCTAGCATGGTTGGCATGCTTTGGCACTTTTGGTGTGACTAGCATAGCTAGGGCCAAGGCGAGTGCGTTTGGCATGGCACGGCTAGCTTGGGCTAGGTGTGGCTGGCATGATTTGCCATTTGCACGGAGGTGCGGCTAGCATGGATGGCATGCTTTGGCGCATTTGGTGTGACTAGCATAGCTAGGGCCAAGGCGAGTGCGTTTGGCATGGCGCGGCTAGCTTGGGCTAGGTGTGGGTGGCATGATTTTCCATTGGTACGGAGGTGCGGCTAGCATGGTTGGCATGCTTTGGTGCGTTTGGTGTGACTAGCATAGCTAGGTCCAAGGCAGAGTGTGTTTGGCATGGAGCGGCTAGCTTGGGCTAGGTGTGGCTGGCATGATTTGCCATTGGCACGGAGGTGCGGCTAGCATGGTTGGCATGCTTTGCCGCGTTTGGTGTGACTAGCATAGCTAGGGCCAAGGCGAAGTGCGTTTGGCATGGCGCGGCTAGCTTGGGCTAGGTGTGGTGGCATGATTTGCCATTGGCACGGAGGGGAATTAGGGTTTTGTTCGTTGTAACCCTAATTTGAAAAATACCCCTATTAATTACCGACTACATGCATTGAATGTTCTAATAAATGTGTCACCCAGGTGACATTAGGTTATTCGGGGTTTTACAATTTTACCCTTTGTCTAAAAACCACCATCAACACATGAGTAACTCGCGATTACACATAGATATAGTTTGTTCCAGTTCTGAGTCTGCTTTTTCTTTCAATTAGCATGTACGACTTTCGTTTACATATCTAATTATTATGTGTAACTTGCATTTATACATCCATGATTCCATATAGCTTATGTACTTGATTCAGGGATTTTCCAAGTCTAAGTTTTTTTAATTAGCATGCGTAACTTACAGCTACACATCCAATCAGCAAGTGTGACCTTCATCTACACATCCATATAGCTTGTGTATTTTATTCAGGGTTTTTCCATCACTGAGTTTATTTTTTTCCAATTAGCATGTGTAACTTTCGTCTACACGTCCAATTAGCTTGTGTAACTTTCTGTACACACCCGGTAAGCATGTGTAACTTCCATTCTACACATCCAATTAGCATGTGTATCTCAGAGTTACACATAAATATAGCTTGTTCCAATCGAGTGTGTTTGTTCTTATACATTACAACTCTCATTTTTACGTCTTTCACAACAATAACAATCGAATATTCTCAAGTACAAATTGTATGAAAAAAAATTTGAATTTGGGTCACAAATCCAATTACTCGTTCTTGCTATTAAAGTAATAACAAATTAATGCAAAAAAAAATGAGCCAAAAAGACTTTTGATGCTTGTATAACAAAAAAGAAGATCGGCTGCATCTTTAAACGTTGGTAGATTTATTGGAAGTTTCTATGTTCCAAACCAAAAAAAAACCAATATTGGAAGTTTCCATGTCCCATGTTCCATGCAACTCACAACAGCCATGACAACCTGAAAAATACAAACATACAATATAAATATCAAAAATCAAACGAACGAAATTCACTCGGGGGCGTTGCCCCCTCATGAACAATATATCCTATGCAACAAGCTAAACATAAAATGAGCATCAACATACTCACCGGGAGACATATATCATATGCAGAAAGCAACAGATACAATGTGTCTTACAGATACAAATGCTATAATTGTTTACAAATACACATGCAACAGATATATATGTGTAACTTCGGGTTACACATACTAAAAATACAACAAATATATATGTGTAACCTCAAGTTACACATACTGTAACAAAAAACAACATGTATACATCATCAATTTGAAGTTGTTCTTCTGAAACAACATTGTTTCTTCATCCTCTTCTCAGTATCAAATAAAAAACTCACAACAAATTCACAAAAAACAACAGAAAAATACAAATTTCATGCTAAAAATACAACAGGATATATATGTGTAACCTCAAGTTACACATACTGTATAACAAAAAACAAGATGTCTACATCATCAATTTGAATTTGTTCTTTTAAAACAACATTGTTTCTTCATCCTCTTCTCAGTATCAAACAACAAAATTCACAACAAATTCACAAAAAACAACAGAAAAATACAAATTCCATGTTAAAAAATACAACAAGATATATATGTGTAACCTCAATTTACACATATTGTAACAAAAAACAGCATGTCTACATCAATTTGAAGTTGTTCTTCTGGAAAAAAAATTGTTTCCTCATCCTCCTCTCAGTATCAATAAAATATAAACAACGATTCTCGGATCGGACATGCAAGAACAACAAATAATCGAAAAAAAAATTGAAAAAAAGTTTTGAAATAAAACCAAATAAAATTCATACCTAGATTTGTTGTTTTCCTTCTTTTAAAACAATGTTATTTCTCTTCTTGTTCTCAGTATCAACCAAATCATGTTCTCAGTATCAACCAAATCAAAAAAAAAAAAAAAACGAAATAAGAAAGATCCAAATCATAAAAATCGAAATCAATAGAATTCAAGACTAGATCGAAAACACACCTATGTTGATTTCTCTATTCCAACCTGTCTTCTTCCTCTTCTAAGCCTCAACAAAATCCAAGCAAAAATAAAAACGATAATCGTAGAAAATCGAAATAAAAAATAGATCGAAAAACTAGTGAATTAAACCTATTTTATACAAACAAAAAATAAAAATTGATACAAACCTATCTGTTGTTCTTCAATGCAGTGTCTTCCTCTAGTCAGATCTGAAAACAATTGAATCAATTCAACGATTTTCTGAGAAATAACGTGTTGTTCTTCCTCTCGTCTTCAATACAGGGAATCAAAAATCAACGCACTTGTTTGTTGTTCTTCAATGCAGCGATTTTGTGAAGAAACAATTCGAATTCAGAAGATTTGATATCATGAAGAGAAAATCGCCGGAGAGCAGGGAGATGAGAGAGTAAAAAAAAACCTGATTTGATTTTCTGTTTTTGTTCCTGTGTAAATCTACTATAAATAGTGGAGGTTATTTTTAGTATTTTCAGATTTATTAAAAAAAATGATGACATCAGCAATCCGGAAAATTTCAAAACCTGATCCTAAAAATAAAAGTTTTGGGCCTAGAACTATCAAAAACTAAAAGTATGGAGTTGATAGTGAAGGATCCATTTTGTGGGGCTTCTATATATTGAACCCATATAGTAAGGGGGTTATAGTATTTTTCACTTATTATTATTGTTATTTTGATCGGTAGAACATCCAATTAATTAAACGTTACATTACATATAAACCAACTGATTTTGATTTACAATATACCATAAGTAATCCAATTAACTAAAGAGAAAATAGCCCCTAACAGTAACAACACTTGATTAAATCAAATATTATGAATGACGATAAAATCGTGAGAAAGAAATAGAGAAATAGAAAATAGGGTTAGGGTTTTGCTGTAAAGATCATACTTTTCTCAGTGAAATTCGAGGTTTGCTGAAAATCGACGGCAAGTGAAAATCTTCCCTGCAAAATAAAAGAAAACAAATAAAATATCATGAGTGATGATAAAATCGTGATAAAGAAAGAAAACAAAAATTGTTTGGAATGAAAAGAGATGGAGAAGTCTTCGGAGATTTTTTTATTTTTTTTCGCCGAAAAATTTCTTTATTTTGTTAGCAAAAGCCTTGTTTTTCTCTAGTTTGAGAAAAAGTGGAATAGAGCAATTCTGAGAGTGGGTGAGGGTCACCATTGAAGGAGGAGGAGGGTATCCCCACTGTGCGACATGGGGATCATACGGCTTAGGTTTTTAAATGAATTAGATTTGAGATTTTTATTAATTGGAAATGATTTTGATTTATTTGGTTAGTATATTTAGGTTTTAATGTGAGTCATTTGATCGAAATTAATTAATCCAAAGGTTGTAATTAATTGGAAAAAAACTATAAATATGAGTTATTTTCATGAAGGGGGGGGGGATTTTAGGGAAGAAAGGAGGAGTAGAGATAGAGATTGAGGAAAAATACTTGCAGAAAGGTATTAGGAAAGATATAATTTAGAAAAGAAAAGGTTGGTGTTCGAATACGATACACGGCATCATTGTTGCCTTGTTGGATTCGTTTATTAAACTAAATAACATTTCAATCATTTGTTTGCGAAAACAGGTTCGGTGTTCATCTGCCTCTTTCTTTTAGTTTATCAATCTGATTTCATGAGAAAGAATCAAACGTGTTGAACATGCGTAATATTGATTTTGAATAAAAATAATATCCCCATATTTCATCATGTCCAGACTCACAATCTAGCTTACGTTTATTATTTAAGTATTCTTCATGAGTAGTAATATATCTCACATGCATTAGGCCATACGTCGTTAGTTATTTTATTTTTAAGTCCACATCATCAATCATTCCATTCATCAGAAAATACGCCCTGTAAGGGCAACTCCTATAGAGTAAAAATTCATCCATATCTTTGGGATGATCCACATTTTATGGATAAAAAAGACTATTATGGGTAAGTTTTAGATCCACATCTCTCTGAAGTCCAGATGGTATTCCACATATGGATCAATACAAGGTATTTCTAGCTTGCGAAGAGGCATTGATCAATACAAGGAAGATATGGATAATTCTTATGTGCATATGGTTTGTGATGAATATTTGATTGATGCTAATGTTGAAAAGGCGAATCCTTGGGCACTTTCGTGGATAATTGTGTAGTTAACTCAACTCTTGATCTTAATAATGATCATTCACCTATTCAAAAGGATGAGTTTGAGATTAGCAACACTAAATTCAGCGAGGACCAATCTTATGTTGATTATGATAGTGACGGTGATTATGATACATTGCTTGAAACAACTCATGGTGACATCCACGAGGAGTGTACAAAGGAGTCTTTTTGGGATCAAGATGAAGATGAAGAGGAATATGTCGACACTTGTGTAAATTACTCAAGCATTGATCTTAATAATGATCAAGAGCCTATTCAAAGGGTGGAGCTTGAGGATGATGCATTTTCGAGTGTTCCAAAAAGTTTCTTATAATAAAATTTGGATCCGCAAAAGAGTATGTGCCTTACAACAAAGAGGAGTGTGTTGAGAATGAGACCGTTATAACCAATATTGTGGAAGACCCAATTGAGCTTGCAAAGGATTGTAATGATGATGTTTATGTCGAGACTTTGGTTAAAGCAGAAACAGACGAAGAATGGTTGCAAGGTTTGATAGAGGACCATGATATAAAAGAGGTGACTAACTCACTTGAGTTTTTCAAGGATGAAGAGGATTCCGTGATAAAAGAGATTGTGCAAGGTTTATCTAACCCTTTGCCTATTGTTTCCTCTCCTTTACCTCTTATTGGTTTGAATGTATGTGCTTCGAGAATATTGTTGAATGACTTTGTTTCTCGATATCCTCCATTAGAGATGCTTGAATCTCATACTATGCGGTTTTGGAACAAGAAACCGTGGAAGTACCCGACTCCTATATTCTTTATACGCTTCCAAGTGTGGACAAGAATAAGTGTGGGGGAAGATTTTATCGGTTCATAGCTTCATTTATGTTTTATATTACTAATATTTGTGTGAAGCTAGTGTTTGCAAAACAGGTTCTATGGAAGGATCCCCAACTTTTCGATTGTTGGTATATGGACGATAACAAAAGAGTCGGGCTGACGACTTTAAACCAAGCGTTAAATGGGAGGCAACCCATAGGTTTTGTATTTTAGTCCCTTTTATTTTTTGTTTTTTATTGTTTTCATATCATATTTGCATCCCCCATGTTTAATTTCATTGCGTCCGGAATCTATCTTAAAGAGAATTAGGACGAATACCTTTTCGTCAGAAAAATTCAGACTGCACGTAGTTCAATCCAGAGACCATAACTGTCAGACCGTTTATCGAAACACTGTGCCCTTTTGACACTTTGTAGAAAACACGTAGATGAATAACTTTTGTGAAATGGAGTGTTTCCAAATTCCTTACCAATTTGTACAGTTTTTTGCGTTTTATCTGCTGTTACGTCGAATTCAGAATTTTCGGTTTTACATTGAGGACAATGTGAAGTTTAAGTGTGGGGGAGTCTTTTGCATATAGAGTTTTTAGTTTTTTTGAGTCAAAATTTTCAATTTTTTTGTATATATTTGAATAAAACTCCAACTTGTAGTTAGTTTAGAGTCACATAGTATACATGTCGCTAAGATTACATCGAGAATCTCATAAGAGTGGACTGAACTTAGAGATGACAGAGAACATGATCGGGTTTCTTACTTGTATGAGAGTTAAAGTTGGATTTAACCATGCCAGTGGCAAATAAGGTGCAGACTGAATTCGGTATTAGAGTAGTGGTCCCCTATAGTGGAGACTACCCATGTTACATAATGTGAGGCACCAACCTTTAATTCTTTGTTCCTGTCTAAATTTGTGCTTTTAGAGTGTGTGTCACCGTACGTTAATTCCGGGCAGAATGGTGAGATGCCCAACCTCCCACCATAGAAGCACTATTTTGATCTCTTGAGTGCTATTTTTATCAATCATGTTGGTGACATCGAATTGCTAACTTACATACCACTTGTAATCTTGTTCGCGATTAGCACCATCCACCTTATCTCTCTCTACACCAACAGGTCCATAGAAACACCATCATCATCAACAAGAGGAGCATCACAAATTCGAAGGAAAGTTGAAAACGTTCAAGGTTTACAAGCAACAAAGACAAAATTGAGCAAGATTTCGATTTTATGTACGAGAGCGAATATTATCAAGATGAGAGTTCGAGAAGTTTATGATATCAAGACATACAAGTTGTGAAGAATCAAGCGGTAAAGTACTTACACCATGGCCTTTGTATTGTATTTTATTTTGTATTTATTTTTCTCTTGTCTCAAAAAAAAAAAAAAAAAAAAAAAAAAAAAAAACGAAAATAAAAAAAAAAAAAAAAAAAAAAAAAAAAAAAAAAAAAAAAAAAAAAAAAAAAAGAAAAAAATATTTTGGGTTTGTATAGTTTATTTTTAGTTTTGTATTCTTTCAATAAAGCCAATGGAAAGAAGGAAAATCTATAATGAAGTTTCAAGCAACAAGAAATTAGAGGAAAAAATCACATTGTCGAGATTCTACGAAGTTCGAGAGTTATCATCAAGAGTTGAAGACCGAAGACAAAGATGAAGACACCGATTGACGACCGAAGACGTTTCTATGGATGCTGTGAGAGTGGTGCTAGCTGCACGTCGAACGGATGACGAGGTAAGTAAGCATATTCCCACCTTCGTTAAATGGTTGATTTCCTTTCTTAGAGATCGTCGAAAATGGGTTTTCAAAAATATATAAAAGATGTGGGTTTTTAAAAATATTTCGGAGGGTTTTGCTTTCCTACCATTCAACGTGTCTCAGATTTCTCTCTTCATTCCTACTGGACACATGTGTGACCCATAAAAAGTCATGTTTATTATTGAGAGCAATATCATAAAACCCTTTCTTGTGGCAGAGTCGAGACTTTCGATCTCTCCGAACCCGAATTTATGTCGAGAAGGGATGGTTATCTCTCTCAACTTTTAAAGAATGAGATTGTGTTCATTTATGTGTCTAACTTCTTATGACTAGTGTGCAGAATCTCTATGTCTTCTTAGCGCGTTGGATGCTATCATTTCGGAGAACTAGTAAGTTGGAAAAATAGGTTTTGAGGGTATATCTCTAGTAAACCCTCACGAGACTATAACTCGTCCACTAGGGACACCTAGGGGTTTAAAGGCTTGTTATTTATGCTAAAAGTGACCGTAGCCTCGACGACACGGATTTGTATGTATCTTTTTGAATTGTTTTGTTTGATTTGCTCGAGGACTAGCAAAGTCTAAGTGTGGGGAATATGATAGGTGTAGAATACACCGTATTTAATATCTAGTATTTATGCTTTCTTTGCGAGTTTTCTTGTAAATTATATATCTTATGTTTACTTTTGAGTTTATTAGGTGCAATGGAGTCATTTGGAGCAAAAAGACCAATTGGAACTCGTTCAAATACAAGATTTATACTTTTCATTTTGTAGAGGACGAGAAGACGAAGGCAATGGCGAAAGAATGGAGTCATTAAAGTTCGTATGAAGAAGTTATGAGCAAAACAAGAACTCATAAGCAAAAGGGCAAAATGGTCATTTTCTAGGACAAGTGCTATCGGCAATCCCACTTTGTGTACGTTAAGGGGTAGCCATTCTGTTAAGGGTGAACTGTTCCAAAGGGACTGCTAAAGGAGTCTCGGGTCCTTTACTTGGGGAAGCCAGAATTCAAATAGTGTTAAGTGCAGTAGGCCTATTTGCTCGGGGCCACCGTCTTCTCCCATGCAAACTCAACGAGCAGAATGAGCATAACGAGGGGAAGAATGGAGTTTTTACGTACGGTGATGGACCGAGCCTTGGCGATGGGACAAAGACAACGTGAGCGGTGTTGTGCTTGAATGTTCTCGGTGATTCGAGAGATGGAGGTTGTGTCGTCTCCGCCATGGGAGATGATACGGAATGGAAGAAGGTCACTCAGCTCGAGTGATAGCAGTGAATGGTTACGGTGTAGTTGGGTACTGCCATAAACGGTGGTGATCGAAGCTACTAATGATGATGATGGAGCTTGGGTTGTACAGAGAACTGAACGAGATGGCAGACATGGAGTTCGAACGAGGAGAATGATGGCAGTGAAGGAGGAGATCGAGACTAGGTGTTGCGGTTGTGTCGAACGGGAAGAAGGAGTTGAGCTCGTGAACTGTTGGCAGTGATAACCAGAGAAATATCAGTGACGCCGGACAGAAATGGAGTTTGAAGAACATGGAAGTTGGTTCTTTGTGACATGGGATGATGACCGACATTATTCTTTAGTAGTAATGAACATGGAGTTGAACTGTGGTACGGAGAGCTGTGATGTTGATTGCGGTGTATGCAGATTGGAGGAATGGCGGAATAAGAAAAGAAGCTGATGGCGGTGCTCGTGAGTATAACTAGCCAGTAACGATGAAGAGTGATTGATGCTGGCAGAGACGAGAGGGAAAGATGGAATTGAGAATGTGCATTGTCAGTTCCAGCGGACTGACAAGCCAAGAACAATAATGGGCTGGGCTTCCACAGCTGATGCACGAGCTCAATAGGCAGTACATAAGCGTTTTCTTAGTTTGCATGGCCAAGACTTGGACGTGAACGATATTTGGAATTTTGGCAGGAGTTTGGCAAGCCAATTGCACGGGGTTTGATGCACGGGACACAATTAAGGAGGTGCACTTTCCTATTTTTACTAGGTTTCCTAGTTTTCTTCAAGAAGAGTTTACAAAACTCTATATATAGAGAAGCCTAGGCACAATTTGGGATAATATATATCTTATTAATCTTTTTGCCTCTACTTTGTTTTCTAGGGTTTAGAACCATGAAGTCTTTTCTCTTTCTTCTTGTGATGAACTCCATGAATATGAGCTAGAGTTTTATTATTGGTTATGGAATAAGTTGGATTTCCAAATATGGGTTTTAATTCAATAAATTAGTTTTGTCTCCATGTTATCGTTTATGATTCACCATTAATATTGTTATATGATTTGAATGCTTGTTTAGTCGAGTCGCGAATCGATTGAGTTTGCTTTCATCTTTATTGCTAGATTAGGGTTATTATACGCAAAAGTGATAATTCCGGATTGCAAGTAGCATAAATATGATTATAGTTTGTAGTGATATATTCTTATGATCATATGTGAACCATAACCTTTGTTAAATCGGATTAGTGCTTTTACACGTTCGATTGCTTTGATTGGCCTGATTTCATAGAACTTAATGCATCTAGGGAATTAAACTTGATTAGTGCTTTTACACGTTAGGTTGTTCTTTTAGATAGAATTCATATTCGCATCTTTTAATGTGTTTGTTGATGACATGAGGAGATTTGCGGGATATTCTTGCGATCAAGGTATTCTATGGCCTTTGATAAAAGTTGAGATTAAAATATCAATTCTAGTTATTGTGTTGAAAACATGTTTGTGAATGAGAACGAAATCCATGACCAATATTTTCACATCCTTGATTTGCGTGTTTACTTTTATTTGTTTTGCTTTTATTTTATTTTAGTATATAAAAATCAGCAAACCCCCGGTGTTTTATATAGGAAACCATAACATATTGACAACCAAGACCTCTCTGTGGGAACGATCCTTTCTTGCCCTTGCTTCATTATATATTTTGAGTAATAAGAAAGTGTAATTTCTTTTTGACGCTTACGACAGCGGTCAAATTTTGGCGCCAATTCTTAGGCAGGCAGCGTTGTCACTTGTTTTTGGTTTCTTATTTTTGTTTTTAGTTTTTGTTTTATTTTTCTTATTTTCTGGGTTTTAACCTTGGTTTGAGAATTTGTATTTCAGGTGCTTATTTCTCATGGAAGGAGCATACTACATGGATGGATACGGTTTTCAACAACCTCAACAATACGATAACTACCAATTCCAGGGGTATAATCAAAACCAATTTATTGGTTATGACCAATATTCCATGGAACCTTATGGTTTTCCTCAACAACCTTATGGCGGGTATGTGTGTGAACAACCACAAGTATGGGAGGATTCTTATGCTTGTGAACAAAAAGTCTCTAATTTTATAGACAAAGTTTCCAACTTTTTACAAGAGGAATTTCAAAAAGCAAAAGAGACTACAAACGAGCAACTCCAAGAACTTCGTGAAGGTATTGCTAGCTTGCGAAGAGGCATTGATCAATACAAGGAAGATATGGATAATTCTTATGTGCATAAGGTTTGTGATGAATATTTGATTGATGCTAATGTTGAAAAAGGCGAATCCTTGGGCACTTTCATGGATAATTGTGTAGTTAACTCAACTCTTGATCTTAATAATGATCATTCACCTATTCAAAAGGATGAGTTTGAGATTAGCAACACTAAATTCAGCGAGGACCAATCTTATGTTGATTATGATAGTGACGGTGATTATGATACATTGCTTGAAACAACTCATGGTGACATCCACGAGGAGTGTACAAAGGAGTCTTTTTGGGATCAAGATGAAGATGAAGAGGAATATGTCGACACTTGTGTAAATTACTCAAGCATTGATCTTAATAATGATCAAGAGCCTATTCAAAGGGTGGAGCTTGAGGATGATGCATTTTCGAGTGTTCTAAAAAAGTTTCTTATAATAAAATTTGGATCCGCAAAAGAGTATGTGCCTTACAACAAAGAGGAGTGTGTTGAGAATGAGACCGTTATAACCAATATTGTGGAAGACCCAATTGAGCTTGCAAAGGATTGTAATGATGATGTTTATGTCGACACTTTGGTTAAGGCAGAAACGGACGAAGAATGGTTGCAAGGTTTGATAGAGGACCGTGATATAAAAGAGGTGACTAACTCACTTGAGTTTTTCAAGGATGAAGAGGATTCCGTGATAAAAGAGATTGTGCAAGGTTTATCTAACCCTTTGCCTATTGTTTCTTCTCCTTTACCTCTTATTGGTTTGAATGTATGTGCTTCGAGAATATTGTTGAATGACTTTGTTTCTCGATTTCCTCCATTAGAGATACTTGATTCTCATACTATGCAGGTTTTGGAACAAGAAACCGTGGAAGTACCCGACTCCTATATTCTTTATACGCTTCCAAGTGTGGACAAGAATAAGTGTGGGGAAGCTTTTATCGGTTCATAGCTTCATTTATGTTTTATATTACTAATATTTGTGTGAAGCTAGTGTTTTCAAAACAGTTTCTATGGAAGGATCCCCAACTTTTCAGATTGTTGGTATATGGACGATAACAAAAGAGTCGGGCTGACGACTTTAAACCAAGCGCTAAATGGGAGGCAACCCATAGGTTTTGTATTTTAGTCCCTTTTATTTTTTGTTTTTTTATTGTTTTCATATCATATTTGCATCCCCATGTTTAATTTCATTGCGTCCGGAATCTATCTTAGAAGAGAATTAGGACGAATACCTTTTCGTCAGAAAATTCAGACTGCACGTAGTTCAGTCCGGAGACCATAACTGTCAGACCGTTTATCGAAACACTGTGCCCTTTTGACACTTTGTAGAAAACACGTAGATGAACAACTTTGTGAAATGGAGTGTTTCCAAATTCCTTACCAATTTGTACAGTTTTTGCGTTTTATCTGCTGTTACGTCAGAATTCAGAATTTTCGGTTTTACACATTGAGGACAATGTGAAGTTTAAGTGTGGGGGAGTCTTTTGCATATAGAGTTTTTAGTTTTTTTTTTGAGTCAAAATTTTCAATTTTTTTGTATATATTTGAATAAAACTCCAACTTGTAGTTAGTTTAGAGTCACATAGTATACATGTCGCTAAGATTACATCGAGAATCTCATAAGAGTGACCGAACTTAGAGATGACAGAGAACATGATCGGGTTTCTTACTTGTATGAGAGTTAAAGTTGGATTTAACCATGCCGGTGGCAAATAAGGTGCAGACTGAATTCGTTATTAGAGTAGTGGTCCCCTATAGTGGAGAATACCCATGTTACATAATGTGAGGCACCAACCTTTAATTCTTTGTACTGTCTAAATTTGTGCTTTTAGAGTGTGTCACCGTACGTTAATTCCGGGCAGAATGGTGAGCTGCCCAACCTCCCACCATAGAAGCACTATTTTGATCTCTTGAGTGCTATTTTTTATCAATCATGTTGGTGACATCAATTGCTAACTTACATACCACTTGTAATCTTGTTCGCATTAGCACCATCCACCTTATCTCTCTCTACACCAACAAGTCCATAGAAACACCATCATCATCAACAAGAGGAGCATCACAAATTGAAGGAAAGTTGAAAACGTTCAAGGTTTACAAGCAACAATACGAGAATTGAGCAGATTTCGATTTTATGTACGAGAGCGAATATTATCAAGATGAGAGTTCGAGAAGTTTATGATATCAAGACATACAAGTTGTGAAGAATCAAGCGGTAAAGTACTTACACCATGGCCTTTGTATTGTATTTTATTTTGTATTTATTTTTCTCTTGTCTCAAAAAAAAAAAAAGAAAAAAAAAAAAAACGAAAATTAAAAAAAAAAGAGAAAAAAAAATATGAAAAAAAAAGAGAAAAAAAAAAAAAAAAAAAATATTTTGGGTTTGTATAGTTTATTTTTAGTTTTGTATTATTTCAATAAAGCCAATGGAAAGAAGGAATATCTATAATGAAGTTTCAAGCAACAAGAAATTAGAGGAAAAAATCACATTGTCGAGATTCTACGAAGTTCGAGAGTTATCATCAAGAGTTGAAGACCGAAGACAAAGATGAAGACACCGATTGACGACCGAAGGCGTTTCTATGGATCTTTGTGAGAGTGGTGCTAGCTGCACGTCGAACGGATGACGAGGTAAGTAAGCATATTCCCACCTTCGTTAAATGGTTGATTTCCTTTCTTAGAGATCGTCGAGAAAAATGGGTTTTCAAAAATATATAAAAGATGTGGGTTTTAAAAATATTTCGGAGGGTTTTGCCTTCCTACCATTCAACGTGTCTCGAGATTTCTCTCTTCATTCCTACCTGGACACATGTGTGACCCATAAAAAGTCATTTTATTATTGAGAGCAATATCATAAAACCCTTTCTTGTGAGGCGAGTCGAGACTTTCGATCACTCCGAACCCGAATTTATGTCAAGAAGGGATGGTTATCTCTCTCAACTTTTAAGAATGAGATTGTGTTAATTTATGTGTCTAACTTCTTATGACTAGTGTGCGGAATCTCTATGTCTTCTTAGCGCGTTGGATGCTATCATTTCGAGAACTAGTAAGTTGGAAAAATAGGTTTTGTGGGTATATCTCTAGTAAACCCTCACGAGACTATAACTCGTCCACTAGGGACACCTAGGGGTTTAAAGGCTTGTTATTTATGCTAAAAGTGACCGTAGCCTCGACGACACGGAGTTGTATGTATCTTTTTGAATTGTTTTGTTTGATTTGCTCGAGGACTAGCAAAGTCTAAGTGTGGGGGAATATGATAGGTGTAGAATACACAAGTATTTAATATCTAGTATTTATGCTTTCTTTGCGAGTTTTCTTGTAAATTATATATCTTATGTTTACTTTTGAGTTTATTAGGTGCAATGGAGTCATTTGGAGAAAAAGACCAATTGGAACTCGTTCAAATACAAGATTTATACTTTTCATTTTGTAGAGGACGAGAAGACGAAGGCGATGGCGAAAGAATGGAGTCATTACGAGTTCGTATGAAGAAGTTATGAGCAAAACAAGAACTCATAAGCAAAAAGGGCAAAATGGTCATTTTCTACGACAAGTGCTATCGTCAACCCCACTGTACGTTAAGGGGTAGCCATTCTGTTAAGGGGTGAACTGTTCCAAAGGGATTTGCTAAAGGGAGTCCGGTCCTTTACTTGGGGAAGCAGAATTCAAATAGTGTTAAGTGCGGTAGGCCTATTTGCTCGGGGGCCACCGTCTTCTCCCATGCAAACTCAACGAGAGAGGAATGAGCATAACAGGGAAGAATGGAGTTTTTACGTACGGTGATAGACTGAGCCTTGGCGATGGGACAAAGACAACGTGAGCGGTGCGTGCTTCAATGTTCTCGGTGATTCAGAGATGGAGGTTGTGTCGTCTCTGCCATGGGAGATGATACGGAATGGAAGAAGGTCACTCGGCTCGAGTGATAGCGGCGAATGGTTACTTGTGTAGTTGGGTACTACCATAAACGGTGGTGATCGAAGCTACTAATGATGATGATGGAGCTTGGGTTGTTTGACTCAGAACTGAGAACGAGATGGCAGACATGGAGTTCGAACGAGGAGAATGATGGCAGTGAAGGAGGAGATCGAGACTAGGTGTTGCGGTTGTGTCGAACGGGAAGAAGGAGTTGAGCTCGTGAACTGTTGGCGTGATAGCCAGAGAAATATCGGTGACGCTGGACAGAAATGGAGTTTGAAGAACAGGGAAGTTGGTTCTTGTGACATGGGATGATGACCGACATTGTTCTTGGTAGTAATGAACATGGAGCTGAACTGTGGGTACGGAGAGTTTGTGATGTTGATTGCGGTGTATGCAGATTGGAGGAATGGCGGAATAAGAAAAGAAGGCTGATGGCGGTGCTCGTGAGTATAACTAGCCGATGTGATGAAGAGTGATTGATGCCGCGAGAGGGAAAGATGGAATTGAGAATGTGCATTGTCGGTTCCGGCCGGACCGACAAGCCAAGAACAATAATGGGTCAGGGCTTCCACAGTGATGCACGAGCTCAATAGGCAGTACATAAGCGTTTTCTTAGTTTGCATGGCCAAGACTTGGACGTGAACGATATTTGGAATTTTGGCGGGAGTTTGGCAAGCCAATTGCATCGAAGGGGTTTGATGCACGGGACACAATTAAGGAGGTGCACTTTCCTATTTTTACTAGGTTTCCTAGTTTTTCTTCAAGAAGAGTTTACAAAACTCTATATATAGATAAGCCTAGGCACAATTTGGGATAATATATATCTTATTAATCTTTTTGCCTCTACTTTGTTTTCTAGGGTTTAGAACCATGAAGTCTTTTCTCTTTCTTCTTGTGATGAACTCCATGAATATGAGCTAGAGTTTTATTATTGGTTATGGAATAAGTTGGATTTCCAAATATGGGTTTTAATTCAATAAATTAGTTTTGTCTCCATGTTATCGTTTATGATTCACCATTAATATTGTTACATGATTTGAATGCTTGTTTAGTCGAGTCGCGAATCGATTGAGTTTGCTTTCATCTTTATTGCTAGATTAGGGTTATTATACGCAAAAGTGATAATTCCAGATTGCAAGTAGCATAAATATGATTATAGTTTGTAGTGATATATTCTTATGATCATATGTGAACCATAACCTTTGTTAAATCGGATTAGTGCTTTTACACGTTGGATTGCTTTGATTAGCCTGATTTCATAGAACTTAATGCATCTAGGGAATTAAACTTGATTAGTGCTTTTACACGTTAGGTTGTTCTTTTAGATAGAATTCATATTCGCATCTTTTAATGTGTTTGTTGATGACATGAGGAGATTTGCGGGATATTCTTGCGATCAAGGTATTCTAGGGCCTTTGATAAAAGTTGAGATTAAAATATCAATTCTAGTTATTGTGTTGAAAACATGTTTGTGAATGAAAACGAAATCCTTAACCAATACTTTCTTATCCTTGATTTGCGTGTTTACTTTTATTTGTTTTGCTTTTATTTTATTTTAGTATATAAAAATCAGCAAACCCCCGGTGTTTTATATAGGAAACCATAACATATTGACAACCAAGACCTCTCAAGGGGAACGATCCTTTCTTGCCCTTGCTTCATTATATATTTTGAGTAATAAGAAAGTGTAATTTATTTTTGACGCTTACGACAATGGTCAAATTTGGCGCCCGTTCTTGGGAGGCAGCGGTTGTCACTTGTTTTTGGTTTCTTATTTTTGTTTTTAGTTTTTGTTTTATTTTTCTTATTTTCTGGGTTTTAACCTTGGTTTGAGAATTTGTATTTCAGGTGCTTATTTCTCATGGAAGGAGCATACTACATGGATGGATACGGTTTTCAACAACCTCAACAATACGATAACTACCAATTCCAGGGGTATAATCAAAACCAATTTATTGGTTATGACCAATATTCCATGGAACCTTATGGTTTTCCTCAACAACCTTATGGCGGGTATGTGTGTGAACAACCACAAGTATGGGAGGATTCTTATGCTTGTGAACAAAAAGTCTCTAATTTTATAGACAAAGTTTCCAACTTTTTACAAGAGGAATTTCAAAAAGCAAAAGAGACTACAAACGAGCAACTCCAAGAACTTCGTGAAGGTTTTGCTAGCTTGCGAAGAGGCATTGATCAATACAAGGAAGATATGGATAATTCTTATGTGCATAAGGTTTGTGATGAATATTTGATTGATGCTAATGTTGAAAAAGGCGAATCCTTGGGCACTTTCATGGATAATTGTGTAGTTAACTCAACTCTTGATCTTAATAATGATCATTCACCTATTCAAAAGGATGAGTTTGAGATTAGCAACACTAAATTCAGCGAGGACCAATCTTATGTTGATTATGATAGTGACGGTGATTATGATACATTGCTTGAAACAACTCATGGTGACATCCACGAGGAGTGTACAAAGGAGTCTTTTTGGGATCAAGATGAAGATGAAGAGGAATATGTCGACACTTGTGTAAATTACTCAAGCATTGATCTTAATAATGATCAAGAGCCTATTCAAAGGGTGGAGCTTGAGGATGATGCATTTTCGAGTGTTCTAAAAAAGTTTCTTATAATAAAATTTGGATCCGCAAAAAGAGTATGTGCCTTACAACAAAGAGGAGTGTGTTGAGAATGAGACCGTTATAACCAATATTGTGGAAGACCCAATTAAGCTTGCAAAGGATTGTAATGATGATGTTTATGTCGACACTTTGGTTAAGGCAGAAACGGACGAAGAATGGTTGCAAGGTTTGATAGAGGACCATGATATAAAAGAGGTGACTAACTCACTTGAGTTTTCAAGGATGAAGAGGATTCCGTGATAAAAGAGATTGTGCAAGGTTTATCTAACCCTTTGCCTATTGTTTCTTCTCCTTTACCTCTTATTGGTTTGAATGTATGTGCTTCGAGAATATTGTTGAATGACTTTGTTTCTCGATTTCCTCCATAGAGATACTTGATTCTCATACTATGCAGGTTTTGGAACAAGAAACCGTGGAAGTACCCGACTCCTATATTCTTTATACGCTTCCAAGTGTGGACAAGAATAAGTGTGGGGAAGCTTTTATCGGTCAATAGCTTCATTTTTGTTTTACATTACTAATATTTGTGTGAAGCTAGTGTTTCCAAAACAGGTTCTATGGAAGGATCCCCAACTTTTCAGATTGTTGGTATATGGACGATAACAAAAGAGTCGGGCTGACGACTTTAAACCAAGCGCTAAATGGGAGGCAACCCATAGGTTTTGTATTTTAGTCCCTTTTATTTTTTGTTTTTTTATTGTTTTCATATCATATTTGCATCCCCATGTTTAATTTCATTGCGTCCGGAATCTATCTTAGAAGAGAATTAGGGCGAATACCTTTTCGTCGAAAAAATTCAGACTGCACGTAGTTCAGTCCAGAGACCATAACTGTCAGACCGTTTATCGAAACACTGTGCCCTTTTGACACTTTGTAGAAAACACGTAGATGAACAACTTTTGTGAAATGGAGTGTTTCCAAATTCCTTACCAATTTGTACAGTTTTTGCGTTTTATCTGCTGTTACGTCAGAATTCAGAATTTTCGGTTTTACACATTGAGGACAATGTGAAGTTTAAGTGTGGGGAGTCTTTTGCATATAGAGTTTTAGTTTTTTTGAGTCAAAATTTTCAATTTTTTTTTGTATATATTTGAATAAAACTCCAACTTGTAGTTAGTTTAGAGTCACATAGTATACATGTCGCTAAGATTACATCGAGAATCTCATAAGAGTGACTCGAACTTAGAGATGACAGAGAACATGATCGGGTTTCTTACTTGTATGAGAGTTAAAGTTGGATTTAACCATGCCAAAGGGCAAATAAGGTGCAGACTGAATTCGGTATTAGAGTAGTGGTCCCCTATAGTGGAGAATACCCATGTTACATAATGTGAGGCACCAACCTTTAATTCTTTGTACCTGTCTAAATTTGTGCTTTTAGAGTGTGTGTCACCGTACGTTAATTCCGGGCAGAATGGTGAGCTGCCCAACCTCCCACCATAGAAGCACTATTTTGATCTCTTGAGTGCTATTTTTTATCAATCATGTTGGTGACATCGAATTGCTAACTTACATACCACTTGTAATCTTGTTCATGATTAGCACCATCCACCTTATCTCTCTCTACACCAACAGGTCCATAGAAACACCATCATCATCAACAAGAGGAGCATCACAAATTCGAAGGAAAGTTGAAAACGTTCAAGGTTTACAAGCAACAGTACAGAATTGAGCAGATTTCAGATTTTATGTACGAGAGCGAATATTATCAAGATGAGAGTTCGAGAAGTTTATGATATCAAGACATACAAGTTGTGAAGAATCAAGCGGTAAAGTACTTACACCATGGCCTTTGTATTGTATTTTATTTTGTATTTATTTTTCTCTTGTCTCAAAAAAAAAAAAAAAAAAAAAAAAACGAAAATTAAAAAAAAAAAAGAAAAAAAATATGAAAAAAAAGAGAAGAAAAAAAAAGAAAAAAATATTTTGGGTTTGTATAGTTTATTTTTAGTTTTGTATTATTTCAATAAAGCCAATGGAAAGAAGGAATATCTATAATGAAGTTTCAAGCAACAAGAAATTAGAGGAAAAAAATCACATTGTCGAGATTCTACGAAGTTCGAGAGTTATCATCAAGAGTTGAAGACCGAAGACAAAGATGAAGACACCGATTGACGACCGAAGACGTTTCTATGGATGCTGTGAGAGTGGTGCTAGCTGCACGTCGAACGGATGACGAGGTAAGTAAGCATATTCCCACCTTCGTTAAATGGTTGATTTCCTTTCTTAGAGATCGTCAGAAAAATGGGTTTTCAAAAATATATAAAAGATGTGGGTTTTTAAAAATATTTCGGAGGGTTTTGCCTTCCTACCATTCAACGTGTCTCAGGATTTCTCTCTTCATTCCTACCTGGACACATGTGTGACCCATAAAAAGCTGTTTATTATTGAGAGCAATATCATAAAACCCTTTCTTGTGAGGCAGAGTCGAGACTTTCGATCACTCCGAACCCGAATTTATGTCAAGAAGGGATGGTTATCTCTCTCTCAACTTTTAAGAATGAGATTGTGTTAATTTATGTGTCTAACTTCTTATGACTAGTGTGCAGAATCTCTATGTCTTCTTAGCGCGTTGGATGTTATCATTTCGGAGAACTAGTAAGTTGGAAAAATAGGTTTTGTGGGTATATCTCTAGTAAACCCTCACGAGACTATAACTCGTCCACTAGGGACACCTAGGGGTTTAAAGGCTTGTTATTTATGCTAAAAGTGACCGTAGCCTCGACGACACGGAGTTGTATGTATCTTTTTGAATTGTTTTGTTTGATTTGCTCGAGGACTAGCAAAGTCTAAGTGTGGGGGAATATGATAGGTGTAGAATACACCGTATTTAATATCTAGTATTTATGCTTTCTTTGCGAGTTTTCTTGTAAATTATATATCTTATGTTTACTTTTGAGTTTATTAGGTGCAATGGAGTCATTTGGAGAAAAAAGACCAATTGGAACTCGTTCAAATACAAGATTTATACTTTTCATTTTGTAGAGGACGAGAAGACGAAGGCGAATGGCGAAAGAATGGAGTCATTACGAGTTCGTATGAAGAAGTTATGAGCAAAACAAGAACTCATAAGCAAAAAGGGCAAAATGGTCATTTTCTACGACAAGTGCTATCACGGCAACCCCACCGTACGTTAAGGGGTAGCCATTCTCATAAGGGGTGAACTTGTTACAAAGGGACCGCTAAAGGGAGTCCGGTCCTTTACTTGGGGGAAGCGAATTCAAATAGTGTTAAGTGCGGCCGCCTATTTGCTCGGGGCCACCGTCTTCTCCCATGCAAACTCAACGAGCGAAATGAGCATAACAGGGAAGAATGGAGTTTTTACGTGTTGATAGACGAGCCTTGGCGATGGGACAAAGACAACGTGAGCGGTGCTTTGCTTCAATGTTCTCGGTGATTCGAGAGATGGAGGTTGTGTCGTCTCCGCCATGGAGATGATACGGAATGGAAGAAGGTCAGCTCACTCTCGAGTGATAGCGTAGCCGAATGGTTACGGTGTAGTTGGGTACTGCCATAAACGGTGGTGATCGAAGCTACTAATGATGATGATGGAGCTTGGGTTGTACAGAGAACTGAACGAGATGGCAGACATGGAGTTCGAACGAGGAGAATGATGGCAGTGAAGGAGGAGATCGAGACTTGGTGTTGCGGTTGTGTCGAATCCGGAAGAAGGAGTTGAGCTCGTGAACTGACTGGCGATGATAGCCGAGAAATATCGGTGACGCTGGACGGAAATGGAGTTTGAAGAACGGGAAGTTGGTTGTGCTGTGACATGGGATGATGACCGGCATTGTTGCTGGTAGTAATGAACATGGAGCTGAACTGTGGTACGGAGAGCTGTGATGTTGATTGCGGTGTATGCAGATTGGAGGAATGGCGGAATAAGAAAAGAAGCTGATGGCGGTGCTCGTGAGTATAACTAGCCAGTAACGATGAAGAGTGATTGATGCTGGCAGAGACGAGAGGGAAAGATGGAATTGAGAATGTGCATTGTCGGGCCAGGCAGATGACAAGCCAAGAACAATAATGGGTGGGCTTCCACAACCTGATGCACGAGCTCAATAGGCGCAGTACATAGCGTTTTCTTAGTTTGCATGGCCAAGACTTGGACGTGAACGATATTTGGAATTTTGGCGGGAGTTTGGCAAGCCAATTGCACGGGGTTTGATGCACGGACACAATTAAGGAGGTGCACTTTCCTATTTTTACTAGGTTTCCTAGTTTTCTTCAAGAAGAGTTTACAAAACTCTATATATAGATAAGCCTAGGCACAATTTGGGATAATATATATCTTATTAATCTTTTTGCCTCTACTTTGTTTTCTAGGGTTTAGAACCATGAAGTCTTTTCTCTTTCTTCTTGTGATGAACTCCATGAATATGAGCTAGAGTTTTATTATTGGTTATGGAATAAGTTGGATTTCCAAATATGGGTTTTAATTCAATAAATTAGTTTTGTCTCCATGTTATCGTTTATGATTCACCATTAATATTGTTACATGATTTGAATGCTTGTTTAGTCGAGTCGCGAATCGATTGAGTTTGCTTTCATCTTTATTGCTAGATTAGGGTTATTATACGCAAAGTGATAATTAGGATTGCAAGTAGCATAAATATGATTATAGTTTGTAGTGATATATTCTTATGATCATATGTGAACCATAACCTTTGTTAAATCGGATTAGTGCTTTTACACGTTCGATTGCTTTGATTGGCCTGATTTCATAGAACTTAATGCATCTAGGGAATTAAACTTGATTAGTGCTTTTACACGTTAGGTTGTTCTTTTAGATAGAATTCATATTCGCATCTTTTAATGTGTTTGTTGATGACATGAGGAGATTTGCGGGATATTCTTGCGATCAAGGTATTCTAGGGCCTTTGATAAAAGTTGAGATTAAAATATCAATTTTAGTTATTGTGTTGAAAACATGTTTGTGAATGAGAACGAAATCCATGACCAATATTTTCACATCCTTGATTTGCGTGTTTACTTTTATTTTATTTTAGTATATAAAAATCAGCAAACCCCCGGTGTTTTATATAGGAAACCATAACATATTGACAACCAAGACCTCTCTGTAGGAACGATCCTTTCTTGCCCTTGCTTCATTATATATTTTGAGTAGTAAGAAAGTGTAATTTATTTTTGACGCTTACGACAAATGATCAAATTTGGCGCCGTTGTCGGGAGGCAGCGGTTGTCACTTGTTTTTGGTTTCTTATTTTTGTTTTTAGTTTTTGTTTTTATTTTTCTTATTTTCCTGGTTTTAACCTTGGTTTGAGAATTTGTATTTCAGTGCTTATTTCTCATGGAAGGAGCATACTACATGGATGGATACGGTTTTCAACAACCTCAACAATACGACAACTACCAATTCCAGGGTATAATCAAAACCAATTTATTGGTTATGACCAATATTCCATGGAACCTTATGGTTTTCCTCAACAACCTTATGGCGGGTATGTGTGTGAACAACCACAAGTATGGGAGGATTCTTATGCTTGTGAACAAAAAGTCTCTAATTTTATAGACAAAGTTTCCAACTTTTACAAGAGGAATTTCAAAAAGCAAAAGAGACTACAAACGAGCAACTCCAAGAACTTCGTGAAGGTATTGCTAGCTTGCGAAGAGGCATTGATCAATACAAGGAAGATATGGATAATTCTTATGTGCATATGGTTTGTGATGAATATTTGATTGATGCTAATGTTGAAAAAGGCGAATCCTTGGGCACTTTCGTGGATAATTGTGTAGTTAACTCAACTCTTGATCTTAATAATGATCATTCACCTATTCAAAAGGATGAGTTTGAGATTAGCAACACTAAATTCAGCGAGGACCAATCTTATGTTGATTATCATAGTGACGGTGATTATGATACATTTCTTGAAACAACTCATGGTGACATCCACGAGGAGTGTACAAAGGAGTCTTTTTGGGATCAAGATGAAGATGAAGATGAAGAGGAATATGTCGACACTTGTGTAAATTACTCAAGCATTGATCTTAATAATGATCAAGAGCTTATTCAAAGGGTGGAGCTTGAGGATGATGCATTTTCGAGTGTTCTAAAAAGTTTCTTATAATAAAATTTGGATCCGCAAAAGAGTATGTGCTTACAACAAAGAGGAGGTATTTGAGGGGTTGTCTCTGGGTAGTCCATCCGGTCATAGGCTGACCGGATATGTCATCCGGACACTAAATGTCCGGATGGATTTTTTATTTTTATTTTTTTCTCTTGTCCGGTCGCTAATTGACCGGATACAATAATAATGTTTTATCAATCCGGTCCACTGGATGACCGGATGGGTTTTCAAAAAATTTAAAAAAAAAAAGAGCCTTTCAACGGTTTAGGAAACTACACATCTAACGAAATGCAACATTTTGATTTCAATTGAATCCAGTTAGCATTTGTAGTAGAATTGCTACTACAAATTAATGCACTTTGAAAGTAATCATGCATGTGATGTGGAACAAACTATGAATCTTTGAGGTATTTCATCAAGCAGTTAACATGCATGTTAATTTCTCAACAATAACATTCAAATTTACTCCTATGATTTCAACTAAAGTATGAAATACTAATAAATCACTAAGAATATGGTTGTAAACCCTAGTTATTAAATCATCAAACAGTAGTTTAGAAAACAAAAGTCCAATTGATTTAGAGGTAGCAACCTTTTTTCTCCAAGAAGCGGTAAACACATATGAACCTGAGAAGGAAATCAATAAACCCAAGATGAACGAGAGAAGGAATTGTCGATGAAAAATGTTCACAATCCACTAAGTATTTTCTTCACAATTTCTCTTGGTGTCTCGCCATCACCTTACAAAAGCGCTCGTTTTGGCCATTTTCCGAGATCCATCGGTGATGATCTAAGATTCTTCTCACAGCTTTCGGTTTGTCACTTTGTCAATTTATTGGAAACCAGTGCAAAGAATAATTTTTTATTTTTATTTTGGTTTTGAAACGTTCCGCGGGAAGAACAAAGATTTCTGTGAGTTTCTTTTAAATTAGAAAAGGAAGGATATCCGGCCATCAAGTGGCCGGATAGGTTATTTTGGAAAAGATGTCCGGACACTAATAAGCCGGATGGAGAGTCATATTGATTTTTCCACAGTGGGTTTGGGCTCCACAAAATTTTGAGGGTCCACATATTTATGGATACTCATTAACTTATGGATGTTTTTACCTCCACACGATAGGAGTTTCCCTAAGACAATCCATTTGCATTATTAATTTATTTAGATTGTTGCATGGTCAGTCGATTACAACGGCTTATTTACGCAGTGCTGGAGAACATAATATGCATATGAAAGGAGTTGTTTAATTCGTGAAGTTTTCCAAAATAATAATAATTCAATTGTCACAATAATAATAATAATAATAATAATAATAATAATATTTTCAATCCTTGAGTTTCTTCGATTCATTTTTTAATAATAATATTGATAATACTATTTGTGATCAATTTTTGAGAGCAGGGAGTTTGATCGACCGGATAAAATGCTAGCCGACACATATAATATTCTTGTATTAAATTTCTTTTATGAGTTTATTATTTTATATTGTGTTTGATATTCAAAATCCCTAAAATCCCAATTATAAAGTAAAGGCCAATCTTCGGATTGGGCGGGTTAGGTGCCTCACACCTTCCTAGCCCGTATCTTGATTCCCGGACTACATCTCTGTATTTTGACCAGTACTTATTTTGGGTCCCAACTCCCTAAGTTGGGTGGTGACTCCGTATTAATAATTTTCTACGTGATTCCCATTTGGATATTTAGAGATCCTAACCGGTTTTGACGGTATCTACAATGGCGACTTCACTGGGGATTTGAGAATCTAACTTGAAACATAATTGGGATTTTAGGGTTTTGATTTTATACTACTCGGTATTTGCACACACACACACGTGCACACACCCATTTGCACATTTGCATTCCATTTCGCATCCTCGGACGTCTGATTCTTAGGAAAACAAGTGGCTAATAAGATGAACCCGTGCCTTGGGCCTTATGGGAGTTACCAGCTGAAACATCACAAGCTTTAGCCCAGTACCAAAGAAGACTAGTCTAACTACGTCTGAGGTATATTTTTCTAAGGTAACCCAAGCTTACCCGAGAATTAGTTAAACCTGCATGCACGTTAATCGTAAATTGTATTCATTGTTGCACAAAATCCGAGACATAAGCAGCCTTGTGTTACCATATATTCTTTTGTTTACTTGAAAACAGGAACATGACCATAGAATCCGAAATGACTGGCGACATTGGGGCAATGGCCTGGTTGCGCGACCAACTCCAGAAGATGTTGGAGACGAGATGAAATCCGAGACCAAGAAGTTGACTCTGGAAACCATTACCAGAGAATATGAAAGGTCAGAAATGAGGAAAAATGAAAAAACCATAATGATGAAAAGGTTAAAGAGGATAGTTTTGAAGAGGTTAAAGATGACATTTTTGATGCAATGGGAGTGACCATGGCACGAGAGAAAAAGTTGTCACAGAGGCTCAAAAAGATTGAAAGGACCTTACAGAAAATGGGTGAAGGTACAATAGATACACATGGGCTATATCCTTATCCCAATATCCGTTTACCTCCTTGGTTCAAATTTTCGGATATGAATAGATATGATGGAAAGGGGTGCCCGAAAATCCATATTCGCATGTATGTTGGTGTTGATGGTGGTTTTTAGCTTAGGGTTAAAATCGTAATACCTTGCATACGATGTGACGTCACTCTGCAAGGAAATAAACTCACGTGTGCTAACCTCTCCAATGGCAAATTTATTGAGCCGCTCAATATACTTACATGAAATTTATCCAGACTGGCGAACCCCAGATGTTCTGTAAATTTCGGCGCCCCGCGCATATTCACTTAATATAAGTTCCTCTGAATGCCTTTTATGCTATGTTCTCCGGCTGAACTCTTAATTTTGATATGGTATGACGATTCGTGTTCACTCGCAGCAGAGTAGAACGAATCTCCAAGTATCAAGAATAAGATCTCTGCATAAGGTATTAAATCAGAAAAGCATGCTGCTATCTAGCAATGAACTTAAAAGAGCTCTGTGTCGACACATAGAATTCAATCAACCTTATTAACTTGCAGAAGTCAGGGTTTCGCGCCTCGCGCAACATACTAGACCTTGCTTGTCAAAAAATTAAGCCTAGGAAAACTAGGTAGTTAATCCGCCATGGATTAGCAGGTGCAAAACCTCGCCCACGTAATCGGAAAAATCGGGAGCCGCAGCAGCAAAGGGAGGCGTGGCCTTGCCATTGGCCACACCCCATCCTAAACCGGCACTATTTCCATCGACCAATCAGGTCGCTTTAAATCCTCCGCAGCGCACCGGAAGTGTGGCCACGCCCCAGCTTGCCGGCCCCACTTCCCATCGACCAATCAGGTCGCCCTAAATGCGCCACACACATTCCGAATGAGGCCGGCCCCATTTTGCTTACCGTCCCCCAATTCTTCCAAGGAGAATTATTCCACGGCGCCTTGGCCACGCCAAGCCCTAATTCTTCTAGGGAGAATTCTTCCACGGCGCCTTGGCCACGCCAAGCCCTAATTCTTCCTAGAGAATTTTTCCAACGACGCCAAAACTTGGCCACGCCAAATCTTTCCAACCACGCCAAAATCCTTCCAAGGCGCCAAGATTTGGCCACGCCAAACCTTTCCAACCACGCCAAATTGGTAGGCCTCGAAAGTGTATGTAAATTTGACCTACGTGTAATACCGCAAGTGCACGGCGTCTATCGGAGACGCGGCAAGTACGGGTCGATCCCACAAGGACTTGTGGTGCTCTGAAATTGATCTAAGGCTGCTCTACTGAGTTTCAAGTGGTAACAAGTGACAACAGATGGTAATACAGATATTTTTGTGCCAATACGGCTGATTTTTAGTGAAGTGAACCTAAACTAAGGTAAGCAGTGACAAAAGGGTGCTTGGGTCTTCATTCCACCACTTGGTTCCTAGTATGTGTTCAACTAGATTGAGTTTTCTTGTTCCTATGGTAGACAAGTGAGGTGTGTCAATTCCATCACCTAGCTAAGGAGTTTCACCTTGTGATCCTTCAATATCACCGAAGTTACTAACCCGGAGCACTTGGTCGTCTAATTAAGCACAACCAAATCAAGGGAATTAGTATTAGGGCCTAAGGGTTGAGCTACGACATCATCATCACATGGGTATTCTAACTACAGTGTATCCATGGCATTGGCATACACTGTGAGAGCAATGTGTTGGATGCTAAGATTGAAGTTATCTTTAAATTTAAACACTCAAGACATCTCAAACTGAGTTGAATTCATACATGGAATTAGGGTTTCATGAAACCCTAGCAAACTAAATTAAAACTGAAAAATAACAGAAATTAAATCTAAATGACTGCACTGGCTAATCCAGGCGTGTCTAAAATCATCTTCTCCCCCTTCTATTTATACATGCAAACAAATCCCTAAAAAACCAAACCCTAAATTTCTCAAAAGTAGAAATTAAATGAAAAATAGAGTACCCATACTCTCTGAATCGCTTTCCTCTTCTGTCAATCGGCTCTGCAACTCCATGCTTCGATTAGGTGAAACCCTAGTTTTATTTATCTCTCACATAGCCTTTAGGGTTATGAGAGAGGCTCGCGAGAGACAACTAGAACTAGGGGTTGCTTGTGGTTGTTGGCTTGATGTCGGGGAAGGGATGATGGAGGTGGTGCGGCGGGGGATGGAGATGGAGGTAAAGAGCGAGCTACGCTCTGTGATGGAGACGGAGAGGAGGAAGAAAGAGAAAGTGGGAAAGAGAATGGGGAGTTGCTCGATGGGTATAGGGTTAGGTCGATAGGGTGTAAGGCGGGCACGGAAGGATTGATGAGAGGGCATCGGCGAGCGTAGGATCTCGGTGAGGAAGATCGAACGACCGAGGATGAACCGAGGCGATTTGTTTGTGGAGCGGGAGTATCAAGACATGATGTGAACGATGGAGCGACCGTAGGATGTAGCTAGACGCGATCCGAACGGCTCGGGATGAACGGGTTCGGATCCGGGTCGTGGGTAGCTCTAGCCCATGTCTTCCTTGTTGGGTTGCAACCGATTTGCGCGGGCTTTGGCTATCCTGCTCCATAGATGTTTGACTCCAATTCTTCGCTCTTTAGCTCCTCGGTTCCTCGGACTTTATTTATTACCTAAAAACACAAAATTAATTAATACAAATATTTATTCTTGAAAACAAAGAAAACACGAGAATATGGGATAATATCTCGATTTCTAAGCGCAAAAGATGAGCAAAATGCCAATAAAAAGGTGTATATATATGCACTATTTGGCACTCATCACAAATCTTTCCAACAGCGCCAAACCCTAACTTTGGTCATGAGCGCTTTTAGCTTTGGCCATACCGCAACGTCTCTAGCATACCACTATGCCACGGATACTATCATGCCGCCATGCCATGGCTACGCCACCGGCATGACATTAGCATGTGGCCGACGCCACTTCACTATACAACAAGATGTGACCATCATCAATGGCCATCCTTCTTCATGAGATGCAATCTCAGCCATCCAAGTTCGCCAACGAACCGATAAGCTCACGACAAGTTTTAGGCGACTAGCCAAGACGAGCCTAGCATTACATGCTATTTACCTGCGGAAAGCATCTCAATTTTAACTTGCCACACGTAGAAAAGTGCTACATGTTTCCACGAAAACACTTGAGACATCAAAATATGTCACAAACCTGGGGATGCTCATCGGGGTATTGGTCCGCGGTTTACAGGCGTGCGGCGTGCAATGCGCCCGTTACAAGAAAGTGTCATGAAGTAGGATAATTAGTGGTGGTGAGAAGTAACGTGTAAAAAATTCATTTCCTTCATCATGGAAGAGTAATGACTGACGGTTACACGAATTCACTTCCTTCATCATGGAAACATAACGTCTGGCAGTTACACGTTACTCTTTTCTTCCACCACTTAATCGTTTCCACTTCCTACGAGATCAGTGTACGTTTCACTATGACTTGTATAAATAGGTTTCACCTATTTCCACCAAAGGACAAGTTTTTGGTCGGCAACACACAATATCTAGAAATCACCTGGTAGCTTTTCATCCTGCTCACCAGTTCTACTTTTTGATACAAGTCATAAAACGCCCACACTTCCAGAATCAACTATTCTGGTCTCAACACTTTCTTCGCTTCCCTCCCTAAGACCAACCCTTCTCCTTCACTTTGTGACCGAAGCAAGCCTGGAACGGCCATTTCTTGGTTTAGGCCAGGATTGTACAGATTGATCTCTCGAATCAAAAGTACTCCCATGTAGTACATTTTTTAGGGTTTAGATTTGTTTCTCACCCACACACCCAAAATTACCAAAATCAGCAGAAACAGTTTTCACCCATAAACAATTGGCGACTACAGTGGGAGATTAATCTCTCGGTTACAATATCAATTTCTCAATTCCCGATTTTATCTTTCAACTCCTATCTCAAGATGGTAGAACTCCGGATCAATAACAAACCCTGAGAACACTGGCACTGAAATTATTCCCGGTGTTAACGATCCTTCCAGTGGTGTTAATACGCCACCTGTCAACACCAGCAACATGGAGAATGTTCCTTCAGCGTTACACCTTCGGTTACAAGAGCTAGAGCCTCTGCCGCGGAAAATGCTCCTTCAGGTGTTACACCTCCAATCACTGTAACCCGAGAGCCGTTACCGCCGCTCCCAATGTTTCATCAAGTATGACACCTCCAACCGTCACCAGAGCCGCATGACTACTCCGTCGTCGGGTAGAGAGACTGGAGGAGCTGAGGAACCCAACCTCCCCTTACCACTGTTGATTTGATGGAAAGACAAAAGTTTCTCTTAGGGCTCAGACAGACATGGCTACAACTCAGAATGACATACCTATTTTCCTCAAGACACTAACGAGCGGCTACCACAAGAGTCACGTCAACCCCATATGGAGATGACAAGGAATACTTTTAACATCCGGCGGAAGCACTTCAGCAGGACGCGCCTTTGCATATGGAGAGGCTCGCGTTTCTCCTAAACGCCCAGTAGAAAGGAATCAGCAATCCAATTTCATCACACGTGAAGATCAGGAACGACTTCTCCAAGATCGGGGAAAAGAAAATCAACAACCCTACTGATTTCACAAAGACCCTCTTCCCATCAGGAGCTGCATGATTTCTGGGGACTTTGCCCACAAAATCGTGCAATTTATGATGAAACATATATGTGAGATTCTGTATTTTCCAAGACGCGGCATCAAGATATATTTGCAGCCCTCAACCGCACTGCATCAGGAAAGCAGTTGTTTCCAGCTAGGGAAGTCGTTCCCAAACCCCAGCCCCTCCTGGAAAGCACAATTGATAGATGGAACTGGGGACTCTTAACCTCTGTTCACTTAAAAGATATCGAGTTTAACAGCACCGCGGCCTCCGACTTCAACATTGTAACCATCAAGACTCTGAGAGTTGCAAAGGAAAATTGAACAGAAGAAGCGTATTCTTTCCCATGAGGAGAAAAACACGACTTGCCGACCAGCACTATTTGCGTGCCGTCTACCCATATGCCATATCGTATCAATTCATTTTTCGAAGTCAAGGGTTAATGGCGCCCTCACTGGAAGTTCTCTCCAGGAGCCGCTTCAACATTCTCTCGGGAAGCCGCTCCGCTTCCATAGCCATAAGCCGCTCTGCTTCAATGTTTCGCTCTGGAAACCGCTTCAACATTCTCCCGGGAAGCCGCTATACTTCCAGAGACACAAGCCACTCCGCTTCAACATTCTCTCGGGAAGCCGCTCCACTTCAACTTTCTCTCGGGAAGCCGCTCCGCTTCCAGAGCCAGAAGCCGCTCCGCTTCAATGTTTCGCTCTGGAAACCGCTTCAACATTCTCTCGGGACGCCGCTCCGCTTCCAGAGCCAGAAGCCGCTCCGCTTCAATGTTTCGCTCTGGAAACCACTTTAACATTCTCTTGGGAAGCCGCTCCACTTCAATGTTTCGCTCTGGAAACCGCTTCAACATTCTCCCGGGAAGCCGCTCCGCTTGCAGAGCCAGAAGCCGCTCCGCTTCAACATTTCGCTCTAGAAGCCTCTTCGACATTCTCTCGAGAAGTCGCTCCGCTTCAATGTTTCGCTCTGGAAACCGCTTCAACATCCTCTCCAGAAGTCACCACTCCTCCCTGTCAAGGATCGTGATCACAGCCAGCCAAGGTTCGCAGTTGTAACCACTTTTAGATCCATCTCGCCAAACCTCGTGGTCATGGACAATTTACTCTCTTACGCATCCAGCCGATCCCTTTGCTGCCATGGACGCCCATGCAATTCCAGCCGACCTATTTTGGTTCCCACGCGATGTAGTCTCTTCTGATCACATCCGCTGCCAAGAACTGTTGCTACTCGTTTGTCGATACCAGACAGAGCTTCACCATAGCAACAACCGCTACAAGGATAATCCGTACTTCTCCATGTTTTGATTTCACATGGAAGAAGTAATATAGTCACCAGTACAGATACAAGATGGTGATATCCTTATCATGGTCAACTCACCGACCACACCAGAGATGAACATGTAAACCACACTTGGGGACTGAGGCTCTACACAGGATCCCTTCACTGTCAAAACTCAGTAGACACGGTCAACCAAAATTCATAGCCACGATAAGGTCATCCACCCTTCAAAGGTGTAGCGTAATAATATCATCACCTCTCTGTCTAGAAGGCGGCTGCAACACTTTACGAGGTCGTGGCGAATCCCAAGCCTACTCATAGAAAATAACTTCGTAACCAAAGGAAAGTGCGATCGGGGACTTGCTCATCACGGTCCATCCCCGACAACAATCAATCATTCATGAGATAACTCCGGAGATGCGGCTGGTGAAACATTTTTCTTGAAGAGACAGAGGGACCCACGATTAATGACACGACTCTCTAACTTTTACTTCTTCGTTATCCAGAATGTTTCGTTCATGTGATATTCCAAGCATCCCAGCATCACATCCAGGATAGTATGATAAGATTGTATCAAATCCCATAGGCGTGGATTTAAGGCGATGCAATTAAAGTAGACTACACTTGGGGACTGAAGCCTCCTTCATGTTTAGAAGCTTAAACGCAGTCACTACCTTACCAGTGAATGCAGCAGAAGCACATCTTCCACGAGAAAATGGGTTCAGGATAATTACACATGGGGGACTACCAGAATGGGATGCCTTCACTACCTTCAACTAGGTTATTTCCGATTTCAACATCATCACTGTCGAAGTTTTATGAGCCACAAGAATTTCTCAACATGAAGCCGTACACGTGCGTCAAAGACCCAAAAAGCACGCCACAGAGATACATTCACATATCCGGCCACGCCATCGGATCTAACAGAAGTATAACTGGGGACTGCTCACCGCACTCCATGCAATAGTCCAAGATTCAGAAGATGTTTATAAGGATGTTGCTTGGAAAAAGTCCTTGAAGACTTGTGTGAAGTACTGGAAAATTACGCCTTTGGCGCGGTGCCCCGCAGGCCGTAATCTCCCCGATGCGTCAAGATGAAGCTACGATCCGGGCCTTAGGGATAGGCAAATGCACGTCCATTTGCCCTTGCAAGCATGCTCGTGGAGCATGACGCAGCTAACTTAGATTCCACACCGTTCCAACTTACCCTTGTATCGCAAAAGGGTTTAAGGCCATAAGGCCAATGCTAATGCATTTTTCATGCATCTCTGGATTTGCCTTTACGTAGGAATTCATCACTGAATGTCCTAGCTAGCTGAACAACCGTCATATTGCCGGGTCTTATCCAGGCATACGCCTTGGACTTTGGCGTAGGATGCACCAAGCCCTTGCCATTTCCTACGTTACCTCGCTTACCAACTCTTTATAACTTGATAGGAAGTATGAGCATCCACTTACTAGCATGCAACTAAGCCTCATCAAGTATGGCCACAATCATCTCTTGCGTCGAGCTACCGAGCTTAGATGATATGAGGGGCCAACGTCTTTGGACCGGCAATGCTGCAACTCATTTCGGCTGCCTACGTACCCTTCCCTACTCTAAAGTGATCAAGCACATACCGTAGTTCATCCCTGGCATGGACAAGCAACTTATTCCAACTCATTTGCTAGGTCGTGGCCAAGCAACAGTGGTAATGGCCTAGTCCGTATAGGCCGTTCCGTCAAATACATCCAAGTGATGCATCTTCGAGTCCGTGGAATGGCATAGTGATGCCTCAGCATCATATGCTCCATTCGTAAGGCTGCGCGACTAAGAATGAGGCCTTGGCATCATTCATACCGTTCCGTCCAAGCTATGAAGCTTACCTGGTACATAGTCCGCATATGCACCTTCAACCAACTACCCCTCCCTATATATTTCTTAATGTAATTTCTATAAGTATGGAAAGGGGACCAAAAATCTTTCATCAACTCCCCGTTTACTATTCATGGCCGTTGCCATGTATTTTCCTGAATAACCGGCCAAGATGGATGTACATTCAGTTCTGGCTCACATGCCAGTTCCTATGCCCGGCCAGGATGGCATGAACACTTCCCGAGCCAAACCGATGAAGGGCCGTGATGGTTGTATTTCCGACTTTGGACCATAGGCCACACCAATGTCCAGCCGTGATGGCTGTACATTACCAACCCGATCTCCATCCATGTTGGATGTCCACTGCCAACCCGATGTCCAGCCATGTTGACTGTACATATCCAACTCGATGTCCAGCCATGTTGGTTGTACACTGCCAACACGATGTCTAGCCATGTTGGATGTACATTTTCTACCCGATGTCCAGCCATGTTGGTTGTACATTTTCAACGCCATCTACCCAGACTGACCTAATGCATCATTTGATGCAAGATTGGCTCTTGGCCAATGTAGCTTCCAACCAGTGCCATATTGGCCTTAGCCAATATGCATATGCGATGTGTCATACTTGGCACCAGATATGGCCTAGGGCCAAATGCATCTCACCATGCAAAGGAAGCTTTGGATGAAGCTTCATCACAAGCAAATGGCGCATCTTTTAGCATGCGCCATGCTAAAAACACGAGGTGTTACAACTTGATAGCAGACACATCGGCAACGGAACGTCTCCCAACTCATCTAGTTCATCCAAAGGGCTCAGGAAGATTTTTGACCATAGAAGCATCCACAGCATATTGCCATCGCGATCGGAAGGTCCAGGCACCGAACAACCTAAAGTCAAGGATGAACCTACAACGCAACCACAATACCCAATATTAGCCATGACATGATCGTTGTCGAGCATATGTTTCATACATCCGTCCCAAGAATACAATGGAGTCTGGTAAGTTTTGGACTCCATTGGAGAGACACTGCAGACAAAAGCACGGATCCGGACGAGCAACAGAAAACAGAAGAGGGTCGATACCTCTTTTCATGCGGACGGAGTTTCTAAAGTTTGAACAGAATAAGGATTCCTTCTTGCTCCTTGAACGAGAATAGATGACTGGGCGCACCACACTTATGCTCCATGACCGAACCAGCAGCGCGCTAGCACGAGGAACACAAGCCGCTCAACCTGCAACACTCCTTGGTCAATCCAGCGCCAATGCTCCGAGCGCCAATATCAACAGTTCGTGGCCGAAGTTGCAGCACCATCATCAGCGCTCCGTGTCCAAAGTTTCAGCGCCAACATAGATGGTCCATGGCAGAAGGTGCAGCGTCATCTCTACTTTTCCACGGACCTAGCCATCAGCGCCATCTCCGCCCGTTCTGTGGTCAAGCCAACAACACTATTTTCCACCCGCTCTCCGTGGTCAAGTAAATAACGTCATCACCACCGTTTGGTAGCCGGAGTTAAAGCCGATTTGTCATCATTCCACGGAATCGGCGCTTGCTATCATTCCACGGCCCGAAGCGATTCCACCATTTCATGGACTGAAGACAGTTTCCACCATTCCACATCCAATAACGCCACGGCCAAGTCGACGCCAACGGTCCGCGTCCTAGCTAGTGCCATCTCCGCGTCGCAACCGAGCCAGTGATGCGTGTCGTAGGTGCAATCAAATTAATATCTTATTTCCACTCAATTAAAAATAATATAATGGAAGTCAAGTTCGTTCCCACGAGGAGCAAGAGATTCTAGTTGTAAAAATTGTCACAAAAAGGGGGGTGTAAAAATAAAAAGAAAATAAACAAAGCAGTTAAAAGATAAAGTTGAAAGAAATAAGAGAGATAAGATCAAGGAATCATTCTTCGTTGCAAAACAATGATTAAAGTTATGTTCTTTTCTACTTGTTATTAGTCACAAATTACCACCAACCGTAGGTAAAGCAGCTAGATCAGTGCTAAACCCCTAAATCCCTTATATCACCGGATACGGAAGTTCTCGACTACCGGATTCTATTTACCAAACCACCTAGTAGTCGATCACTCTAGATGTAATTTAAATAAACGCATTAAGATTTATGAACTTATTAGGTCAATATTAGTAGTTAGACTCTTAGATCAAGGTCTACTTGCTAACGTTGTTTTCACACACAATTGCTCCACGGAATCCCTCCGCAAGGTCTCGTGTTTGCTACTTATGTAAAGAGTCAAGAAACGATTACTTATCCCCTAACTTTCACTAGCTTTAGATCAAATTAACAAATCAATTTAGCGTGCACTCTAAACAACCTATCAATCAATCATGAATGAATAAACATTCCTAATAGTAAAAACAAACGATAATCATGTGAAAAACTTCAAGATAGAATTGAAACAAAACTCAAATCATGTATTAAGAACTAGGAATTCATCCTCAATCAATAAGAAAATTAGCTACTCATGTTTTTGAAATTCACACAAAATAATTAAAAGGAGAATTTTCAAGTTCACACAAATAATTAAGAAGAAGAATTGAAAGCAAAAACACAAGTGTTGTGTGTGTAGAGAGGTGTGTAAAAAGATGTAGAAAACTTCTCTATTTATAGGCTTCAATATTCTCCAAATCTTCCAAGGAATAGAACCCTTTTCCTTTAGCAATTCAATTTCCAAATTCAAGTCTTTCTCATCTTCCATCTTCTCTTTCCAAATTTGAGCCAAATTCTCCATCCAATTCCTAGTCCAAGTCTTCACACCCATGAGAGAAGTCCATAGAAAATTCTGGAATTTTTGGCTCGCCGGAAAACTGGGATTATGGCCGGAATCCGGCCGGAATAGTCGCCGCCGGCCACCTGAGATTCTTCTCCGTTGACAGAATATTCTGTCAGTCCACCGTTAGGACTAACGGTCAAAGTGGTCAAACCGTCAGTCAACGGTCAAGGGAAAGGAATGAGTCAGTCACTGAGTCAGCTATGAGTCAGCTCCCTAGGTGGCTGACTGGTCTTACTCGGCTGTGCTGGATCGGCTGGATCGGTCATCGCCGAGTTGACTCGCCGGTAGAGAAATTTGGGCAGAGTTCTGTTTGTTTTTCCGACATTCCCAGGCCAAATTCCAGGCCGATCTTTCTTGCAACATTCCTAACATTCATCTACACATTAATCTTCATTCCCTTCTACCAATGTTAACATAACACTTTCTTGTTATTCAATCACCGCTCTTCCAATCTGGCAGCATCAGTGACACCACTGTCTTTCTCAACTCAAGCACAATCCCTCAGTTGCACTGTCTCTTCCATTGCAGTTGCAAAGCTTCACAACACCACCAGCTCATAATTCCATTTCCTGCAGCAGTCACTCCACATACAACACCACCATCTTCATTGACTCAGCCAATATTGCAGCATCACTGACCCATTGTACTGTCACAGCAACAGACTTCAACTCTTTTATCCCAGCAAAGCTACAAACCCACAGTTCACAATCCCTAGAATCTCAGCTCATCTCAGCTCAACCTATCTCGCTCATACATTCGACTCTCTCACCAAAACCCATCTTTGATCTTTCTCATCTGTTGGTTTCAAAACCCACAGATCCCCTTTAGAACTCCACCCATTGTTGAATCGTAAACAGCAGGACCTTTGCTCAAAACCCATTCTCTTCACTGAATCCAACTTGCTTTCCATCTCATCTCTTCAATGAACACAACTTCAATTACAGTGACGAATCGAAACCCTGGGTTAGCTTCTTCTTCTCTCTATCTGAATCTGTCATCATTGTCAACACATAACCACCTCCTCCACAATTTCATCACAACCCAAAGACCCATCTCAATTTCAACTTCATAGCCACAAACCCATTAAATCAAAACAGCGATTCCATCTCGACATCACAGAGTCATCAATTCTTCAAACCCTGATTCCATTTCGATCTGATTTCCTCTCAAGCAGCTGCTGTTCTTAACTTCACTTCAACAGCAACATAATTCTTTATTCAACTCGATCTACTGAATCTCTATTTCAATCAACCCATTCTTGTGTTCTTCATCTAACTCAGCCACTGAAATCTATTAACTCACACCAAGACAGCCACCATTCCTATCATCAATTGTAGCTCGAGTTTAATCTTCTTTCTCTTTCGATTTCACCCTTCAATTACATCTCTAAATCTCTCGGACAAAGCAATTTCAATAGCAGCTGCGCTGCTCTCTCTATTTCAGATATGAAATGATTGAGAAGATAAATCTTCTCGATTTTAGGGTTATAAATGGGGCGGGATATTGGTACTCGGGCTGCCCTGATAAGGGGTAACCAAGTTCAGCCCCCCTTAACCTCTGCTGGTTTGTCTATAGTGCTCCTCCAAAATACTTGTCCCTTAACATTAACCGGGCTCCAGATAGTGATCGCCCATAAAATGACAATCTCGCCCTTTTCGCTCAAATTGGGTACTTTCTTCTTCTTTTCCTCCGTGTGACTCCAAAGTTGCTACAAAACTCAAAACAAGCGTAAAATACATAATTTACAAGAAAAATAGCAGAGAAAGCATAAACAATAGATAGTAAATAGGATGTATTCTACACCCTATCAGCCCAGGCGCCATCCTCTCCTTCCCAAGCCAACGCGCCATCGGCCTTCCAAGCAAGCCAATGCTCCATTGGTTTACCAAGCCAACGCACCATCGGCCCTCCAAGCAAGCCAACGCTCCATTGGTTTTCTAAGCTAGCTGCACCATCGGCCTTCCAAGCAAGCCAACGCTCCATTGGCTTTCCAAGCTAGCCGCGTCCATCCGCCACTTTAAGCTAGCTGCGCCATCCGTCATGCCAAGCTAGCTGTGCCATCCGTCATGCCAAGCTAGTTGTGCCATCCGCTTCTCCAAGTCACCGCACCAGGGCCTGTGCGAGAAGTTCGCGCCCAAGCTAATAGCGCTATTCCGAGCTAGCCGCACCATCGACTTTTCCAAGTCGCGCTAGTCGCCATTCTCGCGACATCATCTCCGCTCGGCCAAAGTTGAAGCACCATCTTCACCGTTCAAGACAACGCGATCTCCACCGTTCAAAGTCGCGTGTCCGCCATTCCCAGCACCTAAGCACAATCTTCACCACCCCATGGCCCAAATTGGCACCAATGTTCCGGTAAGCAAGACTCTACGTCGACACCCCTCGGTCGAGCCGAAATGCGCCAAATCATCAATACAAGATCACGGATTCCTCATGCCTTCCACTAAAGGTTAGTTGAATTTCCCCCTGGTAGACTCTTCACGTCTTGCCCCCTTCAATTTTGCTCTTGACCGCCACCATCTAATGTTTACCCCGCAACAACGCCACTGTTACGTGCTAAGCAGGGGACTTAATGTTGATGGTCGTTTTTAGCTTAGGGTTAAAATCGTAAAACCTTGCATCTGATGTGACGTCACTCTGCAAGGAAATAAAGCCATGTGTTCTAACCTCTCCACTGGCAAATTTATTGAGCCGCTCAATATACTTACATGAAATTTATCCAGATCGGCGAACCCCGGATGTTACTCAGAATTTCGGCGCCTGCGCATATTCACTTAATATAAGTTCCTTTGAATGCCTTCTATGCTATGTTCTCCTACTGAATCGTTAATTTTGATATGGCATGACGATTCGTGTTCACTCGCCGCAGAGTAGCACGAATCTCCAAGTATCAAGAATAAGATCTCTGCATAAGGTATTCAATCAGAAAAGCATGCTGCTATCTAGCAATGAACTTAAAAGAGTTCTGTGTCGACACACATAATTCAATCAACCTTATTAACTTGCAGAAGTCAGGGTTTCGCGCCTCGCGCAACATACTAGACCTTGCTTGTCAAAAAATTAAGCCTAGGCAAACTAGGTAGTTAATCCGCCATGGATTAGCAGGTGCAAAACCACGCCCGAATCGGAAAAAAACTAGAGTCGCAAGCAGAAAGGGAGGCATGGCCTTACCATTGGCCACGCCCCATCCTAAACCGGCCCTATTTCCCTCGACCAATCAGGTCGCTTTAAATCTGCCGCAGCGCACTGGAAGTGTGGCCACGCCCCAGCTTGCCGGCCCCACTTCCCATCGACCAATCAGGTCGCCCTAAATGCGCCACACGCATTCCGAATGAGGCCGGCCCCATTTTGCTTACCGGCCCCCAATTCTTCCAAGGAGAATTCTTCCACGGCGCCTTGGCCACGCCAAGCCCTAATTCTTCCAAGGAGAATTCTTCCACGGCGCCTTGGCCATGCCAAGCCCTAATTCTTCCAAGGAGAATTTTTCCAACGGCGCCAAAACTTGGCAACGCCAAATCCTTCCAAGGCGCTAAGATTTGGCCACGCCAAATCTTTCCAACCACGCCAAAATCCTTCCAAGGCGCCAAGATTTGGCCACGCTAAACCTTTCCAACCACGCTAAATCTTTCCAACGGCGCCAAACCCTAACTTTGGCTGCGGAGCCAGTTTTTAGCTTTGGCCATACCGCAACGTCTCTAGCATACCACTATGCCACGGATACTCTTATGTCGCCATGCCATGGCTATGCCACCGGCATGTCATTAGGATGTGGCCGACACCACTTCACTATACAACAAGATGTGGCCGACACCACTTCACTATACAACAAGATGTGTCCATAATCATGGCCATCCTTCTTCATGAGATGCAATCTCAACCATCCAAGTTCGCCAACGAACCGATAAGCTCATGACAAGTTTAGGCGACTAGCCAAGACGAGCCTAGCATTACATGTTATTTACCTGCGGCAAGACTCTCAATTTTAACTTGCCACACGTAGAAAAGTGCTACAAGACGATCCTAACATTACATGTCACAAACTGGGGGATGCTCATCAGGGTATTGGTCTGGCGGTTTACAGCGTGCGGCGTGCAATGCGCCCGTTACAAGAAAGTGTCATGAAGTAGGATAATTAGTGGTGGTGAGAAGTAACGGTGTAAACAATTCATTTCCTTCATCATGGAAGAGTAATGACTGACGGTTACACGAATTCACTTCCTTCATCATGGATGCATAACGTCTGGCAGTTACACGTTACTCTTTTCTTCCACCACTCAATCGTTTCCACTTCCTACGAGATCAGGGTACGTTTCACTATGACTTGTATAAATAGGTTTCACCTATTTCCACCAAAAGACAAGTTTTTGGTCGGCAACACAAAATATCTAGAAATCACCTGGTAGCTTTCCATCCTGCTCACCAGTTCTACTTTCTGATACAAGTCATAAAATGCCCATACTTCCAGAATCAACTATTCTGGTCTCAACACTTTCTTCGCTTCCCTCCCTAAGACCCACCCTTCTCCTTCACTTTGTGACTGAAGCAAGCCTGGAACGGCCATTTCTTGGTTTAGGCCAGGATTGTACAAATTGATCTCTCGAATCAAAAGTACTCCCGTGCAGTATATTGTTTAGGGCTTAGATTTGTTTCTCACCCACACACCCAAAATTACCAAAATCAGCAGAAACGGTTTTCACCCATAAACAATTGGGTACTTAAAAGCATTAGGTATTAATGATGGGTTGTTAGTCCAATTGTTCCAAATAAGTTTGACCGGGATGGCCTTAAAGTGGCTGATGAATACAGAACCAAGTCAAGTTTCGACATGGCAAGAAATGGTCAATATGCTTGTTAGACGGTTTATGCACGTCACCGACATTCGGTTTACTCGCAAACACTTAGAGGCGGTCAGACAAGAACCAAATAATGCATTTACAGAATTCTTTCCACGTTGGAGGACTAAGTCGTTAGATCTCGATGAGAAATTAACCGAAGAAGAGATGGTAGATATTATAATGAATTGTCTGAACTATGAATATTGGAACCGGATGATATCATCTTACCATCCAATATTATACTTTTTATGGAAAGAGGGTTCACAGATTGAAAATGCATTGCACACGGGCAGAATGACAAGCTTGACCAACCCGGAGGACTCTAATGGGAATAATTGTAGAAGGGCCACATTTAGAGATGAAAATCAAGCGAATATTGTGCCAGTTGCTTTATTAATTGCATCACACACAAGACCATACCAGGGGCAGCGCCAGAACCGGAATCAAGGAAGATATGGACGTCCTCAAAGGAATTTTTCAGAGGCAAAGCACCCATTACCCTATCATCAAAGGGAACCCAAGGTCAATTTTGTGTTGGAATAAAACCATACAAATTTAGCCGACTCAATCTACAAGCAAGAATATGTTGTCAATCGACCTGTTCACATTAGTGAGCTCTTCGCGGATCGTAAAAATCAGAATTCATTTAATTCACTAATCGCCCTGTTTTTCTGTCTGAATTAATGGCAGATTATTATGGAATTGAGAAACCGAGGAATATACCAAATTCCTACCTATTCTCAGCAGAGCCTGTGCATATCTCTGACCTTCTACCAAAGCGGGCGGCACCCATTAGGCATATTCATATTTCAGAGATCTTTTCTTATTCCGGTCAACCACCAGTGGGTCCAGTGCGTGCGACGAATAAATCTTCATCTAAGTGGGTGGATCCGTTCAAAAGTAAGGGTGGTGATGATGTTCAAAATGTAGCAAGAAGTAGACCCATTTACAAGCCACCTCATCTCAGGGATAAAAATGTAATCATGCCTCCTACACAACCACCTATCGGGTTGAAGTCTGTAAGAGTAGAAGATGAAGAAAAATTGGTAAGAAAAATAGAAGATGAGTCAGGTAAGTATCTAACTCATTCTTTTGAGTTAATCCAACCGATTAAGGGTCTTAAATCACCTGAATTTGTAAATAAATCTTCTTTTATTTCCAGTTTTCAAAATATTTCAAAAAAATCCTGAAAACATTAAAAATATAAAAAAAACAAAAAGATTTTATTTGTAAGAAAAATGTTTTGAAGAACAATATACTCGGAATAAACAAAAAGGCAGTGAGAATATTGGCAAACCGTGGGGACTGTGGAATAACCAAAAAGAAAAACCTGAACTGACTAGATAAGTAAAGTTTTCCAATCAGAGGAATGAGGGTCAATCTCTAAGGGCGTCTTATCGGAAAGAGAAGAAGGATATAACCAAATGTGGATACAGTGCAAGAATATGCCAAAATAGAAGACATGAATAGAGAATTTAATAGAAGATAAATCATTGCAGCTAAGACCACAATGTATGTTGAAGACCTATGTCAAGAGGGAAGAAAGATTCAAAACACATGAAGATGAGATTTTTCCACCAAATAAAGGAAAGACGATAAATCCTCTACCTATGAAAACGGTTTGTTACAAGGACGTATTATTACATGATGGAACAACTAATCAGAAGGCAAAGAATGATTTTCCCAGCAAAAGGTTCAGGACAATGAATAATTTTCCAGCAGAAGGTTCAAGAAAGCAATTAATCACAAGGCAATAAATGATTTTCCTAGCACGAGGTTCAAGAAAGCTACTAATCAGAAAGCAATGGATGATTTTCCCTGCAAAAGGTTCAAGAATGCAGTTAATCAGAAGGTAATGAATGATTTTTCAGACACATGGTTCAAGAAGATGAAGTAAACATAATTTCTTGAAGATCCAAAAATCGTACAGAATAGAAGAATTGTTCAACCATTTGATCGGGGCAGACAACATGATCCAGGCCCAACAAGTGTTACTCGACCCAATAAATACCATGCCTAGGTAAGTGATCAAATCTATCTAAGGGCGGCGAACGCTAAAAAATCATAAGGATAATTTTTTAGAAGTCCAATCTCTCTCTCTCTAAGCGTCGGGCAGGAAATAACCAGTGGCAGAGTCGACATCGTGTTTGGCCCCTTTAGTCAGTTAAAACCATGTTTGGCCCTGATGCGTGTCGTAACCACAACAAATTAGTGAATATTTTTCCACTCAATTAACAAGTAATATGGTGGTAGTTAAGTTCGTTCCCACGAGGAGCAAGAGATTTTTAGTTGTAAAATTGTCACAAAAAGGGGGGATGTATAAAGCAAAAGAAAATAAAAAAAGCAATTCAAAGTTAAAGTTGAAATCAATAAGAGAGACAAGACCAATGAATCCTTCTTCGTTGCAAAACAATGATTCAAGTTATGTTTTTCATCCACATGTTATTAGTCACAGATTATCACCAACCGTAGGATAGCAGGGTTCGCTTAGCTAGCCCCAAAATCCCTTATTTCACCGAGTAACAAGTCCGCTTAGTTATCGTATTCTATTCAAAAGAACCACCTTGAGGTTCGCTTACAAGATGTAATTCCCCGAATGCATTAAGATCTATGAATTTAGGTTTAGTACTAGTAGTTAAACTCTCGGTTCGCTTGGTCCACTTTCTAGCGTTGTTTTTACACACAATCGCTCCACGTAATCCCTCCGCAAGGTCTCGTGTTTGCTACTTATGTAAAGAGTCAAGAAACGATTACTTATCCCCTAACTTTCACTAGCTTTAGATTAAATTAACAAATCAATTTAGCGTGCACTCTAAACAATCTATCAATCAACCATGAATGTATAAACATTCCTATTAGTAAAAACAAACGATAATCATGTGAAAAACTTCAAGATAGAATTGAAAACAAAACTCAAATCATATATTAAGAACTAGGAATTCATCCTCAATCAATAAGAAAATTAGCTACTCATGTTTTTGAAATTCACACAAATAATTAAAAGGAGAATTTCTAAAGTTCACACAAATAATTAAAAGAAGAATTTTGAAAATCAAGCAAAAACACAAGTGTTGTGTGTGTAGAGAGGTGTGTAGAGAGATCTGTAAAGTGTGTAGAGAACTTCTCTACTTATAGGCTTCAATGTTCTCCAAATCTTCCAAGGAATAGAATCCTCATTCCATAATAATTCAATTTCCAAATTCAAGTCTTTCTCAAATCTTCCATCTTCTCTTTCCAAATTTGAGCCAAATTCTCCATCCAATTCCAAACCTAAGTCTTCATACCCATGAGAAGAATCCACCCAAAAATCTGTTATTTTGGTCGCCGGAAAAGTCCCTGGACTTCACCGGAATCCGGCCAGTAAAGTCACCGCCGGCCATCTGAATTTCTGTTTCTGTTGACAGAATATTCCGTCAGATTCCGTTACAGTTAACCGCTGACCTAACGGTCTTCTGTTAGTCAACTAGGTCAAGTCAGATGGTGAGTTAGCTTCTAGTCGGCTACGAGTCGCCTTCCTAGCTCACCAATGGTCCGAACTTCGAGTTAGGATACCGAGTCCCGAGTCGACTCGTGTGAATGGAATGCCAGCCGAGTTCGGGTCACGGCTTTCGAGGGCTTCCCGGCCAAATTCAGGCCTCACTCTTCAGCTCCATACCTGCTAAGAAACCTGGCATACATCTAAAGTTCACAACCCATTTCAGTACTGCTTCAATCCTCCAATTGCAGCTCCATTCTCATTACAGACTTCAAACTCCATTAACCATTGCATCAAACACTTCTTCCTGTGTCCAAGAATCAGCAACAACATCTCCTTTATCTCTGTAATCTTTCTCATGACAAACCCATTTTAACAGCATCTCTTCCCTGTAACAATCCTAACACATTCATCTAACAATTCAATTCATACACTCCCTGCAACAGAGCTTCACATCACTTATTACAGTGCCTTGTTCTACCCCTCGAATAAGAAAGAACATCTTGAACTCAAATACTGAAATTGCAAGCACTGATTCATTCCCTTATTTCACTCAAACCCATGGAAATCAACAGCATCAATTTGGGTTCTTCTCTTCTCTCAAAACAGAGAGCAACAACAACACCAGCTTCATCGAATTACCAGAATCGTTTCAATAATATTCCATGTCTTGTCTGCAGCACCACCATCTCCTAAAACCCATTTTAATCTCCATGTCTTGCTCGAATCAACAGCGGCATCAATTCTGCCTTGTCTTCATCACCAGAACCCATCATCGATCTTGATATCCAATCCACAGACCCCATGAGCATCTCAATTCACTGATACTTGACCGCAGATCCCCTTGTTCTTCAAATACATAACCTTCAGTTTGTTATCATCTTTCACAGATCGAGTTCAATCTTATCTCATTTCTAATTTCTCAACAAAACCCTAACCAATTCTCAATCTGATTCAAACCCAGTTGCTTCTGCCGCTTCTTCTTCTATCTAGCTCACTGATTCCCTGAATATATCAATTTCATCCTTCCATCGATCTACTCATTTCTCTAATTTCTTCTCCTCTCAACTCACCAGCAACTCAGCCTCATTCAACAGATATACATTTCTGATTCATCAATTACAGTGACCAGAACCATCGTTTGCTTCAATCACATCTTCACTGCCATAATTTCTCGATCTCAATCTCTCGGTTTCACAACAGCGGCAACTCGTTCTTCATTCTCAATTTTCAGGTGAATGGGATGAATGAGAGACATACCTCTCAATTTTAGGGTTAGGGTAATAATTTGGGGTAGGAGAGGATTATAACACCCCACTCAATAGAAACCACCCCAGATTGGGTGTCTCATAGTCTTTTGCTGGGTGCTTTTAGCACTTCTGTGGGTTGCCCCTTATTCTTAGCTGAGCTGTTTTTAATGCTTCTCCAAAATAATTGCCCCTTAACCTTGACTGGGCTCCAGATAGTGTTCACCCATGAAATGACAATTTTGCCCTTTTGCTCAAATTGGGTGATTTCTTCTTCTTTTCCTCCGTGCGACTCCATAGTATCTATAAAACTCAAAACAAGCGTAAAATACATAATTTACAAGAAAAATAGCAAAGAAAGCATAAACAATAGATAGTAAATAGGATGTATTCTACACCCTATCGATTCCCCCACACTTAGACTTTGCTAGTCCTCGAGCAAATCAAACTAAAACTTACAACTTCAAAGCGTTCCCAAATGCGTCCCAAGCATCCAAAGAGCTATGAGGACATAGGGTTTCTGCATGCTAGTAATAAGAAGTTAGAAATACTAAAGAACATATTCTCATTCTTAAATGTTGAGTGAGAAATAACCACACCATAATGAGAGAACGCGTGTTTGAGAAACGATCAATAAGCATTTCGCCTCGACTTCGCCTCACCAAAAAGGATTTTATGACAATTACACTCAAAAGACGGCTTTTTTATGGGTCTCACATGTGTGCAGGTAGGAATGAAGAGAGAAATCCTACACACGTTGAATGGTAGGAAGGACAACTTCCGAAATCTTTTAAAAACCCACATCTTTTAATATTTTGAAAAACCATTTTTTTCTGACGATCTCTAAGAAAGGAAATCAACCATTATTATCGAGGATGAGATTACTTACTCACCTTCACATCCGATCGCCAATTATGATAACACCACTCTCACGGCATCCAATAGAAACGTCTTCCGCTCATCGTCTTTATCCTCTTGGTCTTCGTCTTCGGCTTCAACTTTTGATGATAAACTCTCGAATTTCATAAATCCTTGACAATTTGTAACCTTTTACCTTAAATCCTTGTCGCTTGAAACTTCCTTATAGATTTTCCTTCCCCACGGCTTATTAAATAAAAATAAAAACAATGATAAATTTTTCTCTTGTCTCATTTTTTTTTTTTTTTTTTTTTTTTTTTTTTTTTTTTTTTTTATTTTTTTTTTTTTTTTTTTTTTTTTTTTTTTTTTGAAAAATAAGAGAAATATAACAAAGTGAAAATAAAACAAACCGTGGCCGTGGGAGAAGTATTTTACCACTTGATTCTTCGCAACTTGTATCGTCTCGAAATCATAAACCTCAATAATTCTCACCTTTTGATTTTCTTTGCTCTTATAAATAAGTCTTCATACTTGGATATATAATTACCTCATTGTATTGTAAGTCCTCAACATATATGTAAAAATCTGCACTTTGTACGTTGCTTTACTTGAATATGAAATTTTGCTCTTTTTCTCGTTTTGTTGCTTGTAAACCTTAAACTTCTTCAACTTTCCTTGTAGATTTTGATGTCGCTCCTTGTTGATGATGATGGTGTTTCTATGGATCCGTTGTTGTGGAGAGAATGGTGCTAACTGCAAATCGAACTACAAGAAGGAGGCTTTCATCTATAGACGTCACCCTTATGATTGACAAAATTAGCACTCAAGAGATCAAAGAGTAGTGCTTCTATTGGTGGGAGGTTGGGTAGCTCACCATTCTACCCGGAATTAACGTATGGTGACACACACTCAAAAGAAAGCTCTTTAGTTAGATGGAAAAATTTCTGGTCGGTGCCTCACATGACACGAATACGGGTAGTCTCCACTAATGATTGATCAGCAACTCTAATAATGCATTTCTCCCTGCACCAAATTTGCATCACCGGCATGATTAAATCCATTATTTAACACTCTAATAAGCAAGAAATCCGAATGTAGTTCCCTAACACTTCCAAGTTCAATTATGTCGGTCAGAATTCTCTATGTAAACATACCTAGAAGTATGCTAGTGACTCTAAAATCTCTAAAAGTTGAAGGTTTTATGTAAAACTTTTTTTTTTTTTTTTTTAAAAAAATTTAATTTTTTTAATTTTTTTTTTTTAAAAAATACATGCTTAACCACTTCCCCACACTTAAACCTTACATTGTCCTCAATGTAATTGAATCGTCCTAGTAAAGTCAAGGTGGGAATTTTAACATGATAAGAAACAAGAAAAATAAACAAAAAAAAAAAAAAGCAAAAAGAATAAGAAATACAAAACCTATGGTTTGCCTCCCATTTAGCGCTTGTTTTAAAGTCGACGACCCGACTTAGCTTTTGCAAGATTCATTAGCCCGCATCAATCTCTTTCACGGGAAAACATGACTTCACATCACCAGGGTATCTCTTTGTCTCAAAGATATTGAAGTCGATGAGTGCTCCATCAAACTCCATAGTCAAGGTGCCATTTTGGACATCAATCTTTGTTCCGGCGGTGCTTAAGAATGGTCTACCCAATAGCAAAGGTGTAGACTTTGAAGAATTCTCATCATTCATGTCTAAGACATAGAAATCGGCCGGAAATACAAGCTCATTAACCTGCACCAAAACATTCTCAACAATCCCTTTCGGGTAAACATTAGATCGGTTAGCAAGTTCAAGAACTACCCTAGGTCTCCTTAAGAGGACCAAGATTCAAAGAATCATAAATCGAGGAAGGCATAATATTAACCGATGCTCCCAAATCTAGTAAAGCTCGAGTAAACCTTGTTTTACCAATTGTGCAAGGTATAGTGAAACTACCGGGGTCTTTCAATTTAGGTGGGAGTTTCTTGAGAATGAACGCCGAAGCATTCTCCCCCACACTCATGACTTCATTCCCTTTTAACCTTTTCTTATTCATGCACAACTCCTTTAAGAACTTTGCACAACGAGGAATTTGACGAATAGCTTCAATGAGTGTAATATTGACTTGTACTTTCTTAAGGATGTCCCAAATATCCTTGTATTCCAAGTCTTTCTTCGATTTAGGAAATCGGCTAGGAAACGGGGGTGGAGTTGTGAAAGTAGGAACCGTCTCCTCGGGTTGGTTGGTTGGGGATGTATTCTCCTTTGGTGCGGTTTCAATTTCCTCTTTCTCATCATACACCTTATCTTGTTTATTTGGTTGCTCCACTTGTTTCCCACTCCTCAAAGTAATCGCACTAACGCTCTTTCTTGGATTAACAAATGGTTGTGAAGGAAGCTTTGTGGACGCTTGAGCTTTCAATAGGTTCACATCGGTCGCTAATTGCCCCACTTAAATTTCCAAAGCCTTGATTGCCTAATCGGTCTTTTGTTGTTGTTGTTGAACCAAAGTGGTAATACCTTGCATACCTTGCATCAATGCATTGAGCTTGTCATCAATTGAATAATATCGCTCCTTGACTTGTTGTGGTTGGAATTGTTGTTGAGGTTGGAAACGTGATTGTTGGAAACCACCTTGTTGCTCATACGGATTGGGAACCGCCGCTTGCTTATTTGCATAACTAAAGTTGGGATGATCCTTCCAACCGGGATTGTAAGTATTCGAGTATGGATCGTACCTTGTCCTTTGATTTGGATATAAAGCATTTACTTGTTCGGTCTCACCATCCGGAATAATTACCGCGACCATCCTTTGAATCATTATCTCCATGTTACCCATCCTTTGATCAAGATGTGAGGATGAATCACTAACTTCATGCACTCTCCTAACCATTGGTTCATCCCTTGTGTAGAATTGTTGTGAGTTTGCAGCCATACTTTCAATCAACTCAGTAGCTTGGGTCACCGTCTTGTTAACTAGTGCACCACCACCCGCTGCGTCAAGAAGAGACCTATCACTTGGGTGGAGAGCTTCGTAAAAGTATTGCAGTATCATAACGTCACTAAATTGATGGTGTGGACAGCTTGCCACCAACCTCTTGTATCGCTCCCAACATTCATACAACGACTCTCCCACATGTTGCTTCAACCCACAAATCTCCTTGCAAATTTGAGTAGCTTTGGATGCGGGAAAATATCTCTCGAGGAAAAGTTTCTTCATCCCATTCCATGTTGTGATACTTCCGAAGGCAAATAATATAACCATTCCTTAGCATTGCCCGCTAAAGAAAACGGAAAGCTTTCAACATTGCTCCATCCGCATTAGTGTCCGGTGGAAGCATAGCCATAACTATGGTATAGAAGTCCATAAGATGTTTGTTTGGGTCTTCATTCACCATTCCATGAAACTTTGGTAACTCTCTAATCAACCTCGGCTTGATCTCGAAGGTTGAGTTAGTTTGGATACACCATTGTTGTGTATCGAGCTTGTGAGAAGCTAGGTCCTTGAGTGTACGTTCAGCCATTGTTTCTTCCTCTTTGTCCGAATCTGCGAATTCACTTGATGAAGAAGGAGGAAGTGGAGTGTTAACCGCTCGAATGAAATCCTTTAGTTGAGTGCCGGATCGAAGACGTATTGGACTCGGTCTGCCCTTTTTAAGCATTCACCAAAGGTATAGCACCAAACAAGATTCTCGAAAACTAATTTAGATACAATATAGAATCTAACAAAGCAAGAATAAAGCAAAAAGAAAAATAAAAACAACTAAAATCGTCCACGCTCTTTCGGCGCTAAAATTTGATGCGTGTCATAACCACAACAAATTAGTGAATATTTTTCCACTCAATTAACAAGTAATATGGTGGTAGTTAAGTTCGTTCCCACGAGGAGCAAGAGATTTTTAGTTGTAAAATTGTCACAAAAAGGGGGGATGTATAAAGCAAAAGAAAATAAACAAAGCAATTCAAAGTTAAAGTTGAAATCAATAAGAGAGACAAGACCAAGGAATCCTTCTTCGTTGCAAAACAATGATTCAAGTTATGTTTTTCATCCACATGTTATTAGTCACAGATTATCACCAACCGTAGGATAGCGGGTTCGCTTAGCTAGCCCCAAAATCCCTTATTTCACCGAGTAACAAGTCCGCTTAGTTATCGATTCTATTCAAAAGAACCACCTTGAGGTTCGCTTACAAGATGTAATTCCCGAATGCATTAAGATCTATGAATTTAGGTTTAGTACTAGTAGTTAAACTCGGTTCGCTTGGTCCACTTTCTAGCGTTGTTTTTACACACAATCGCTCCACGGAATCCCTCCGCAAGGTCTCGTGTTTGCTACTTATGTAAAGAGTCAAGAAACGATTACTTATCCCCTAACTTTCACTAGCTTTAGATTAAATTAACAAATCAATTTAGCGTGCACTCTAAACAATCTATCAATCAACCATGAATGTATAAACATTCCTATTAGTAAAAACAAACGATAATCATGTGAAAAACTTCAAGATAGAGTTGAAAACAAAACTCAAATCATATATTAAGAACTAGGAATTCATCCTCAATCAATAATAAAATTAGCTACTCATGTTTTTGAAATTCACACAAATAATTAAAAGGAGAATTTCTAAAGTTCACACAAATAATTAAAAGAAGAATTTTGAAAAGCAAGCAAAAACACAAGTGTTGTGTGTGTAGAGAGGTGTGTAGAGAGATCTGTAAAGTGTGTAGAGAACTTCTCTACTTATAGGCTTCAATGTTATCCAAATCTTCCAAGGAATAGAATCCTCATTCCATAATAATTCAATTTCCAAATTCAAGTCTTTCTCAAATCTTCCATCTTCTCTTTCCAAATTTGAGCCAAATTCTCCATCCAATTCCAAACCTAAGTCTTCATACCCATGAGAAGAATCCACCCAAAAATCTGTTATTTTGGTCGCCGGAAAAGTCCCTGGAGTTCACCGGAATCTGGCCAGTAAAGTCACCGCCGGCCATCTGAATTTCTGTTTCTGTTGACAGAATATTCCGTCAGATTCCGTTACAGTTAACCGCTGACCTAACGGTCTTCTGTTAGTCAACTAGGTCAAGGCAGATGGTGAGTTAGCTTCTAGTCAGCTACGAGTCAGCTTCCTAGCTCAGCTGAATGGTCTGAACTTCGAGTTAGGATACCGAGTCCTGAGTCGACTCGTGTGAATGGAATGCCAGCCGAGTTCTGGCTGTTTACAGGACTTCCCGGCCAAATTCAGGCCTCACTCTTGACTCCATACCCGCTAAGAAACCTGGAATACATCTAAAGTTCACAACCCATTTCGCATCTTGCTTCAATCCTCCAATTGCGGCTTCATTCTCATTACTGGACTTCAAACTCCATTAACCATTGCATCAAACACTTCTTCCCGTGTCCAAGAATCAGCAACAACATCTCCTTTATCTCTCTCGTAATCTTTCTCATGACAAACCCATTTTAACAAAGATCTCTTCCCCGTAACAATCCTAACACATTCATCTAACAATTCAATTCATACACTCCACAACAGAAGCTTCACATCACTTATTACGTTGTCTTGTTCTACCTCAGAATAAAGCAGCAGCATCTTGAACTCAAATACCGAAATTGCAGCACTGCATTCATTCCCTTCTTTCACTCAAACCCATGGAAATCAATAGCATCAATTTGGGTTCTTCTCTTCTCTCAAAACAGAGAGCAACAACAACACCAGCTTCATCGAATTACCAGAATAGTTTCAATAATATTCCATGTCTTTTCTGCAGCACCACCATCTCCTAAAACCCATTTTAATCTCCATGTCTTGCTCGAATCAACAGCGGCATCAATTCTGCCCTGTCTTCATCACCAGAACCCATCATCGATCTTGATATCCAATCCACAGACCTCATGAGCATCTCAATTCACTGATACTTGACCGCAGATACCCTTGTTCTTCAAATACATAACCTTCAGTTTGTTATCATCTTTCACAGATCGAGTTCAATCTTATCTCATTTCTAATTTCTCAACAAAACCCTAACCAATTCTCAATCTGATTCAAACCCAGTTGCTTCTGCCGCTTCTTCTTCTATCTAGCTCACTGATTCCCTGAATATATCAATTTCATCCTTCCATCGATCTCCTCATTTCTCTGATTTCTTCTCCTCTCGACTCACCAGCAACTCAGCCTCATTCAAGACTATACATTTATGATTCATCAATTGCAGTGACCAAAACCATCGTTTGCTTCAATCACATCTTCACTGCCATAATTTCTCGATCTCAATCTCTCGGTTTCACAACAGCGGCAACTCGTTCTTCATTCTCAATTTTCAGGTGAATGGGATGAATAAGAGACATACCTCTCAATTTTAGGGTTAGGGTAATAATTTGGGGTAGGACAGGATTATAACACCCCACTCAATAGAAACCACCCCAGATTGGGTGTCTCATAGTCTTTTGCTGGGTGCTTTTAGAACTTCTGTGGGTTGCCCCTTATTCTTAGCTGAGCTATTTTTAATGCTTCTCCAAAATAATTGCCCCTTAACCTTGACTGGGCTCCAGATAGTGTTCACCCATGAAATGACAATTTTGCCCTTTTGCTCAAATTGGGTGATTTCTTCTTCTTTTCCTCCGTGCGACTCCATAGTATCTATAAAACTCAAAACAAGCGTAAAATACATAATTTACAAGAAAAATAGCAAAGAAAGCATAAACAATAGATAGTAAATAGGATGTATTCTACACCCTATCAGGCCCCTTCAGTCAATCAATCAGTAAAAAAAAAGGGAATTATTTTCAGTTTTATAGTGTAAAAAAAATAATCAAGAATTATCAAAATAAATAAAAAAATAATACTCCCTCTCTGTCCCACTATTAATTGACCTAGTAGTACAATTTAGAAATGAGGGTTTGGGCCGCAAGTTTCCATGCGTCAGGTGGCGAACTTGTGTGGTCGAGATCTGCATCTCAAAGAGAAGGGTAGTCGTTGATTATTGCAACCCTTCGTTTGGTAGCTGGCGGCATGAAAGTATGGCCGGTAAGCTAGGATTTTTGTGTAGTTAGGCGCGGCCAAAAGCTGGGGTATTGGCATAGTTTGGGCGCGACCACAATTAAGGCTTGGCGTTGGGCCACAAGTTGCCACGCGTTAGCTGGTGACCTTGGACGGTTAAGATCTGCATCTTAGATGGAAAGGTGGTCGTTGATCGTTGCAACCCTTCGTTTTGGCAGCCAGTGACGTGAAGGAAAGGCTGGCATGGTATAGGCGCGGCCAAAATTAGGGTTTAGTGCAAACCGTGGTGTTTGGCTTTGGGCCGCAAGTTTCCATGCGTCAGGTAGCGAACTTGTGTGGTCGAGATCTGCATCTCAAAGAGAATGGTAGCCGTTGATTATTGCAACCCTTCGTTTGTAGCAGCCAGCGTTGATTCATGGCCTTGTCAAAGAGTAGGCGCGACCAAATTGGGGTTTAGGTGCAAACCGTGTGTTTTGGCTTTGGGCCGCAAGTTGCCATGCGTCAGGTGGCGAACTTGTGTGGTTGAGATCTGGATATCAAAGAGAAGGGTAGCCGTTGATTATTGCAACCCTTCGTTTTAGCAGCCAGCGTTGAGCATGGCTTTGCCATTTGCACGGTGGTGCGGCTAGCATGGTTGGCATGCCTTGGCGCAGAGACGTGGCTGGCATGGTTTGCCATTGGCACGGTGGTGCGGCTGGCATGGTTGGCATGTCATGGCACAGAGACGTGGATGGCATGGTTTTCCATTGGCACGGTGGTGCGGCTGGCATGGTTGGCATGCCTTGGCACAGAGACGTGGCTGGCATGGTTTGCCATTGGCACGGTGGTGCGGCTGGCATTGTTGGCATGCTTTGGCGCATGTGGCTGGCATGGTTTTCCATTGGCACGGTGGTGCGGCAGGCATGGTTGGCATGCCTTGGCGCAGAGACGTGGCTGGCATGGTTGCCATTGCCACGGTGGCGCGGATGGCATGGTTGGCATGCCTTGGCGCAGAGACGTGGCTGGCATGGTTTGCCATTGGCACGGTGGTGCGTCTGGCATGGTTGGCATGCCTTGGCGCAGAGACGTGGCTGGCATGGTTTTCCATTGGGACGGTGAGAGAATTAGGGTTAAGTTTATACTGAGGTGATGTCGGTTAATACTAAGGGTTCTGCCGTGGAACATGACACATGTATATAAGAAAAAAAGGTACCCTGGTAATCCTTACATAAATACGCTGATTGATTTAATTAATGCGCTATTGGTCATAGTGACGTCATGTCAGATGTACGGTTTTACGATTTTATCCCTAAGCTAAAAACCACCATCAACATTAAGTCCCCTGCTTAGCTCGGAACAGGATCGTTGTTGCGAGGTAAGCATAAGATGGTGACGGATAAGGACAAAAACGAAACAACGGGTCATGAAAGATGACTAGAAAGATTCGTCTAACCTTTTTCGAGAGTGTTATGAGAATTCGTGATCCTTGTGTTGGCGTCCTTGCATGAATTTTACTTGCGTCGTTTCATCGGCTGTAGGCAGTGAAATGGGATTTGGCAATGTGTCGACTTTGAAATGGGAGCCGCAGGTATTGCGCGGCTCGGAATGGAGCCGCTAGCGATTGGTTTGGTGAGGCGTTGGAAGAGGTTTGGCGTAACTTGGCTTGGCACGGCTTGGGCGCGACTCGGCTCGGGCGCGGTGCGGCAGGCGTGACTCGGCTCGGTGGCATTGTCTAGGCTTGGTGCGGCTTGGGCGCGACTCGGCTCGGTGCGGCGCTGGATAGGCTTGGTGCGGCTTGGGCGCGACTTGGCTCGGTGCGGCGGCTGGCTCGGCCCAGGTGCGGCTTGGCGCGACTTGGCTCTTGCGGTGGCCGGCATGTCTCGCGGGCCCAAGCGCTTCTCGACGCAAGCAGGTTGTTCTTTCCCTATTCAAACTCCAAAGTATCACGCCTATAAATGGGATCGGTCACTCCCTTTGTCTCACACCTTTGTTCTTACGCCCTGGTTGTGTGGTAGTGGATAAAGTGAGCGAGTGTATTCCTGTATGTCTTCCAAATGTTTCCTTTTAAATTGTTTTTCTTGTTTCTGGTGTTGATGCAAACCCTAGACACAGGCATGCCTTCCATATACCCGTAGAAAATATTGTTCCTCCGTACCGGTGCAAACCCTAGCCGTAGGTAAGGTCCTCATGGACTTATAGAAATCTTTAGCGTGAACACCGCGGTAGCGTCGAGCACCTCAATTATTATGAAATAGTAGGCATGCATGGGTAAACGACCGCCATCAATCCCTTTTTCCATGAAAACCTTAGTTGTTTAGGGTTTCCTTTTCGTGGCGTGGTCTTGTGCCGAGTTTCTGCGGAAACCTTAGTGTACTCTTCGTTGTTGACAAAATAGCTCACGTGCACTTTGTAGTAACTTCTTTTCTTTTGCTTGTGGCGTAGTTAATTTGTTACCGGAAGCAACGTGAAAAATCCTGTTAGGATGTCGCCTGAGGAGAGCCCCGTTGTGCCAAAGGACGTTGGAAACTCTAAACCAAATGTGGATGATGAATTTTTCACGATATTTTCTGCCAGGGGAAGTCATCCTAAGCATGTGCCGATTCTTCTGATCGGCCCAGAGAGTGATGGAGGGGCTTGGTCGGTCCCGCCAGGGGACGTTATACGGTTTTGCCTTCAGAGGAAAGAGTATCCCGTCTCTCCTATTGACTTTAAAATCTCCGTGAGTCCTTTGCGTTCCTTTGATAAGTGGATGCAATTTATGATAAGTCAAGACTGTGTAAGGGCTAGCTTGTCCAAGGCGCAAATCAGTGAAGCTGTCGTGGCTTCCGTAGCACTTCAAATCAGGAAAGATATCCCGTGCTCGGTTGCTTTTATTTCCAGATGGTGTCCAGACACTCACACGGCCATATGCAGGTGGGGTGAAATGACTATCTCCTTAGAAAACGTGGCCTTTTATTGAATCTTCCCATAACAGGAAACCTTAACATCGAGTTATCGGAAGATGAAGAAGGAATGCGCGCTGCCCTGGTTGCGAAGTCGAAAGGGTTCGTTTGGAAGGAAAACGAGACAAGGTGTTTCTACAGCTGGTGGGTGTCTCAATGGTTTCCTGATGGGTTGGAACCGGATCAAAAGAGTAGTACGCTTCATGTCGCGGCATTTTTGGCCCTTTGGTTATCCAGGGGTGTTTTCGATGATGGCTCTGGTAAGAAGGAGATAAGGCCAGATCTTGTCAAGTTCGCCATAAAATTAGCGAAATGTGTCATCCTCCCCATTGATAGCTTGTTTCTCGGCTCTCTGTACACACACTTGGATCATCTGGTTGCGGACATGCGTGCTTCAAATGGCTACATGAAAGTGGAATCGTATGTCCATGCTGCTTTCCTCCAGGCATGGTTGTGGGAGCATTTCGCAAAGTACGCTCCTAAACCGTTGGCTCCGCTTCCCGAGTCTTGCGGTGGCTCTCGAATTCTGCGCTGGTCTAATAGGCATCCAAGATCTGGAGTGAAGCTCATTGATTTTCTTGATAATGTCTATGTTGTTACTTTTCGTCCCTGGGCTTAAGTTCACGCGTCCATAGTTCAGCCGAACACTTTTGCCGCTGCTCCGAACTTGACTTTGCTTTCGTCCGGGGAGAATACAAGTATTGGAGAAGGCGTATTTATGCGGAGTTGTATCCATGGACATATGTCATCTTTCTTTCGGGGATGTTGCAAGGCGGTCCCTTATAATATCGACATGGCGGATTGGCATATGGGTTTTGACCAAGGGGTCCCATTTATTCGTCGGTCGGTTGCTTCTAAGAATCGTTGCCATTTGTTCTTAACGCCGTGTGTTACGCGCCCGTGTAAGAGCCTTCCTTTCCTGCTCCCGATCGAAGTCCAATGACAACCCCTAGGTACAACAAGTTCGGTAGGATGAGTTTCTTGCCATCCATGGGTTTGCGGGCGATGTTGTGGAGAATATCCGTGGCGTGCCTTCCTCGTGACTTTAGCGGAACATCCACCGTTGAGGGAGCCTTCATCTTGTTAAGCAAAATCTCCCGACAGTTCTCAAAAAAGGAGCGAAGGTCTAAGAACCGTGCGGGTGGTTTCCAATCGGATTCGTCGGCTCTCGTGACTTTCAGTTCTTTCAACACACGGGTATGGGCAGCTCCTTCTTGATTTGACTGATTCACACAAATCTTCTGTTTCGTAGCCAAAAATCTTTTCTTTTACGATTCAGGGCCTTGACAGCGCAAACCCCTTTTCCAAACTCGCGCATAGTCAGAAATCGACTGCTAAGTCTCCTGAGGATGTAGAAGAATCTGAGGAAGAAGAAAGATCGGGATCCAGCAGTGATGATGAAAGTGCTTTCGAAGGTGACACCGAGTCTTCCTCCGGCGAATCCGCAGATGATTCGGTAAGTTTATGCGTTCCTCTTTTTTTTTTTTGAACTCTTTTTTTTTGAGTGAAAACTAAATCGTAATGTTGCAGGAGGGGATTGTTTCTGAAGAGGGTCTTGAGGTGGAGACTCGCCACAATGAAGGTCCAGCCGTGGAAGCCGCGCCTATAGGTGGCTCGGAGATGGACGTTGATAACGGTGAAACCCAGATGGTGGAAAGTACTTCGACGACCATTGGTGCGGTCGTGGTCAGGAATCCTTTGTCGGTCGCAGATTCAGTTGCGGGCGCCATTTTCGTGCCTCCATATTTGACTCCCCACAAAGACCATATGTTGGTTGGAGGCTTCAGTGTGCCATCCAAGAATGCGGAGTTGTATACTAGGATATGGGAAAAATACGGACATATCGCCACGACCAAGAAGCTCACTAGCCGATTTGCATTGGTCAAACGTGTGGAAGAAGCTTTATCTTCAATTCACCATATGTGCAATGTGACCGGGTCACACTGCTTCCGAGATGTGATCTCAAGCTGAAGTTTCACCGAGATATGTGTGTAGACTTTGAGTTTAATGTCTCCACAGTTCTGCAAGGGCTTTTCTGAGATCCAAAGACTACAGGCTGAAACGGTTGATGGTCCTTCTGCGGATTCGACTAATCGTCAGGCGGCAGAAGTCGATAAGTTGTCCCAAGAGCTGGAGAAGTTATCTCAGGAGTTGAAACTGAAGCAGGCGGCCCTTCAAAGTATGATCTCCAAGAAGAACGAGCCGTTGTTGAGTGATTTTCCTTGAGCGTGTTACTTTTCTGAAACTCCTTTCCTTAGTTTTTTTTTTGAAAGGCAAAGAAACACCTAGTTTATGGTTCGTTTTTTTTTTTTTTTTTTTTTTTGATTGATAGATGATTGCTTTTTATAAGAGTTTTTGGATTATTTTGGGATAATGGTCTTTTGATATGATAAAGTCTGAGTTGCAAGTGTAGGTAGAAAATCATCTAGGAAAATTATGAAACCGTGAATGTTGCATGACGGGGGAAAGTATGGGATGAAACTTGGGAATAACATGGTGTTTGGTTTCAACGTGGAAACCTATAGTAATTGGTTATGTATCCTGGCTTGGACTTACTTGTTTTTATTACCTACTTCAACAAAACGGATCCCAAACAGCAAGTCCGGCGACGTCGAATTGCCCGTGAGAAGTCCCAGATGTTCCCCGTCGCGTGATTATTGATAAATGGGTCGTCGATCCTAAGCGAATCGTTTGTTTTTTTTTTCTTGGAAGTCCCCAGTCAGCTCTTGTTGTATTACGCACGGTAATCACACGATCAGTAATCGGGTCGTTGATCCATGAGCGGATCATTTGTTTCTCGCTGTTCCGAGATCTAAGTCAAACGATGAGATTGAGAGTTGAAAATTGACAGCGTGACCGAAAGATCAATCCTCCCGCTATGGTCGCCAATTATTTGAGGGTGAAAACAGTTTCTGCTGATTTCGGTAATTTCGCGTGAGTGGGTGTGAAACGAGTCTAAACCCTAAACAATGTACTGCAAGGGAGTACTTTAGATTCGAGAGATCAATCTGTACAAATCCGGCCTAAACCAAGAAATGGCCGTTCCATACTTGCTTCGGTCACAAAGTGAAGGAGAAGGGTTGGTTTTAGGGAGGGAAGCGAAGAAAGTGTTGAGACCAGAATAGTTGATTCTGGAAGAGTAGTTGTTTGACTTGTATTTAGAAAGTGAAAGCTAACAGATGGGAAAGCTAGCAAGTGGTTTCTGAGTGTTGTATGCTCCTGACCAAAACTTGTTGTTTGGTGGAAATAGGTAAGACCTATTTATACAAGTCCAAGTGAAACGTACTCTGGTCTTGTAAGAAATAGAAACGGATGAGTAAATGGGAGGAGGTGGTAACCAGTAACGCCTGGAATTGATGTTCCATAATGAAGGAAAGCGTTTTCACCATTACTCCCTGTATTTACTAACCGCCTTATTCTTATGAAACTTTCATGTAACGGGCGTAGTGTACGCCGCACGCTATAAACCGCCAAACCAATACCCTTTATGAGCATCCCCCAGTTTGTGACATGTGTTAGATGTCTCGAGTGTTTTCATGGGAGAACGTGTAGCATGGTGTTACGTGTGGCATGGTGGCATGCCAGTGGCCATGGTAGAGTCGGTATGGCTTTGCCATAGAATAAGCGCGACCAAAATTAGGGTTTGGGTGCAAACCGTGATGTTTTGGCTTTGGGCCGCAAGTTAGGTGGCGGACTTGAACGGTCGAGATCTGCATCTCGGAGGGAAGGATAGCCGTTGATTATTGCAACTCTCCATTTTAGCAGACCAAGATTGAGCATGGCTTTGCCATAGAGTAGGCGCGGCCAAAATTAGGGTTTAGGTGCAAACCGTGATGTTTTGGCTTTGGGCCGCAAGTTGCCATATGTTAGGTGGCGAACTTGGATGGTCGAGATCTGCATCTCAAAGAGAAGGTTAGCCGTCGATTATTGCAACCCTTCGTTTGTAGCAACCAGCGTTGAGCATGGCTTGGTCATAGAGTAGGCGCGGCCAAAATTAGGGTTTAGGTGCAAACCGTGATGTTTGGCTTTAGGCCGCAAGTTGCCATGCGTCAGGTGGCGAACTTGTGTGGTCGAGATCTGCATCTCAAAGAAAAGGGTAACCGTTGATTATTGCAACCCTTCGTTTGTAGCAGCCAGTGTTGAGCATGGCTTGGTCAAAGAGTAGGCGCGGCCAAAATTAGGGTTTAGGCGCAAAACCGTGATGTTTGGCTTTGGGCCGCAAGTTTCCATGCATCAAAGTGGCGAACTTGTGTGGTCGAGATCTGCATCTCAAAGAGAAGGGTAGCCGTTGATTATTGCAACCCTTCGTTTGGTAGCTGGCGGCATGAAAGTATGGCCGGCAAGCTAGGATTTTTGTGTAGTTAGGTGCGGCCAAAAGCTGGGGTCTTGGCGTAGTTTGGGCGCGACCACAATTAAGGCTTGGCGTTGGGCCACAAGTTACCACGTTAGTCGGTGACCTTGGACGGTTAAGATATGCATCTTAGATGGAAAGGTGGCCGTTGATCGTTGCAACCCTTCGTTTTGGCAGCCAATGACATGAAGGAAAGGCTGGCATGGTATAGGCGCGACCAAAACTAGGGTTTAGTGCAAACCATGGTGTTTGGCTTTGGGCCGCAAGTTGCCATGCGTCAGGTGGCAAAGAGAAGAGTAGCCGTTGACTTGTGTGGTCGTGATCTGCATCTCAAAGAGAAGGGTAGCCATTGATTATTGCAACCCTTCGTTTGTAGCATCCAGCGTTGATTCATGGCCTTGTCAAAGAGTAGGCGCGGCCAAATTGGGGTTTAGGCGCAAACCGTGTGTGTTTTGGCTTTGGGCCGCAAGTTGTCATGCGTCGGAGTGGCGAACTTGTGTGGTCGAGATCTGCATCTCAAATAGAAGGGTAGCCGTTGATTATTGCAACCCTTCGTTTTAGCAGCCAGCGTTGAGCATGGCTTTGCCATTGGCACGGTGGTGCGGCTGGCATGGTTGGCATGCCTTGGCGCAGAGACGTGGCTGGCATGGTTTTCCATTGGCACGGTGGTGCGGCTGACATGGTTGGCATGCCTTGGCGCAGAGACGTGGCTGGCATGGTTTGCCATTGGCACGGTGGAGCGGCCGGCATATTTGGCATGCCTTGGCGCAGTTGACGTGGCTGGCATGGTTTTCCATTGGCACGGTGACGCGATGGCATGGTTGGCTGACGTGGCTGGCATGGTTGGCATGCCTTGGCGCAGAGACGTGGCTGGCATGGTTTGCCATTGGCACGGTGAGAGAATTAGGGTTAGGTGTATAAAGAGGTGATGTCAGTTAATACTAAGGGTTCTGTCGTGGAACATGACACATGTATATAAGAAAAAAGGTACCCTGGTAATCCTTACATAAATACGCCGATTGATTTAATAAATGTGCTATTGGTCATAGTGACGTCATGTCAAATGTACGGTTTTACGATTTTATCCCGAAGCTAAAAACCACCATCAACACTGGGATACCACCAAACTCCAGCTCATTGCAATGGTCCGAGAATTCTTTGTGAATTTTAATATGCATCCCCGGATGAATCACACAAATCTAACACTCCTACCAAAAGGGGATCACCGAACAACTGCATCCCAATTCAGACCTATAGGTTTGTGCAATGTGACCTACAAAATCATAGCCAAAATCCTAGTAAATCGATTACGACCAATACTACCTTTCCTTATAATCCCTTACCAAAGTGCATTTGTACCTTAGAGATCAATTCAAGATAATATAGCAATAGCGGGAGAACTTTTTCACTACATCAGAACCTCTCACTTAACTAAAGAACCAAAAATTGGGCTTAAACAAGATATTCAGAAAGCCTATGACAATCTGGATTGGGGATTCGTGAAGAGAAATTTTACAGAACTTGGCTTCCCAGAACAGTTTACCCAATATATCATGCTATGTATCTCCACAGTCACGTACTCCATCAACGTAAATGGAACCCCACATGGCTATATTTCACCTTCTCGAGGAATAAGACAAGGAGACCCGTAATCACCTTATGTCTTTATTATCTGTGCGGAGATCCTTTCAACAAACCTGGCACACCTGGAACACACAAACAACATTACAGGACTGAGCATTTCCAAGAAAGCACCACCAATACTTCACTTAATGTATGCTGATGACCTTCTACTAACGTTCAAAGCTTCCCGACAGAATTGTACTCAACTCAAACAGCTGCTCGATGCCTATTCCGACTCAGCTGGACATCATATCAAACCCAGAAAATCTAATATAATTCATCATCCACGACTTGATTCAACTGTCATCGGTGAAATCCAAAGCTTTTTCGACATGCCGGCGACATCAGCACCACGTTCAATTAAAAAGTGGAAGAACATCAGCTCATATTTCCCGGCCACTCATACATCGAATGGCTCGCAAAGCGAAAGGTTGGAAAACGAAATGTCTAAATAAAAAAGGAACGTAAGTACTCATTAAAACTTCTCTATTACCTACTGCAAGCCACATTATGCAGATAAACCTTTTACCAATGCAAGTTCATAAGGAAATAGACAAAATTACTAGGAATTTTTTCTGGGGCCATGATGCATCTATCAAAAAACTGGATCCCATGGGATGGGATAAACTATCGAAACCAATAGCTGAAGGAGGATTGGGAATTAGGAAAAGCTTAGACCACAACAAAGCACTATTAATCAAACGAGTTTGGCAAATTCATCATCAGCCTGACTCGATTTAACCATCCATGTGCAGAGAAAAATATTTCAACAATGAACCTTTTCTCCAATCAAACCGACCTTCCCCCAAACTCGCTAGCCCTCTTTGGAAACAACTCAATTCCCTTCTTCCTTGTTGTTGATGGTGGATTTTAAACAAAGGGTAAAATCGTAAAACCCCAAATAACCTAATGTCACTAGTGACACATTTATTAGAACATTTAATGCATGTAGTCAGTAATTAATAGGGGGTATTTTTTAAATTAGGGTTACAACGAACAAAACCCTAATTCCCCTCCGTGCCAATGGCAAATCATGCCAGCCACACCTAGCCCAAGCTAGCCGCGCCATGCAAAACGCACTCGCCCGGCCCTAGCTATGCTAGTCACACCAAACGCGCCAAAGCATGCCAACCATGCTAGACGCACCTCCGTGCCAATGGCAAATCATGCTAGCCACACCTAGCCCAAGCTAGCCGCACCTTTGTGCCAATGTCAAATCATGCCAGCCACACCAAACGCGCCAAAGCATGCCAACCATGCTAGCCGCACCTCCGTGCCAATGGCAAATCATGCCACCACACCAAAATGCGCCAAAGCATGCCAACCATGCTAGCCGCACCTCGCGTGCCAATGGCAAATCATGCCAGCCACACCTAGTCCAAGCTAGCCGCACCTGCGTGCCAATGGCAAATCATGCCAGCCACACCAAACGCGCCCAAGCATGCCAACCATGCTAGCCTCACCTTTGTGCCAATGGCAAATCATGCCAGCCACACCCCTTCCCAAGCTAGCCGCGCCATGCCAAACACAATCTGCCTTGGCCATAGCTATCTTGGTCACGCCACGCTTAAGCCAAACACCCTTACCTTGGCCCTAGCCGCGCCATGCCAAAGTACGCCCGCACCTAGGATTGCAACCGTGCAACCTAGTCCAAATTGGCCACGCATGCCATTGGCACATGCCAACACGCTCGCTGGTAGCTTTTCTCACCAAGGCCGTGGCCCTAATGGCCGAGCATGCCATTGGCACATGCCAACACGCTCGCTGGTAGCTTTTCTCACCAGGGCGTGGCCCTAATGGCCAAGCATGCCATTGGCACATGCCAACACGCTCACTGGTAGATTTTCTCACCAGGGCGTGGCCCTAATGGCCAAGCATGCCATTGGCACATGCCAACACGCTCGCTGGTAGCTTTCTCACCAGGGCGTGGCCCTAATGGCCGAGCATGCCATTGGCACATGCCAACACGCTCGTTGGTAGCTTTTCTCACCAGAGCGTGGCCCTAATGGCCGAGCATGCCATTGGCACATGCCAACACGCTCGCTGGTAGCTTTTCCGACCAGGTCGTGACCCAAATTGGCCACGCATGCCATTGGCACATGCCAACACGCATCGCTGGTAGCTTTTCCTACCAGGCCATGACCAAGTTGGCCACGCATGCTATTGGCACATGCCAACACGCATCGCTGGTAGCTTTTCCTACCAGGACGTGACCAAGTTGGCCACGCATGCCATTGGCACATGCCAACAAGCTCGCTGGTAGATTTTCCTACCAGGCCGTAACCCAAATTGGCCACGCACGCCATTGGCACATGCCAACACGCTCGCTGGTAGCTTTTCCTACCAGGTCGTGACCCAAATTGGCCACGCATGCCATTGGCACATGCTAACACGCTCGCTGGTATCTTTTCCTACAAGGTCGTGACCCAAATTGGCTACGCATGCCAACACGCTCTCTGGTAGCTTTTCCTACCAGGTCGTGACCCAAATTGGCCACGCATGCCATTGGCACATGCCAACATGCATCGCCGTAGCTTTTCTTACCGGGACGTAGCCCAATGGCCATGCGTGCCATTGATACATGCCAAACACGCACGCCGGTAGCCTAACTTGCAAGCCGTGCAACCTAGGCCAACTTGGTCGTACGTGCCATTGACACGTGCCAAAACCCACGCTGGTAGCCTAACTTGCAAACCGTGCAACCTACCACCAAGGCATTCCGCACACGCCATTGGCACATGCCAAACACGCCACTAGCAGCTCTGGCATTGCCACTAACACTCAACGTACAACCTACCACCAAGGCATTCCGCACATGTCATTGGCACATGCCACACACGCCACTAGCAGCTCTGGCATTGCCACTTGCACTCAAGGTGCAACCCGCAACAAAGGCATTCCGTACATGCCACACGCGCCACTAGCAGCGCCACTTGCACTCAAGGTGCAACCAACACTCGAGACATCAACACAAATCGGGGATGCTTTCCGGGTCTTGGTTTGGCGATCCACAAGATGCGGCGTACACTACGATCATATTAAGAAAGCGTGAATAAGAATAAAGCGGTCAAATAAATGAGGAAATAATGGTGAAAACGTTTTCACCCATAAACACCATGCGGTTACCACCTCCTCCCATTATTTCACCCTTTACTCTCTTCCTTCATGAGGCCAGGGTACGTTTTAATCTCGACTTGTATAAATAGGTCTTACATATTTCCACCAGACAACAAGTCTCGGTCAGGAGAAAAAATACAACACTCTCAGAAAAGGTAACTTTGCAAGCTCTCCAAAAAAGCTTTCATCTCTTGCAAGCTTCCTAAGCTTTCACTTTATGATACAAGTCGAGACACTACTCTCCCATAATTATTCTGGTCTCAACACCTTTCTTTGCTTCCCTCCCCAAATCAACCCTTCTCCTCCACTTTGTGGCCGAAGCAAGTCCGGAACGGCCATTTCTTGGTTTAGGCCGGACTTGTACAGATTGATATCTCGAATCTATAAAGTGCTCACGTGCAGCACATTTGTTTAGGGTTTAAACCAGTTTCTCACTCACCCACCGAATTTACCAAAATCTGCGGAAATGATTTTTACCCATAAACAATTGGCGACCACAGCGGGAGGATTGATCTTTCGGTTACAACATCCAATTCCAGTTTCCGTCCTCAAATTTCGCGCAAGCATGGTCGGCTATCGTGCCATCTCCACAAACATTGATCCCGCTCAAGGTCATGATAACTCGTCGGTTTAAAGCAATATGACCAATGAAGAGGTCCCAAGACCGGTTGACTGATGCGAGCTCAGCAGATCCATGCCAAAAACATGGATCTAATGAAGGATGCGATTAACAGCGATACTCGACTTCCTCATCAGCCTAACATCGGAGCTAAGTGGTTCATGTTCCCCAGAGATCAAGAGCGGGGACTGACATCCCGAATGAGTATTCTCAAATCAATGGTTTCGTCACTGACTGGAAGCCAGTGGACCAGGAGGCGACCATGTTGGTAGAAAACTTATGTGAATTGCTACACCTCTCCAAGGACCAGCGAGTAAAAACATTCTCTGCTATTAACCGAATAGCACTGAATGCATCACTAGTTCCCGCTTTGCGGGGACTCCAAGGATCCCCGGAAGATCCACCAACAATATTGTTTTCACCAATGACGACATGATGGTAGAGGACGGTCACAACCGGCCTTGCATGTTACGGCTCTCGTCAGGGAAATAGAGTTTCAAGAGCGCTCATTGACACGGGTGCATCTTCCAATGTCATCACTCTCAAGATACTTAAAGCTGCCAGTGGTGCGACCTAACGAGATCGTACGACAACCCACTACGATGACGGATTTCAAGGCAATCAAACTAGCACGTACAGCCTACATCAACTTGGAGCTTGCAGTAGGGACGATTCAATCAAGCGTGAAGTTTGAGGTGATTGAAAAAGAACCCCGACTACCACATGATACTTTGGGAAGGCCGTGGCTGCACAATCTCAAGATCGTTCCTTCAACATACCACCAATGCCTGAAAACAAGATCGAACGGAGAAGTTGTTCGCATCCTCACACCGTCCCCCCTATGCACCCGTCTCATGCGTAGAAGTACATGGGCCGAATGAGGGTTCAAAAGGCGTGAGGACCAAGATTCACGGTTTTTTTTTTCAAAATGGACATCGCTCGGAGATAGCGACAAATCGGAGATACTCCACGAGGAGACCGCCCTCCCACCGTCTCCTCGGAAGGAAGACCCGCTTGCCTCCCGCCACATCGTAACCCGTGCCCGCACCAAGCGAGAATGCACCCTTACCGCAGGACGAAGCTAAAAGGGAAAACTCACACATTACCACCGTTGTTAGCAATTAGCGGGGAGACCATGACCCGGTCTCTCCGCCCCGAAAGAATGTTTTCACAATAACCGAGGAGGAAGTTCCGGACGCCCCTCGGAAGATGCAAGACGGACCGACTTAACCACCGACTTACTTTAAACTGTCAATATAGGGAATGAGGAATTCCCGCGACCCGTTCGATCGATTCGACTCTACATTCTGCGCAACGCTCAAAGTTAGTCGACCTACTCAAAGAATACCGGGACGTTTTCGCATGGACTTACGAAGAAATGCCTAACTTGGATGAAAAACTGGTCACCCACCATCTGCACGTGATACCCGGATCCAAACCAGTCAAGCAGCCTCCAAGACAATTCAGACATGACGTAGAAGAACAAATCAAGGCGGAGGTCCAGAAATTACTAGCCGCTGGTTTTGTCAAACCTATTCACCATCCCACCTGGTTGGCCAATATCGTTCCCGTTAAAAAGAAGAATGGTCAGATCAGGTGTTGTGTCGATTTCAGAGATCTGAACAAGTGCTGCCCTAAAGACGATTTCCCGCTCCCTAACATCGACATGCTGGTAGACGCTACCAGTGGACATGGTATGTTCTCTTTCATGGATGGATATAGCGGCTACAACTAGATAAAGATGTATGAGCACGACGCGAGTAAGACTGCTTTCCGAACCCCTCTCGGAAACTTCTATTACACCGTAATGCCTTTCGGTCCTCGAAGAACGCTGGCGCTACTTACCAACGCGCCATGACTACCATCTTCCACGATATGATGCACAAGCAAGTCGAAGATTACGTAGATGATGTGGTAGTTAAATCGAAGACTCGAGCGGATCATCCGGAAACGCTACGACAAGTGTTCGAAAGATGTCGCGAATACAAGTTGAAGATGAATCCTTTGAAATGCGCCTTTGGTGTCTCTTCGGGGAAGTTCTTAGGATTCCAAGTAATGGCCACAGGGATAAAAGTTGACCCAGTCAAGACGCAATCTATACTCACGATGCCGCCACCACGAACCGCAAAAGAGCTCCGAGTTTAATGGGCAAGGTAAACTACATTCGTCGCTTCATAACGGGCCGGCACATACTCATTCTTTGCGTTTACCCCTCTGCTGAAAACAAGAGGCGAATTTCACATGGACTACGTCTCACCAAAAAGCGTACAGGAAGATCCAAAGAAACGCTTGTCCTCCCGACCATCATGAAGCCTCCTATGCAAGGGAAGCCACTATGTCTTTACACATCCTTTAGCGATACCGCCATTGGAGCCCTCCTCGCTCAAGAAGACGACAAAGGAATTGAATATCCCATATATTACTTCAGTCGAATGTTGAGAGACGCTGAACTCAGATACCTCAAAGCAGAAAAGGCGTGTTTAGCGTTAATTTATTCCATCCACAAGTTCAGGCACTACCTCCTCTCCAACAAGGTGGTGTTAATATCCAAATCAGACCACAGAAAGTTCCTTCTCTCAAACCCGCCCCGATAAGGAGGCCGGCTAAATGGCTCCAACAAGCTGTCGAGTTCGACATAACGTGCGTTTCCACGAGGGCCATAAAAGGACAGTGTTTGCAGACTGTTAGCGGCATTCCCGAGAAAACACTGCGGAGTTACGAGAAGATCTCCCGGAGACCTTTCGGATATCTTCTTAGTCGAAAAGAAGCATGGCTCTTGTTCTTGACGGCTCTTCCACCCCGAGCACTAATACCGGAGGAGCAGGTGTGGTACTAGTATCTCTCTTTGGAGAAGTCTTCTCGCACTCTTTCAAGCTAGACTTTCCATGCACCAATAACTCAGCTGAATACTGAAGCCTTCCTCATTGGACTATTACTAGCTAAACGAGTGGGGCCACGCGTTTGGAGATAAGAGGAGATTCCAAATTACTCATCAACCAGTAAACGGGATTTACTGATTGAAAGAACTGACGCTGGCACCATACAGGTGAAGCACAAAAACTACTAAATTATTTCGCTTGAAGCAACCATCACACATGTCGGCCGTAGCTGATAACAAGCATGCTTGACTGCCTAGGTATACTAGCATCGAAGCTACTGATTCGAAGGATCCGAGGAAACCCCCGACAAGAAACGGCGAATCATAGCTTCAACATGGCTTTCACAACCCGAGAAAGCCGAAGACGATGACTGGAGAACTCCTATCATTCAAGAACTCAACAACTCACTTTTCCAAGGGAAGGTCGACCTCAAGACTTTGCGGAATTTCTTTATGCTTCAAGATGTTCTCAGTCATCTCAGTAGGATCGAATATCGCGACATCAATACTTCGCGAGATTAATAAACGACGCATTGCGATTATGAGGCGTCGCAGTGAAGTAACATAAATGACGCAATGAATGACGATGACGAACATGAGGAAGGTGTGAAGACCTAGCGAGATTTAGGAGTGTCGCGAGGATGAATACTTATACACTTGCGAAAATTCGCGAGTCATTTCGAAAATAAAGGACAAAGGCATTTGTCATCCATTGTGTACTACCCTATATAAAGGGGTGAGTAAGTCTGTTGTTGAGAGAGTTCTTTTTTGAATTGTTAAGCAAGTCATTAGGAGAGAGAAAATTTAGTGTGATTGTAATTTCTTTGGCTCTGTTCTATCTTCCTTTGTAAACATTTCAAGAAAATAATCAATAAAATAGATAGTTATCCATCTTCAAATGGATTAGTTGAGTAAATTCTAGTGAGGGGTGTAGTGTGATTTCCGCAACTACATATGCGCTAGAAACAGGACTGAGTGGAAGATCAACCTTGTGAATTGAAAGAATCAGGAGTAACGAAAGAAATTTCGAATAATTTTCAACAATTTACTAAAATTGAGAAATGGCTAGAAGAAGGAATGCGTCGGAACAACCAATAATTGTGAGGAGAAGCGGGAGATTAGGCCGGAGAAAGGAGAAATGAAGTAGGTGAACCATCAAGAATAAACGCAAGAGATAGAGAAGAAGGTCAAATTCAACCACCAATTCAACCAAGACCCGAATAGAATAATAGATTATGATAGGGTGAGCGTGCATACATGGAGATCGAGATTCTATGGAAGAAAGAGAGAAGAAGTGCAACAATTGATAAATAATGGACAAGAGGAGAGAAATCGAGAAGAAATGGGAGAAACAACTCATAGAAATGAAGAAATCGTAGCATTAGAAACGTTGAGACAAACAATACATGAAGAAAGTCGATTAGAAGCGGAAGAACGCGCAAATTTAACAAGGCAAAACCATGAGTTTAGAATGGAAAATATGAGGTTGCAGAATAGGAGGTCGAGAAGTAATACCAGATCAAGACCAGGATCGGTTAGAGATGATATGAGGAGAATATTACCTGTAGAAAATGTTAATGAAGAAAATCTAGAAAGAGAGCTAAATCTCGGTGAAGGATGTTGTGAAAGAAGGAAAGTGGTGTGTATTCCACATCCAGAGATTTTACAGAATGACCAAAATAATGGAAATCAAGGAAATAGGCAGCAGAATAGTCCAATTGATGAAGAAAAACAGGAAGAAGGAAGAAGAATACTGCATGGGAGAGAAACACAGAGGAAACAAAAGGAGATTGAAGATGACATCGAAAAGCATTATATTGAACAAGCGCGTCTAGCTTGCGAAAGGGAAAGATTAAGAGTAGAAATGGAAGAACGGGAATTGGAGGAAGCAATGCGGCGAATAATCATGACAATCGAGAAAGAAGGCGCGAGCAAAATCGCAACAATGGAAATATCAATGAAGAGTATGAAAGAATACAAAGGAGAGCCGATAGACAACCAAGAAGAGAAAATGATAGATACAATGGTGTGCGAATCCATGAATGAGATGGAGGAGAAAGTCGCAGAGAAAGAAGAGAAGAAAATCTTGAACAAGAAAATCAAGATAGACATGAACGCAGAAGGAGAGAAAGAGCTAAAAAGACCAATAAATTCGAACCACGATGTAAATGAACAAATCTTAAGAGAGTTGGCGAGAAATGAGAGGAATGTTGAACAATAGAAGAGGAGGAGGAAGAAGACAATTGGATGAGGCCATCGAAGAAGCCAAAACCCCTTTTACATTAGAGGTGCAGTTGGGAGGAATACCTCCAAAGTGCAATTTACCCGCATTAACCAAAGATTTTTGATGGAACAACTTGTGCAATACAACATATCAAAGCGTATGTGAGATGCATGCTGCAATGGGAAAATCATGATGCCATATTATGCAAATATTTTACATCAAGTTTAACGGAGAAGCTGCTAAATGGTTTGAGGGTTTACCAAGAAACACAATCACGTCATTCAATCATCTACAAGCTATATTCTTAGGGGCATATATAAGTAATAACTCCTCGCGACCGGGAATTGAAGATGTATTTGGGCTGAAACAAAGAGTTGGTGAAAGTTTGAGGCACTTAACCGTGAGGTGGAAGACAATGTGTAGCGAAATGGTGGATTTAGTAGATGAAAGATATCTTATTCTATCATTTATAAACGCTATGTTCGCAACCAATTTGTTATATATTCAAATTTTTAGAGTTAAGAATACAATTACAATGACCTGAGTTGCGAGAACTTCAGGAGGAATATATTGCTTTAGAGGAAAGGCAAAACGAGATGGAGTCATACCCGATTTGCGAATACAAATTCAAACGCTGCGAATGCAAGTTTATTACCCAAATTGATAAACACGGTGGCGAGCACTTCGCAAGGTCAACAAGAAAGGATAATAGATGATGGAAAGCCAAAGATAGTAGCCATGGGAAGCCGTGATCAAGAAGAATTTGAGAGAGAAAGGAACTACTACAACCGTGGCGTAATAACAAAATTCAAAGACTTGATCATCCTCAAGAAACTTATGGAAGTCAAAGGCGGGATTATCATGGAGGGCGGCCACGTCACGAGTAGTATGGGAGGAGATCAAATGCCACCATTAAATACTAGTGTTGAAAAAATATGGGAAGCTATACTCTTGATGGAAAACATACCGCGCCATGGAACATGGGGAATGAGCCACCACCAAGTGATAGAAGTCACGAGTTCTGTTCTTACCACCGCTTTCATGGACACTTAACAAATGACTGAGAAATATAAAAAGAATCATCCTCGAATGATTGACCAAGGAAAGCTGAGTCATTTTCTAAAAGTGAAGAGAAGGTTCAGCCATTACCACCACCACTGAAATGCACAATAACAAATTCGAAGAAAGGGGAAAGAAACATTCGTAATAGAAGTTGGATCGAAAGCTAAAAATTTGTTTTGAATGGTGCGAGGCGAAGAGAGCATTAGGAGCAAAAAGTGTAAGAAATGAATAATCGTCAAAAAGCATAACAAAAGCATGTTAAGGGTAAAATGAAGAAAAAATAATTGAAGAAGAAATATGCGAGGATCTCGCCATCAAGAATGTATGACAATTTGATTGAAGAATTGAAAAACAAAAATGATTAAATAATGTAAGATTGTGCTTAAAGCTTCGCAAACAAAATGAATGATTGAATGAATTAACAAAAATGAAAGAGTGAGTGAATGGGACGAACCTTTATGGCGTACACCCTAGTTCGCGAATGATATTTCGTAAGAGGCAAATGTAAGACCTAAAGTGCGTCATATAAGGGGGTATCTCTTGACATGGCTCGGTGAAAAGGTTACACCGCTCCCGGAACTCGAGTCATGGAGATTTGGGGCCCATGAAAGCCTATCCGGGAGAGATACCTTGGATTTCCAACTATATATAAGGTTATACCAGGTTGGGCCTTGAGGGTCTCTTCCAAGGAGCGATGTATGCTCAAGGCGTCGGGGTACACGGTTGAGCCAAGAGTGCCTGGGGCATTTGAAGTGTCTCGGCCATTCTTGGCAGGTCTTGGTATATGCCGCACTCGGCCGAAGAAAACTCCACTTAGGGTGCAGTCTCGTAACCATAAACCATATAGGTATAAGGGATAAGAGGCTGCAAAACAATCGGTTGTTGTTAAGACCGGATGGGAGGATCTAGTCTTGTATGGCCGATGTACGCCTCCTTGAAGGGGCAACCAGGGAGAAGATAAGGGCGGCACCCTCCATTAGGGAGCTGATAAGTGTCAAAAGATGCAAATGTCATGAGGCTTTATTTTCGCAAGGAAATTTAGGCTTGTCATATTTGTGCAATGATCCTGTAGAGGCAATAAAACTAACGCAAGGATAAGACGAGATCAATGGGTTTTTGAGTGAAAATGTAAAGACGTCCTGCGATTTCGTCGCGAAGACGGCAATGTCATAGGATTTTACATTCGCAAGAATATTTAAACCTGTCATATTGTCGCGAATAAAATATCCTGCAGAGGCAAAATACTTAAGAAATGATAAGACAAGGTCAATGTGTCATTACATGAAAATGTAAAGACGTCCCGCGATTTTGTCGCAGCGAGTGTGGCGAAATAAGACCTTTAATTAGGAAGGCAAAATAAGACCACACAATCAATGATAAGACAAGATCAATAGATTTCTTCATTCGTGAAGATATCCTGCGATCTTGTCGCAATGATAAATTTCAACATAAATAAAGGTAAGCGAACACGCTTGCGAGATTAAAATTGCAAATCAAAAATGAGATAGAAAGAGAAAATAAGGGAATTATTCAACAAGGGATTTAGTCTTTCCAATCAAGAAGAATACTTCAAATTACAAAAGTATCGTAATTCTCTACATCAAAATTCTCAACAACGGGAGATGATAAATGTTCTTCAACAATCTTGTCAGCTTCACCTTCGCCAGTTGGAGGGTTTTCATCAGAATTTTTTTCATTTGGATCCTTATTGGCAACTTTCATTGTTAGCGAGATCCTCGAGACTTTCATAATAGTAATCCTTTGTCGGGAGAATTAGGAACTTCATCATCTTCAACTTCCAAAGGCTCAATAGAGACAGGGTCAAGGGATTTCGAAAGTAAGATCTCATTCACAAAAAACTTGACATTGGGATGAAATTGACGAAGAAGTGCCTTCGTTGATTCCTACTTTGGATATCTTTAAGATGGATAAGATAATTAAGCTTTCTTGCGGCTCTATCACGAGATTGGGCAAGAGTAGCAACCAAATGTTTCATTTTCCTTGCGAACCTTGGCATGGGAAGATTCCAAAGTAGACGGAGAGGAGCGAAGATCCTTCTCAGATTCTCGTGAAAATAAAGAAAAACATCGAGTTATAAATAAAAAGTAATATATGAAGTTAGAAGAGGAAAAGACGGATGAGGCAAATCAAATCTTATGACTACCTTCCTTTTTTGAGATAAGATGTTGGGTCGGGGCCAAGCAACTATTCTCCAAATGATCCATGGCATTATCAAAACCATCACCGACAAGACCTTTTAACCGAGAACGCAAGCTTTTTTTCATTAGAAATCGATAAATTATTTTCCTTCGCAAGGGAGGAATGAGATTCTTTTAACTTGGTATATTCATCCTTGAGCTGGTTTGTTTTCACACTTAGGGTTATTCTACCTCGAATAAGCTTATCTCTTTCGGTAGTGGTTTCTTTGAGTTTATTTTTTTCAATGAGCGGATAGATTGTTCTTGCTCATTCAAGTGCTTTTCGACAAACATCAAGTTGTTGCGAGGATATAGCCACCTTATCCAACAAAGCTCGCTTCTCTTGGGACAAAGTTCCATTTTCATCGATAAGGTTTCCAACTCCAAATTAGATTTAGTCAAAGAATATGAGAGATGCGACAATTCGTTACTTAATAATTCTTGTTTCCGGACTAAGTAGGCGTTTTCTTGGGTAAGATTATTTATCCGGGTCAAAAGGAATATGTTTGGAGGATATCTAATCGGTTATATTGCTCCATCCAAGCATCTCTTTCCGTTCGAGTTTCTTCCACGATAGATTCCACTTGATATATCTCCATTTTACGTTTTTGATTCAAAGCTTGAAAGGCGAACAAAGTCTTCAAAAAAAAAAAAAAAAAAAAAAAAAAAAAAAAAAAAAAGGGGAGGAAATGATACCCTTTAGTTCTTCATTCTTCTGCGAAGATTATCACGATCCAAATGACAAGTATTATGAAGGCTATTCTTTAAGGTCTTAATTTCTTGTTCCAAGGATGCTCGCGACATTGTATCGAACCAAAATACTTACTAAAAGATTCATAAACACTAGATCCGATAGGATCGGTGGAAATTTTCTTAACATCATTCATGGTAGCCGATAAAACTTTAAAAGCTATATCTATCCTTCCCAAGTTTTCTTTAGTAAGAAAGATAGATTCAAGAGGAAGAGGAAATGATGGAGGAAGAGGCAAAAGTTGGGTCGTCCTTAGTCATAAGAATGCCCGATCAAGGAACTTGATCAACAAGGGAGATGAGATAGAGGTATTAAGAGTAAAAGTGGAGAGGGGTTCATTTTGAAGAATTTCATTAACGGAAAATTCGGGGATTAGTTTATCATGCGAGATCATCGCAAGAAGAGGTGGGTTGTCCCGAGAAGAAGGAATTGGTTTATCTTGCGAAGACGTCGCGGAGAAGATGAATTTCCCTGCTGCGAAGATGCTTTGCGAGAGAAGTAGTAAGTTTGAACCCGGGAAAAGAAACAAGGAGTGCGACAGGGTTTAAAATGGCGAGGTTTCTTGGGAGATATATCGACATTTTTGTCATCCTGCGAATTACAAGTTAAATAAGAAACAGAGGCAACAATATTGTTATTAAAAGAGTAAATGTTTCTTAAATACCTTGTTATTCGCAGTCTTTCTCTTAGAAGCAAAGGATTTCGGTTGCGAGCCATTGGAATATTAGGGTTTGCAACGGTGAACTTGGTGTTAGATTTGTTCTTGCTAAAATAAAAATGGCGGGAAAGTCATTAAAAAAGGAGCAAGATCGAGAATAAAACAACTTTATCGGAAAGATCAATCACAAAATGATCAAATTCAAAGAAAATTCACAAACCTTGAAGCCATAGAAACAAAGATAAGAATGATAGTGGAGAAATGATAAAGGAGGTGATGAAGAGAAAGAGTTGAAAAAGTTGCAACAATGAAGAAGATGAAGTAAAAGAAAAGAGAAATTGGATAGTGAATTCTCCTTTAAATGAGACAGGAAAAGAGTAAACTTGATAGCATTAAAAAGTACACCTTAAAAGGGTAATTTTAGACACGTGTAAACGGTCATTCCTAAATTCACGGAACCTTGTTGACAAAAAATTTGGTGGAAAATAAATGATCGCGGCATTTCAAAATATTGGTTCTCATGACATTCTCTCCTTCGCAGAGAAGACATGAGAAGAGGCAAGATGTAGGATCAGAATATCGCGACATCAATATTTGCGAGATTAAAACAGCGAAGATTGCGAAGGCGTCGCGGTGAAGTAACATAAATGACGCAATGAATGACGACAGCCAGAACATGAGGAAGGTGTGAAGACCTAGCGAGATTTAGGAGTGTCGCGAGGATGAATACTTATACACTTGCGACACTTCGCGAGTCATTTCCTAAAATAAAGGACTGACTTAGTCATGTATCCACTGTGTACTACCCTATATAAAGGGGTGAGTAAGTCATTTGTTGAGAGAGTTCTTTTTTGAATTGTTAAGCAAGTCATTAGGAGAGAGAAAATTTAGTGTGATTGTAATTTCTTTGGCTCGTTCTATCTTCCTTTGTAAACATTTCAAGAAAATAATCAATAAAATAGATAGTTATCCATTTTCAAATGGATTAGTTGAGTAAATTCTAGTGAGGGGTGTAGTGTGGGATTTCCCGTAACTACATCATCGAAATCAGGGGATGACCTCTGTCAAGGTGTCTCGGAAAAGAGGAAGCACAACAACAACTTGAACATGTTCATACCCGAAGTCTCGTGGAATAACATTAGTAGTAACCCTCTATCGTCGTTTACAACGACTTGGATACTATTGGCCGGAGATGGAAGCCCAATCCCGATTACTCCGGGCGTGTCCCAATTGCCGGGCGCCCCCATGTCGACAGAAGTCCTCAACATCAGTCCACACTGGGACCGGAGGGAGCCGACATCGGTTTTCCTTCGTGACGGCATTCTTCCTACCGACAAAGAGGATGCGTCCAAGCTAAAACAAAAGTCCAAAAGATTCGTGTTCCATGATGGGGTTTTATATCGCAAGAGTTTCGGAGGAAGTCTCATCATGGTGTTTGGGCGTATAGAAATCCCGAGTTATGTTAAAAGAAATGCACGAAGGCGAACACCAAGGGAAACAAAATTCTCTCGAGATACGAGAGGTATTATCGGCCGACCATGGAAGACGACGCAGCTACTTTCGTTCGAAATGCCGAGAATGCCGATTCACGGAAACCTCATCCACGCGCCTCAACATCCTTGCACTCGATAAGTAGCCCATGGCCCTTTTTATAGTCAGGGACTCGACATCATTGGGAAGATCAACCCGCCATCCTCAAAACAAGATGAATACATAATAACCGCGACCAGTACTTTACCAAGTGGGTTGAAGCTGTCCCGCTGAAAGGAACCACTGGAGCCACGATCGCGGCATTCGTCAAGGAACACATCATCTACCGTTTTGGTGTACCTAAACACGTCATCACCGACAACGGCACGCCTTTTGCTAACAAGCAAGTACAGGAACTACTTGAGATCCGAACAGCAGACACGACAATCCCAGGACTGGCACGAGCAATTGCCGATGGCTCTGGGGCGTGAGAACATCTCCTAGAAGCTCCACCATCATGTCTCCCTACTCCCTTGTCTACGGTACAGACGCGATCCTCCCAGTAGAAATCAAGATCCCGTCTGCCAGAATCTCCGCAGCGAGTGGACCTCAGTGGAATGAAGCCGAATCACTTAGTGCCAGAATCGCTAACTAGATACTATGGACTCCAAGATCCCGGGCAGAGGAACATGCACAAGCATACAGAAACAGGATTTCCAAGGCGTACAACAGCCATGTAAAATCCAGGGTTTTCAAGGAAGGAGATTTGGTGCTAAAAACCGCCAAACACATCCAAAGAAGATGCATCGGCACCGGTTTTCTCCCAAATGGGAAGGGCCGTACATAATCACTAAAGCGTACGGCAGTGGTTACTACAAGATTATCAAAGAAGATGGGGAAAGCTAGAGGCAAGTCATCAACGGAAAGTGGCTTAAGGCATACTACGCCTAATCACTTCCTGCAACATGCTACATCAAAAATAGAGGAGCCTTCAAATCTTGTGATACAAATCGAGAAAAGCCCATCTAGTAAATTATAATCCCTACAAAATATCATCTTCAACAGACCATGATATCTTTCAAATTACTCTTCAAGTATCGAGTTAACTCTTCAATCCTCCGAGACTCCATGGCCAAAGCTTTCTCCTCTTCCAAAGATGGCTTTTGTGGCGAAATCACACCAAAGAAGAATACCAGCTCTGTCGACCTTCACAATATTGAGACGATCACGCAACCAACGATATTAAACTCCAAGGATTCACGAGGTGGACACCATGTTCTCCCACCTTTGAATGGCTGACTCTGAAGCAGCACGGATGGACATATTCTCCATATCAGCAATCATTGGCAAAAGACAGTTCATTACGGAAACCAAGGCGGACGAACAGCACTTCACTACGCTCCTGGTAGCGATATGGCCATATGTCTTCCATATCCTCGTATAAAGGACCACGAATTCTTTCCGCACCAGAAATGATGCGTGTCGTAGGTGCAATCAAATTAATTAATATTTCCACTCAATTAAAAATAATATAATGGAAGTCAAGTTCGTTCCCACGAGGAGCAAGAGATTCTAGTTGTAAAAATTGTCACGAAGGGGGTGTAAAAAGTAAAAGAAAATAAACAAAGCAATTAAAAGATAAAGTTGAAAACAATAAGAGAGACAAGATCAAGGAATCCTTCTTCGTTACGAAACAATGATTAAAGTTATGTTCTCTTATACTTGTTATTAGTCACAGATTATCACCAACCGTAGGATAGCAGTACGCTTAGCTAGCCCCAAAATCCCTAATTTCACCGAGTAACAGTCCGCTTAGTTATCGATTCTATTCAAAAGAACCACCACGAGGTTCGCTTACAAGATGTAATTCCCTGAATGCATTAAGATTTATGAATTTAGGTTTAGTACTAGTAGTTAAACTCGGTTCGCTTGGTTCACTTTCTAGCGTTGTTTCTACACACAATTTCTCCACTAATCCCTCCGCAAGGTCTTGTGTTTTCTACTTGTGTAAAGTGTCGAGAAACGATTACTTATTCCCTAACTTATACTAGATTTAGATTAAACTAACAAATCAATTTAGCATGCATTCTAAACAATCTATCAATCAATCATGAATGTCATTAAGATCATTCCTATTAGTAAAAACAAACGATAATCATGTGAAAAACTTCAAGATAGAATTAAAAACAAAAACTCAAATCATATTAAGAACTAGGAATTCATCCTCAATCAATAAAATTAGCTACTCATGTTAAAGAGTTCACACAATCGAATAAGAAAAGAAAAGAATTGTTGTGTGTGTAGAGATGTGTAAAAGATATAGAGAACTTCTCTATTTATAGGCTTCACTATTCTCCAAATCTTCCAAGGAATAGAATCCTTTTCCTTTAGCAATTCAATTTCCAATTTCAAGTCTTTCTCTTCTTCTATCTTCTCTTTCCAAATTTGAGTCCAATTCTCCATCCAATTCCTAGTCCAAGTCTTCACACCCATGAGAGAAGTCCATAGAAAATTCGAATTTTTTGGCTCGTAGGAAAATCGGGATTGTGGCGGAATCCGTCACGGAATCTTTTCTCCGTCGACCACCTGAATGTTGTTGCCGTCAAGGAATATGCGACGGAATATTCCGTCAGTCCACCGTTAGGACTAACGGTCAAACGGGTCAACCGTCAGTCAACTGTTAGTCAAAGGTCAAGGGGGAAGAGTCAGCTGGGTCAAAACCGAGTCAGTTGCTGAGTCAAAGCTAACTCGGCTGAGTGACCCATGCCTAGGCCATTGCACAGCTTGCACAGGCCAAGCATCTCTGCCAGCCATGTTGGCTCTCAATTCCACCTGCAATTCCCATTCACTGCCAAGCCAACTCTGAACCATCCTCCTATTATCAGACCTGCACCCTAACCACACTCAAGCACAGTTGCAGCTCCTTCTTGACCCTTTCATGGCCTCACTGCAATGCCTGCACTGATTCCATCGCCAGCACACATCACAGCACATTGCAGTTCAGCTCATCTATCTCTTAAATCGACAACCACAATACCATTAGCTCACACAAGCCTGCACCTAACATTCATCTAAATCCCTCTAGCCGCAACTCCAAATCTCCTTCTCTCGCCAAATACTTCCATCAAACCATCACCTTTCAATCCTTCTAATCTTAGCATCGCCATCCGTAATGAACTCAAGTAGCAACACCGAAAAGTTTAGCTCTGCGACAAACACTAGAATTACATGACAAATGACTTCCAAATCCGGCTCTTCAATATCCTTTCTTGCTCACCATCACACGGACTCCGCATCTCAATTCAACCACCACACTCCTCCATCCCCGAATCGCTCCAAATCTTTCTTCTCCATGGCAGAAAAACACTTATTAATCATCACCACTACCTTCATTCCCTGTACTTCTTTAAAATTCCATGGCATGACCACTGCAATCAATTCATTCATAACCCATCTCTCCTGGTTCAATTTCCTCTTTAACAGCAACAAATTCCCATGGTAAACATCGACCCAATTCCAATTTCACAACAGACTCTCAACTATGCCTGAATTCTTCTCGTTCTTTAACCAAAATCGAACCAAACTCGAACCCATCTCTAATCTCTCAATCTCGAGTTCCTAAATCTATCGACATCATCAATTTCCCAATTTGAACCTTCAATCAAAAATCCATCTCGTTCTTCAGTTGAATCTCGAATCAACCACCAATTTAGTATCACCTGTGTCTTCTTCTTCCCTCTCGGTTTCATACCCATTCCACCGTAACCACCATCTTCGATTTCTTCCTCCCCGAGTTCCATTTCTCGAACCTCTTCAATCAAAACCCTCACTCTCTCTGTGTTGAACAATAGCTCAAGAACGAGGCTCGATTTCCCTTTGCATCTCCCCGAGCTTCATCTCCACCAAAGCAGCGGCGTCGACACTTCCTACCATAGCAAACCCTAACATTGAATTCATCTTCTTTAACATTTCTTGATCTATTTCTCTCTCGAGCTTCATCTCCAACATCGAGAGACCACCACAAAGGAACTCAATCACAACAACATCTTGTTCTTCAGTAGCAACCGTTGCATCTTCCTCCTCCTTCTCGATTAATCGAACCCGAACATCCACCATCTCTCGCCAGTGAGGCTTCTTTTCTTCATTTCAGGGACAAGGTGAAATGATTTGGGAGAATAAAACTTCTCTCGAATTTAGGTTTAGGGTTATAAATTGGGTCCGGATTCGGGCATGGATCCGGGTCGGGTCAGAGTTTAGGGTGTGGGTGGATTCAAACACCCACCATAAGTACACCCCAATTGTGCTATTCTCACTCCCTTCTTTTGGATAAGGGACACCTCGTTGACCTCCCCTTAACCTTGGCTGGGCTCCATATAGTATTCCCTCCTTGGTGAAATGACAATTTTACCCTTTTGCTAAAATATGGTGATTTCTTCTCCTTTTCCTCCGTGTGACTCCATAGTAGCTATAAAACTCAAAACAAGCGTAAAATACATAATTTACAAGAAAAATAGCAAAGAAAGCATAAACAATAGATAGTAAATAAGATGTATTCTACACCCTATCAGGAAACCGCCAACATTCCGATAATTGGAGGAGAGGCACCTCAAACGAGTCCCGACAAACCTGCATAGGGGTATTCATAACAAGAGAGCCCTAAATCAGCGTTCTCCAAGTCTCGGCAGATCAACGAGGTTGGATTTGAAGGGAGGGGAACGACTAGGTCATCCTCGTCAATAACGCAACGCATGCTCCAACGGGATATCTCGCACGAAAGGGAAATTTTCCATTCATCAAACAAGCAAAGAAGCGTACGTCGGTCCACCGAAGAAGAAGAAAACATACCGATATGATTTTCTTAACCCGAATAACCTTTGTTGGGATGCTCCCGCAAGAGTCCGGCCTCGCGCCTTCACTTGGAGAATCCGGTCAAGTTAGAAGATGATTCGTCTCTGTGCGACATGACAAAGAGATAAACTCAACAAGAAGAACCCTTTCTCAAACGAGGGAGATGATGCAATTACGTTGGGTATGAATACGGAACCTTAAAGAAGGAAAGGAAGTAATGATGGACATAACGCTTCCAGATTTTTGGCATGGATGATACCCGATTGAAGCCGCGTGAAGGAAGGCAAAATAAGAAACTTTGCTATCTCGTAGAAACACCTACTCCCTCCTTGTTTACACAGGTCCCATCAAGCTCGCGCCCCACCTCCCCAAACTTCCCAACAACCCCCAAGTCACCCTTTAACTAGCACGCTCAGCTTCCCCATCTTGCGCCGGTCCCGCCAGCTAGCACGATCAGCTTCCCACTTTGCGCTGGTATCGCTAGCTAGCACGCTCGGTTTCCCAACTCGCGATAACTTCTCAATGCCGCCAGACTTCCGTCTCTCAAGACGCTAACTTCCCAATTGTGCCAGCCTCCCGATTGCGCAAAATCGCCGAGGCAAGGATTCCAAATCCTATTTATACAAAGGTCAGACAAGCCTCCTCAATTTTCTTTACGATTTGCTGTTGATAGTTTGTCACCATCTCATGATTACCTCGCAACAAAGCTCATGTTCCGAGCTAGCGGTGGACTTAATGTTGATGGTGGATTTTAAACAAAGGGTAAAATCGTAAAACCCCATATAACCTAATGTCACCCTGACACATTTATTAGAACATTTAATGCATGTAGTCATTAATTAATAGGGGTATTTTTCAAATTAGGGTTACAATGAACAAAACCCTAATTCCCTCCGTGCCAATGGCAAATCATGCCCGACCACACCTAGCCCAAGCTAGCCGCGCCATGCCAAACGCACTCTTCCTCGGCCCTAGCTATGCTAGTCACACCAAATGCGCCAAAGCATGCCAACCATGCTAGCCGCACCTCCGTGCCAATGGAAAATCATGCCCGACCACACCTAGCCCAAGCTAGCCGCACCTCCGTGCCAATGGAAAATCATGCCAGCCACACCAAACGCGCCGAAGCATGCCAACCATGCTAGCCGCACCTCCGTGCCAATGGCAAATCATGCCAGCCATACCAAACGCGCCAAAGCATGCCAACCATGCTAGCCGCACCTCCGTGCCAATGGCAAATCATGCCCGCCCACACCTAGCCCAAGCTAGCCGCACCTCATCCAATGGCAAATCCCGCCACCACACCAAACGCGCCAAAGCATGCAAACCATGCTAGCCGCAGCTCCGTGCCAATGGCAAATCATGCCACCCACACCTTGCCCAAGATAGCCGCGCCATGCCAAACACACTCGCCTTGGCCCTAGCTATACGGGTCACGCCACGCCAAGCCAAACACCCTTACCTTGGCCCTAGCCGCGCCATGCCAAAGTAGCGCCCGCACCTAGGCTTGCAAACCGTGCAACCTAGGCAAAATTGGCCACGCATGCCATTGGCACATGCCAACACGCCGCCGGTAGCTTTTCTCACTGGGCGTGGCCCTAATGGCCGAGCATGCCATTGGCACATGCCAACACGCCGCTGGTAGCTTTTCTCACCATGGCGTGGCCCTAATGACCGAGCATGCCATTGGCACATGCCAACACGCTCGTTGGTAGCTTTTCTCACCGGGCGTGGCCCATGGCCGAGCATGCCATTGGCACATGCCAACACGCTCGTTGGTAACTTTTCTCACCAGGGCTTGGCCCTAATGGCCGAGCATGCCATTGGCACATGCCAACACGCTCGTTGGTAGCTTTTCTCACCGGGCGTGGCCCTAATGGCCGAGCATGCCATTGGCACATGCCAACACGCTCGCCGGTAGCTTTTCCGACCAGTGTCGTGACCCAAATTGGCCACGCATGCCATTGGCACATGCCAACACGCATCGTTGGTAGCTTTTCCTACTGGCCGTGACCAAGTTGGCCACGCATGCCATTGGCACATGCCAACACGCATCGCCGGTAGCTTTTCCTACCAGTGTCGTGACCAAGTTGGCCACGCATGCCATCGGCACATGCCAACACGTTCGCTCGGTAGCTTTTCTTACTGTGCCGTGACCCAAATTGGCCACGCATGCCATTGGCACATGCCAACACGCTCGCTGGTAGCTTTTCCTACCAGGACGCAAACCCAAATTGGCCATGCATGCCATTGGCACATGCTAACACGCTCGCTGGTAGCTTTTCCTACCAGGACGCAAACCCAAATTGGCCACGCAATCCATTGGCACATGCCAACACGCTCGCTGGTAGCTTTTCCTACCAAGTCGTGACCCAAATTGGCCACGCATGCCATTGGCACATGCCAACATGCATCGTTGGTAGCTTTTCTTACCAGGACGTAGCCCTAATGGCCGAGCATGCCATTGACACATGCCAAACACGCACGCTGGTAGCCTAACTTGCAAGCCGTGCAACCTAAGCCAACTTGGCTGTACGTGCCATTGACACATGCTAAAACCCACGCAGGTTGCCTAACTTGCAAACCGTGCAACCTACCACCAAGGTATTCCGCACACGCCATTGGCACATGCCAAACACGCCACTAGCAGCTCTGGCATTGCCACTAACACTCAACGTACAACCTACCACCAAGGCATTGGCACATTCCACACACGCCACTAGCAGCTCTGGCATTGCCACTTGCACTCAAGGTGCAACCCGCAATAAAGGAATTCCGTACATGCCATTGGCACATGCCACACGCGCCACTTGCACTCAAGGTGCAAACAACACTCGAGACATCAACACAAACTCTGGATGCTTTCCAGGGTCTTGGTTTGGCGGTCACAAAGATGCGGCGTACACTACGCTCACATTAAGAAAGCGTGAATAGGAATAAAGCGGTCAAATAAATGAGGAAATAATGGTGAAAACGTTTTCACCCATAAACACCATGCGGTTACCACCTCCTCCCATTATTTCACCCTTTACTCTCTTCCTTCATGAGGCCATGGTGCGTTTCAACCTCGACTTGTATAAATAGGTCTTACCTATTTCCACCGGACAACAAGTCTCGGTCGGGAGGAAAAATACAACACTCTCGGAAAAAGGCAACTTTGCAAGCTCTCCAAAAAAGCTTTCATCTCTTGCAAGCTTCCTAAGCTTTCACTTTTGATACAAGTCGAGACACTACTCTCTGTAATTATTCTGGTCTCAACACCTTTCTTTGCTTCCCTCCCCAAATCAACCCTTCTCCTCCACTTTGTGACCGAAGCAAGTCCGGAACGACCATTTCTTGGTTTAGGCCGGACTTGTCAGTTGATCTCTCGAATCTAGAAAGTGCTCACGTGCAGCACATTTGTTTAGGGTTTAAACCAGTTTCTCACTCACTTACCGAATTTACCAAAATCGGCGGAAACGATTTTTACCCATAAACAATTGTATCTCACCTCATATTTTCCACCAAATAGGCACGGGAAATTCAATCCTGACCAACTCAAATTGGATTCCGGACCACCCACCTTTAACCCAAAACCAGTGCAAAATTTTCCTTTAGTAGTGAGATCTTATAGACTCAAGTTCAAACTCTTGGAACCATGACCGATTGTCTCAATTACCACAATCGGCTATACTCAGGATCGTTAACATTCATCTCCCTCAAGATGGTCCACCCGACAAAATTATTTGGCCTTACACAATATCTGGGAAATACACAGTTAGCTCAGGATACCGTATGCTCACCCAACAGTCCACTGCAACCCACCCTACAAATCAGCTACAACCCTCAACTCACATCTGGACACTAAAATTCCCCCCAAAAATACAGCTTTTCTTGTGGAAAGCTATCAATGAAGGCTTACCTACCTTCACTCTATTATATAAAATTCACCTTACTACCTCCGACCTATGTCCTAGATGTAACTTATCTCCAGAAACAGCTGAACATATCCTTCTCACCTGCCAATTCGCCAAAGAAGTATGAAACCTTATTTTCAACCATCATGAAGCAGAGCCTGGCTTTCAACACCAAAGGCCTCAACCGTTCACTCCATCAACCACCGTCAACCAAATACTACAGCTCAAACAATCTACAACCGCAACAACCTCCTTTTGCTTCATCTTGTGGGCACTTTGGTTGGATAGGAATGAGCTGGTTTATGGACGAAAACATAAATCGCCTCTTCCGATATAGTCTAATTAGCAAACCACATGCACCAAGAATACAATTGGGCAAATTCAGTGTTACCTCCACCCCTGTCAGGCATGAATGCTACAACACCTACCACTTCATCACTCCGGATGACAAGAAATATTCAGGTTGGATGGAAACCGCCGGAACCGCATTGGATCAAAATCAACACGGATGGAGCTGCCAGCGGTCATTCGGGACCCGTGGGAGGTGGTTTTATTTGTAGAGACTCGACAACCTCGGTCATTGTTGCAATGGCCTAACCGTTAGGAATCACAACAGCGCTACTAGCAGAGACATGGGCACTCCTAATGGCCTTAAGAACGGTCACGCTGTACCAATGGACTAAAATATACATTGAATCAGATTCGCAGACATTAGTTCATTTCATCAACAAAATGGTTGATACTCCATGGTACCCGAGAGACATGCTTGCTTGAGATCACCAAAAGATTGTAAGAAATTCCCATTACAAAAAATTTCACATTTACAGGGAAGAAAATCTGGCAGCGGACTCTCTTGCTAATCATGCGGCAGACAATAGTCAACGGGGAGTATTGCACACTAAAATATGGGAGTACACGGTTCCTATTTTTTGAAACAAAGCTGTATTAAATGACAAAGATGGGAGCAACATTCCCACGTGTAATTCCACTTTAATTTTATTAATACAAGTTCATGCTTCAAAAAAAAAAATCTTATAGAACACTTACTTCGGATACGATTTTGTGGCATATTTTTGTGACCGTGCAAAATTGGGGTGTCTACAGTTGCCCCTCTTTGGCAGAGATTTGCGTGCAAGTGAATGCCAAAGACATACACATCTATTTTGCACTTTAACACGATAACAAATATTTTGTTGGATTCCTCATTTAAAAATTACCCGGAATGACACTAGAAAGTTCACCCGGATTATTTCTAAGTATGTTAATTTTGCACAAGTACATATCCTCATGATAGAAATCACGACAAAGCGATACTCGTGCCATACCAGCTATTGAAAATAGTCGACTCTTTATTTATTTACAATGATTCATAATGCTACTTCATCTCGATTGCAATGTCTTAGTAGAATCTCCTTAATCTTAACGATTTTGTTCAAAATGATTATATCATCTTGGGTCCGTTTACGATCCATTAGAAGCTTGGGATATACGAATTTCCTATGCATTCTTGATTGCCACAATCCTTATGAAGAAAGTACACTTTCACTTACACTTCTTCTTTGAGCTTTGCGTCCAAAATCTGAGGAACCCCCGTAATGGATGACCTTGAAAAGGATCTATTAGTAGCATATGTTCCTAATAAATACTAATTAATCCTAATGTTGGGGAGGTGGCCGAAAGTTTCTTTATTCCATTGTGTAAGGATGTTTGCGGTTGTGATGAGTTTGATCGATGATTGGTCGTCGGTTCATGATCGACGTAGTTTCCCGAGCTCCATTGACAATGTGGTATATATTAGGGTGAGATAACCATAGGTGCTCAAATTTATAATTCCTCTCATTTCTACGGTTTAAATGTTTGGTTCTAAGCGGTATAGGAGCATGGTCCGAAGCAATGCGTGGCGGGTGAGTGACAATTGCATGAGGATTGCTCGTACGCCATCTTTGGTTTGTCATGGCTCTGTCTAGTCGTTCCATGATGAAACAATCACCTTGTTAATGATTTGTCCACGTAAATGGGTCTCCATGAAAGCTGAGATCAATCAATCTTGTTTTGTCGATCATATTTAAAAAAGGTTGAGTTTGAGCATATGTTACCGGCCTACCTCCTTTCTTTTCCGATGGTAGGATAACTTCATTGAAATCTCCAATCAATACCCACGGCAGTAACGAAGGTTGGAACACATTAGAGAAGTTATTCCATAAATCCCATCTGGCATCTGGGTGAGGTGGACCATACATTCCGGTACATAACCAAGGAAGAGCTGGAGGTTATGGTGTAACAAGCACGTGAATGTAGCTTTGAGAGTGGAGTAGTATTTGAACGTGAATTATGTTTTTCCACATTAGGCAGAGGCCACCTCTGTGTCCTATTCACGGGACGGTAAAGCAATTGTCAAACCTTAAGGTCCGCTGCACTGAGGTCATACGATGTTCAGTCACCAGAGTTTCTGAAAGGAACACAATATCCGGTCTATGCGATGACATGAGTCCACGCAACTGTTGGATCGTGGGGTCTTGGTTGATGCCTTGACAGTTCCACGCTAAAGTAGAGATGTTACTAGCCATAATTTACTTGAATGAAGAAATTATAACAGCCACAAAATAACTTTGCTTGTCTGCAAAACTTGAAGCGCCACAGCCTATTGGTATTGTAGCCCTCAAATAGTCTGAGTTGATCTTCTGTGTGTGCCGATAAATCCTTTGGTTGTTAGAAAGCCGCAGTAGAAGAGTCTGTAAAAGAGCCTGAGTTGAATCAGGGATCAAGGATGGTTTAGGGTCTCAAAAGCTCGTTGTACCAAATCTTGAGGAGCACAAAATGAATTATTTGAGGCCCAAAAGAGATAACGAGTAACAAGCCCACAAACAATTTACCAGTTACACACCAAACTACACTTATATTACAGACAACTCACACTATTACAAATCTTACAAATAGAAAGCAGACTTATTACAGAACTACTAAAACACTCACAACCAAAGTACAGAGCTATTGCAGACTATGACTTAGTACAAACACACTTAGTACATCCTATTAAAGTACAACCTATTACAATACTAGGGAGGCTGTTCTAGTTAAACACTAACTATATAACCCAAAAGGAAAGACATTGCAGGACAACAAAGTGAAAGACAAGAAAAACTTGAAATGCACCTAGCTAAGAAAGAAACTGATTAAAACTTACAGCAATCTAAAAGCAAACTTCCTAATAAACTGCACTAGTTTGATTAAAACTTAAAACAAACTTCCTAAAGAACTGACACTTAGCTAAGAAAGAAACTGACTATTAGGTTTGATCAAGAAAAAGAAACAGAAAACGTTCTAAGAGAGGTTGGCCAACCCAAAACAAACAAGCTTTATCATTTGATCTTCAAAGTATTTTTCCATCAAGCAGAACATTTAATAAGTATGATTAATTCTTCACAACTCTCTTGCCTTTGTAATCACCTGGAGTTGGTGTTTCTTGTTCTTCTTTGACCGAGTCCTTAGCTGCTAATGCTTGTTCTTCATATCCCAGTGATTCCCAAATTTCAGCAGGTACACTCTATGGCCTAACAGGTGGTGAACCTAGTGTAGCAGTGGTGGCAGCATGATATATGTCCACTAATAAAGTTGGATTATTTATCGCAAGATCCTGATATTGTTTTCTTCTCTTAGGATCGGGTTCACTATTCATCCATGCCCTGTAATCTTCAATTGTAGGCCAGAGGTGTTCTCTTGAAGAAGATGCAGCTGCAGAATCAAGATTTCCACCTGGGAACAAGTCCATTAGTATAAACACTTCTAAATTTTCATGGAAAAAAATTGTAGAGATAGTGGCTAGGGTTTGGTCTCTTGGCTGATGGGGTATGAGTTGGAACCCATGTGATTTCATAAGGTTTTGGATTGATAAATGGTTCAGAGGGGTTACACTCAATTTCATTCCATTGATGAGGGTTCACAACAAATATGGGTGAATTAGGTTTAAGAATCTTCATTGATGTCTCTTCATCCTCTTCAGGAAATATGGCTTCATTATAGTCTCTCATGCTCCTTTCAGAATGATTGGTATTGCTTGTGTTGCTTGTCTCTATCATTGGCAAACAAACCCAGTTCAACTTCTTGCCGGTGCACAGGTGGGTATAAAGCTGGTGAACATCTGCATCATCTGCCAAATTTCCCATGTAATCATCTTCTTGCCGGTGCACAGGTGGGTATAATAAAGCTGGTGGTTCTGGAAGTTGGTATCCCCGATGAATGAGATTCTGAGCATGATGATATTGTGCACAGCCTTCTTGTCTGTGACCTAATCTGCGGCAAAAACACAGAAGTTGTGTGGCAGGTCATGGTACTCAAAGGTAAGTGTGTTGAAGTCGCCTCTACCATTGTCTGCTAGAGTTTCTGCCCTTAAAGTATTAAAAAATGTTCATTGTAACTCTTACTGTCATAGCATATTCTCCATTGAATTCAAGTCTTGGTGGATCAAAAGCTATAATTTGGCCCATGTCATACACATACCCTCTGATATCATCAAAGTCTTCTAACTGTTCTAAGGTTAATCCTCTTATAGCGATATTAAGTTCTACATTGGTTAAGTGAATTTCACGGATTGGTTGTCCTTCATGCCATACACTCAACATAAAAGTATCATTCATAATAGCCCTTGACCCATGTCTAACAACTCTAGCAAATTCATGAAACAATTCAAATTTAATCAGATAGTATTCTATACCAGAATGCTTCACTGAGAAACCTCCTATGATTCTCCATATTCTTTTCTATGCACAATTAGATGCCATGCATTTACACCTTGTAAGGAAAAAAACCCTCCAATAATACAATGTTTCCAAAGATCATGTGGAACATTCAGTTGGTTATTTGGGTCTTGATTGAAATTCAAGTTCTTACCAGTGTCTAATCTCATGGAGTATTGAAGCATATTAATGAGATTTTCAAGATCACCATTCCAAACAGACGGCATGGTGTGAGGTGAAAAACTAAGCAGATGCAAGGTTGATATAACAATAAGGTTATCAAGTAAAAGGATGTATATTTAGAAGGTACTTCAAGGTATAGTATCGACCTCAGTTCTGTGACATGATATAAATAGGTATAGAACATGGTGAAGATAATTATGTGTAGGTGTGAAAGGCTAAACAAGAAATAAACCAGACAATGAAAAAACAGGGCATTAAGAATTTCCGACTTACAGAAGGTTCAGGGCAGTTGATGTGAAAAAAGATTGTCTAAGAGTTCAAAAGAAGGCATGTGTAAAGTACCTCCAGGTAGCTGGTTAGGAATTGTAGCAGCCAAAAATATATCCAATAGAAATAACCAATCTTCTGAGGATTCAATTTTGAGAAAAACCAATACGCAACGAAATCTAAAGAGTTGATTAGAAAACCCATTTGCTGTAAAGGAATTAAAAGACCATACCTAACCAGAAGATTTATTACTGCCTCAATTGTAGCAATTGATGTGAGTAGATATACACATATACTGATTGAAGCATACTGGTCTTCTGATATCAGCTATCAATTAAAGAGAGATGTATCAAATCGGGAATTGATGCCTGCCGCCATAGTAGACTTGAACCTTCAGGGAAGAACAAAAGGCAGAGATGTGTGTAAAGAAATATATGAAATTAGGTATGGATGTGAAGATTTATTTTGATTGATAGGTAGATTTATGCTTGGATGGGTTGGCCAAACCACAAATTAGCCAAGAACGGCTAGAGAAATCATTAGAAATTGAAATTGGGATTTAGGGTTTATTGAAAAAACTAGATAGAAAACGGGTTTAAGTGCCTAGCGAGATTGGGGTATACTCAGTTAATTGGGTATACCCAATTTTAAGTGACATGTGCCCTACTATTGGGAGGTCAAATATAGTTTAAGTTACAATACTACCTTGCCTTTATCATTCTATTACCCTAATCGGTTTTTTTATTTTCATTTCATCTTCTTTCTTCTCTTCCTCTTCTCTTCCATAACCACACCGGCTCCTCCCCCACCACCACCACCAAAACTCGTCGATTAATTTGTTAACATCGTCGATTCGAAAACTCCGAGTAATCTTCATCAATGGAACCACCACGGCGGAAGGGAACTCGTATGAAAGACGCTAATAGAAAACCCAATGAGTATAACCACGGAATTGCAAGTTTGGTTCAAAAGAAAGTGAATAAAAAAAACCGTAGAAGAAGAAGAGATTGAACCCGCTCAAAACGAAGAAATGGTGCGATTAAGAAAGTAAGGGCCTACTTAAACTCACTCTAGTACTTCGATTTCATGTTTGCATGTCAAATTAGGTCGAGAAAAATCAAAATTACTTGAATTTGCGGTTATTTTCCGTGAGTTTAGTTTGAAGACCTTGTCGAGGATTTCATATTTAGTGTTCCACGGGATGCTCGTTGGTTGAATATCTTGCCGTGGTTTAGTTTTGTAATCGCTTTCACGGGGGTGGAAGTTATTCAACGTAAAATCTTGCTGCGCTTTTTTTTAAAGTCGGGTGGTTATAAACTTTTAACTTGCCTAGTGGATTTGATTTTAGCATCTTGATGCCTTGAATTATAAAGGTCCGAATGGTATGTAAATAATACCACGCCTCGTTATGTTAGCCAGTGTTATTTTTATTATAGACGTTGCGAATTTTGTAGTTGAAAACCCGAGTCATAGTTGTTAAAAACCGGCAGGTTATTGGAATAAAACCCTCCCGACCCTTGTTTAGTAGGCTTCTTTGTTTAGATATCGACCCTTCCGAGCCTTAGTCCGGAATGGTTATATATGTTGAGCTTTCCGACTTATAGTTTTTTTCTTAATTGTTCTTGTTCGGGTTGCAAAAGGCAAACAAGAAAGCTCAAAGCTCTTAGTCCTCCTTCAAGACCTCCTCGTGTTGGTGAAAAACTCTTGACTTCAAGACATCGAGGGGCATACGTTGTGGCGGGAACGACAAAGATCCATATACTTAGAATGATGATTATCAACCACCATCGGAACCCAATGATTCAGACGAGACTCGGATAAAGACCAATCAATTCCATCTGGTAGAAGAGGTGACGATGATGATGGTGATGAAAGAAATCCATTCTTGGAGGAGGTAAAAATGATGATGATGATGGTGATCAAGACATGCCTAATGTTGTAGGAGGTAATGATGATGGTAATGGTAATGGAGATCAAGGTAAGGATATTCAGGATGAAATTGTTGAAGAGGCAGAGGAACAAGAAGAAGAAGAAGAAGTTGGGGAACAAACCCAAGCTGCAAGTACTAGTGCAACCGGGAAGAAGAAAAGGGTTATCACTAAACCAACTAATTCCCACATGCCTCCCTCTGAATTCAAGGTTAAATTGAAACCAAACGAGCTTCCCCGGGGGACCCCAGAAGATGGTGGACATGTTCTTTTTGGCTACAAAGACTCATGGGCATGTGAAATCCAAAATACTATCCTAAGTAATCTCAATCCGTCTTTGTTTTTTATTTAAGTGTGTAACTATCTTAAATTTGTGTCAAGTGTTTGTATTTCTTTTCATTTTGTGTTTTTGGTATTTAGGATCACAAGCATGCCATCCGTCTGTTGAGGTGCCAAGGTTCATGTTCAAAGACTAAAAACCGGGACCTTGACAAGGAATGTGACGAGGTGCAAGCGATTGTCAAAAACTCGGGTTGTGGCCTGCGGTGGAGAGTTCAAATGTTGAGTATGATAGAGTTACTGGGTATCTGCATGCAGTGAGAGGTTCTACGGAGAGACCGATACAATGTTATTCCCATTCGGTGAGATGGCGATAACTCCCGATGATGCTCATCAAATTCTAGGCCTCTAGGTTGATGGAAAAGCAATTAGTGAGGGCTTCGATAATAACATTTCTTGGGAGGAAATCTTCAAATTGACCAAAACTTTGTTCGGTTAGAATCAGGTTGAGACAGAGTGTATGCTTGGGATGAAGGATGGTAATCTAAGCAAGAAGTTTAATCTGAAGAAGGCGAGGATACATTATCCGGGACCAAGGAAATCTATGATAAGGAAGAAAGGGTGGACTTGGTGCGAATCAATGCTACCGCGTCGACTTATCTCGCTCTACGTCCCGGGCAAATGTATCTTCCCGACGATTCAGGAAGCTTGGTCGACGCCGGTATTTGCAACTATTGGATCCCTTAGATAAGATGCATGAGTATTCTTGGGGTATGCTATGGGTCGCCTTCTTGAACAATGAGTTGACAAAGGCTTCAAGGGCACTCACTTCGCAAGTTAACGAAAACATATGTCTCTTCCAGTAATTGTATTGGCTAAATCATTTATATTTGCCAAATGCTTGTAATGTTTGATTCTTACTAAACTTTGTGTTTGCATAGGTTTGGATATATGAGCACTTCCCTACTTTGGTGAAAACCAACTCCCACGTCAAAGTGAATGAAAAGCTTGCGATTGATAAGCCAATAGCGCAAAGATACGGTTTTAAGGGTGCTCGGGAAAGGATATGCACGCAGTTTGCTTATTAACTTGTGAATCGCCTTGGAAAAATTGATCACGGATGAGGTAATATTTGATCCTTACCGAGATTCTAGAAATCAAGGTTTAATCCAAAGGAGAGATGATATTGCATTATACTACGGACCCTTGTTGTTCTCCCATGGATTTTCAATGTACGATCCACATCGGGTAATGCGACAATTGGGTTACGTCCAAGAAGAACCCCATTTCGATCTTGAACCGTTCTTTAAAGTGTTAAGGGAGGAGTGAAGCACGTCCCAAAAAACTATTATCGTCGCACGCTCCACCCCATTTCTACGACATTGGAACGGAAGACTTGGCCGTAAAGTCGATCTGAGTCTTTTGGACGAGGTGACCGAAGGTCATGAAGCTCGGGAGAGATACATGTCATGGTACTTGGGTTGGGCTCGTCCTACTTTGATTAGGGAAATGACGGTGAACAATTGGCTCATAAGAGGAAGATGGCATCGAATGACTCGAACAATTCCTAACTTCCTTGTAAGTATTTTGGAGTAGCTCTTCTTGTTTTAAGATTACATTATCGAATAATTCTATTAATTGTTTGTTGTTTAACCGAAAATAGAAGGGCATTTGAAGACCTTTGTGAAGCTGTTGTGTTGCGCGAAATAAAGAGGAGAGCCTTTGTCGATTGAAGAGCAAACCAAGCACATTCACTATGCTAGCAATCTTGACAATGTGGATACCTATGAAATGTTCAAGCAAGCTGATGCTGAAGTAAAGAGGGAAGAAAAGACCAGGAGGGAAGCACAAGCCAAGATGAATCTTTGACAAAAAGAGGGCTCGTAGTGGTCGTGGTGGTGAAGGTAGTAGTAGTCTTTGGTGTTCCTAAATGGGGCCGTGGTCGTGGTCTGCTCGTGGTGAATGAATCGTTTCCTAGTTATTTTCTTTATGTTGGGTTGGACAAATGTTAAGGTTAATGGTTGGACAAATGGTTTTTTTAAGGTTTATGGGACATGTTTTCTTATTTTGGACAACAAGTGTTTGATTTCTAATTGTTGAATGAAAGGTTTGTTTAGCTACGTAAAGTTTCAAGACAAATATCCGGCATGTTTTTTTTTAAGTTATATTGCCGAACAAATCACGCCCGGCAAGGTTTTGAAGTGTCAGACTGCCGGCCCTGACAGCAGAAAATGCTTGCATACCAGGGTCGGCAAGTGAGTCAGATCATTACCAAGCCGGCAAAGATACAGCCGGCAGTGTATTATGTTTTCGAAAACGCCTTGACAATTTGCTGAAAAAATACCTTCTCTTGATGCCTAAAACCATCATAACTCTGGCATGGTTTTAAATTTATACCCTGACGACCATATCATAGCCGACAGTCAAATTTCAAAATACATTGCCGGCGTATTGATAGAAGAAAATGATTTACTGATGCCTAAAACCATCATAACGCCGGCATGGTTTTAAATTTATACCCTGCCGACCATATCATAGCCAGTCAAATTTCAAAATACACTGATGGTAGGCCTGGAAAGATGTTTATATTAATGCCTACGAGTGATAACCGCAAGTGCACGGCGTCTACAATGTAGAACACAGCAAATACGGGTCGATCCACAGAGACTTGTGGTGCTTGGATTGATCTAAGGTTTGCTCTACTGATTTCTAGAAGGTAAGTAGCACAAATGTTGGGTTGTCGGGCGGAGGTTGAGTGACAGTGAACTAAGGTAAAAAGAAGGTTGTAACAAGATATAAGAAGACACTAGAGTGGTGAATCCACCTCTAATTCTCATACTCGAGGCAATGTAAGTCAAGTTATGATTTTGTGCCTTCATTTGAAGGTCTTGGCTAGAAGTTCATTAACTAGTTTTGCTACTCACACCCTAGTATGAGTGGTCTTCTTACGGTACCACTCATCACAGGCTTTGGTTCAATGGCTAACTACTAATCTTAATCATGTTATAACACAACAAAATCATACCAACACATACATGCTTCACATGAAAATCGGGGTTTCCTCAAACACCTGGAAAAGTAAATTAGAACATAACAAGACAATTAAAACACAAATAAATCTAAAGTGGTGCTGCAGCTGGCCAGGCATACCTTCAAACATCCACAGTTCCTCCATTTATACATGGAAACTCAAACCTAATTTATTTCAAAAACGAAATTAAAATAAAATACACTCTCACCCACGTCTCGACTCGTGTTCTCCTCATCAATCGGCTCGAGAACTCTACAATTTGCTTTCCCCCAAATTTGCTGAAACCCTAACCTAATTCTTTCTATTTCTCACTTAGCTTCTAGGGAAGAAGCTATGAGTGAAATAGAAAGAGACTAATCAGTTTGTTGATGGTTGTTGCGGGTGTGGCGGGGAGATGGAGGTGGTCTTTGGTGGTGGCTCGCTCGGGCGTGGTCGGGGAAGAAGGGGGATGGGTTCTGCAGGTTTTGGGTATGGGTGAAGAAAGAGAAGAGGAAAGAAGAAATGGTAGAGTTGGTCGAGAGGATAAGGGTATAGGGGACTTCGGTGTTGAGCAGGTTCAGAGAAAGATGATGTTCAGGCAGGAGCGACCATTGGATGCAGCGGGTAAGATCTGAACGGCTGAGGGGATATTGTTGTGTAGCGGGTGTATCAAGAGATGATGTGAGTGAGGGAGCGAGCGTTGGATGTGGGAGATAGGAATCTAACGGCTCAGGATGACCCGATGCGTACGTGCGCGATGCGTGAGCCGATGCGTGCGCGGGCTTTGGCTTTCTGCTCCATAGACGCTTGTCTCCAATTCTTTGCTCCTTTGGCTCCTCAATTTCTCCGAGCTTTATTTATTACCTAAAAACACAAAATTAATTAATACAAATATTTATTCTTGAAAACAAAGAAAATACGAGAATGGGGATAATATCGATTCTTGAGCACAAAAGATGAGTAAAATGCCAATAAAAGATGTATAAATATGCAATATTTGGCACTCATCAAATACCCCCAAACCCGAATTTTACTTGTCCTCAAGTGAAACAGAAATGAAGAAATCCTAACTATACCCCCCGTCGCAGGTCTCTCGAATGCATTTAGCGTATGCACTAAGCCTTTAAACCCCTAGGTGTCCCTAGTGGACGAGTTGTAGTCTCGTGAGGGTTTACTAGAGGTGTACCCACAAAACCTTCTCCAACTTCAGAGTGTAAAAGAGTCTCAAGCATCCAAGGAGCTATGAGTATATAGAGTTTCTCATGCTAGTAACGAGAAGTTAGAACTACCAAAGAACGCATTCTCATCCTTAAGTCTTTGAGCGAGAAGTAACAATACCATATGAAAGAATTCGGATTCGATTGTGATCATAAGCCTCGACTTCGCCTCACCATTAGGGTTTTATGATAATTGCACTCAAAAAGATCGCTTTTTTAGTCTCTCATGTGTGCAGGCGGGAATAAAGATAGAAATCCTGCACACGTTGTAGGTAAGAAGGATAACCTTCCGAAATAAAATCGAGACTCCACGAGGTGTGGACAAAAAGAATCTTTTTTATGATCTTTAAGAAAGGAAATCAACCATTAGCAAGGATGGGAGTACTCACTTACCTTCTCACCCGATCGGCAATTAATATCACTCTCTCAAAGCATTCATAGAAACGTCTTCAATCTTCGGTCTTCTGGTCTTCAAATGATGATGACGAACTTCGAACTTCACAAAAACTTGACAAACATTTTTTTTTTTTTTTTTTTTAACTTGGAATGAAAATAACAATAAAACAATAAGACTCAATTTTTTTACACTTGTCTTGATTTCACAAACTTCATTAATTCTCATCCTATTTTTCTTTTCTTTGTTGCACATAAACCTTGGACTATCTCAACTTTTCTTCAAATATTCTGATGATGCTCCACTTGCTGACGATGATGTGTTTCTATGAATCTGTTGATGTTGTTGAGAGGGAGAGAGAGTGATGCTAATTGCAAATCGATATTTAGAAGGAGTTTTCATCTTTAGACGTCACCCTCATGATTGACAAAAATAGCACTCAAGAGATCAAAAGTAGTGCTGAAATTGGTGCGAAGTTGGGTAGCTCACCATTCCTACCCGGAATTGACGTGCGGTGACACACACTCTAACGACTTTTCTAGAAAGTTGCAAAAATTGAAGGTTGGTGCCTCACTTGATGTAAAATGGGTAGTCTCCACTATGGGTGATCACAATTCTACTACCGAATATCTAAACAGCACCTAATTAGCCCCTCGGTATGGTTAAATCCAACTTTAACGCTCTAATCAACTAAGAAACCCGATTGCGTTCTCCGGTACTTCCAAGTTACGTTATTTTGGTCGACTCTCTATGTAAACATAGCTAGAAGCATGCTAGTGACTCTAAAATCTCTAAAAGTTGGAGGTTTTTATTTGCAAAAAGTTTTGAAATGTTTTTTTTTTTTTTTTTTTTTTTTAATACTAAAAACTCTATATGCAAATGCACCCCCAAACCAAAATCAAACATTGTCCTCAATGTGTCAACAAATAATAAGAGTTCAAAAAGTCACATACCATGAGAACTATGCTGATAAGAGAAAAGGGAAGAGATTACCGGATGTCGGCGGGAGCAAGGGTAGAGCTTCATTAATCGAAGCTAGAATCCAACATTCTCGGTGGAGATCATATCGGATTAGCACAAAATATGCATAAGAAGACTCAACCGATTCAAGAAAAGAAAAAATTTAACAAGTCCCTCTTGGATTATATACAATGAAAATTCACCATATACTAACAATCTAAAGAGTTGAGGATCAACCCAATAGAAAATATATACAAACATCAACAGACCTTACACAAATATAATATGAGATTGCAAGTAAGATTGTGTATGAGAATGAGTTTCCCCAAACCTAAACTTGTGAACAGGTGTGTTTGAGAGCACAAAATCTTGCAATTTTAAAGGTACATCATGCAAAAGGTCTAACTCAAAATGAGTTTTGCTAAGAACAATGAGATATACACATTCCAACCGTGGTTCCTTAAAAGTGTTATACTTTGATGCAAAATAGTCCAGGAGGACTTGGGAAGCACAAAGCTCTAGGCCTAAGTTAGGCATTTTCGGAAAAGTTGGTTTTGCAATTTTGTTACAAACTACACCTAGGTTTGGTGGAGGAGTTTCAATCGTGCCTTAGGAGAGAGGTTAGGTACATCTAAGTTGTTTTCATGCATAAGATCATTTGCACCATCACATACTTTTCTAAGGTCGAAGAGGGTAAATCATGCTCACCGGCATAGAACAATTCATCAATCACCATGACATAATCATCGGAGCGGGCAACATATTGTGATATGGGCGGGGAATCGAGACACAACAATAATATCATGATCCAAAGAACATTAGTGTCAACGAGAAGATTCATCTTTTCCTAAATCACAAACAAGTTGTGTAGCATGCTCACATTCACTGAAGAATTTTACAAACCCAAGCTCGAATTAACATCACATATATGAATGTTAGAAGAAGTATCATTCATAGGGTTCACGAAGAGACGCCTAACGTCTCCGAACCCAAAAATTCCATCATATTTTCGGCATATACATGTTCTTCTAACATATCATGTTCATCATCATCATCATCATAACAAAAATTTATCTCCCATTCAAAATTTGAGCATTTCCGGTGCACTCATCTACCTCTAGATTAGGTTCATATTCGATGTATGATTGTGCAAAAGGTTCACTAGAGAAGGGATGCTCGTGCAATGCTTTCCATCCAAGTATATCATTGTTTTGCTCTATGAGCTCTTCCATTAGTGATTGCATACAAGGAGTTGGGGGAGTATAACATTGTTCAACTTCCCATGGTGATGGATGATGCATGTGTGTATGGTTGTCATGACTTTCCTAGGCTTGCCTAAACTCATGCAAAATGTAGTAGTTCTCAGCGGGGTGGTCTAAGCTACCACATAAGGTACAAGCATACATTTCATATTGCCTAGGGGGATTAGATTCGACAGTTGCTCATGTAATTGCCTTTTCTAAAGCAGATACTTGAGCTTCTAATGATCGAGAAGTGATGAGTGGGTGTGAGAAAAGTGTTCATTTTCAACCTTGTGGTGGATGATACATGTGCTCATAGTGATTAGGGTATGTGGAGTCGGGGCCACGAGAAGGCTCATAGTATTCCCTAAAATCACTATGGTATGTGGGGATTTCATCTTGTGAAGCATGCCCGTAAGCAAGCTCTCTAATGGATTTGTTTCCATCCCAGATGCAGACAAAATCCCGACATGGTCTAGCAACTCAAATAGCCTAGCACACATAAAACATGAATGACCAATGAAGTCTCCAAAACAGGGAAGCTAAGCCCAAGTGACGCAAATGCACAGCCCAAAGGTTATGCAAAGCCCAGTTGTTGTGGGCTCAGTTTTGGTTTCAATGGGTTTTGGTTTAAATGGGTTTTGGTTTATGTGGGCTTAAAGTTTGGTTTAAATGGGCTGCATTTTGGTTTAAGTGGGATTTGGTTTATTTGGGCTTTGGTTTTGTGTAGAGGAGCAGAGCCCAGTTTATATGCAAGCTCAGTGCACAGTGGGCTTCAAGGGTTGTGCAAAGACTAGTGGTATTGGGTTTCAGATTTGTGCAAAGCCCAGGTTATGTGTAAGTGCACACCCCGGTTGAAAGGCACAGCCCGGTGGTTGGGCTTCAACTGTTTAGGTGCGGCCCAGTTTACAGTTTGTGCAAAGAACAAATTTATGTGCGGCACGGGGTGTGCAGAAGCTGTTAGGTCAATTAGTTCAGTTGACAGCAACTAGAGATGCTAAGTTGCAGCTTTCAGCTATGCCCTGGACAGCACTTGTTATGTAGATTTCAACACGAGATTAAGCAAAACACAACATATGACATACCAATGCAAGTACATAGCAGTCGGTCGTGAAGGTCGGCAGCTCAAGTACAAAGTGGCCAGTTTACACAGCACAGATTATGTGTAGCTAAACTTAGCTTATGCACAGCACAGCACAAGTTTGGTGCACAGGGCAATGCATACAAGCAAGAACTTCAAAGATTGACACAAAGATTGCGATGCATAGATTCTCAAAATAAACACAAAGACGGCTCTAAGTGCGGCTCGGACACTGTGGGCTAGCTTTGCACAACACAGGTTTGAGAGCAGCTTATGCATTGGCAAGACAGAAATGGTGCACAGCACAGCCTAGCAGGTCACACCACAGGCTATGTGCTGGTTTTCACAGCACAGCTTACAACAGATGCAGTCAATGTATATTCAAATGTCACAGATCAAAAAGATTGTGTACACAAATGCAAGGATGCACTGAGTAGCTTATGCACAACTCGCACTGGTCAGGACTGAACAAGAAGATGAAAAACTATGTATGGTGCACATGGTCATACAAGTGAGGTGCTCATGCAAATTCAGTTGTTTATCAATTTACTCAGGTGTTACAGATCATACAGTTGCATACATTGGTTCATAGATGCACAATGACAGTTCCAAACTTTCCGGGGTTCATATTTCAAAGCACAATATGGATTTAGACTTCACGAGATGCGGCGATTAACCGGCAAATGAACAAGACCAACGGTTTCAACATGCTCGGGGTGTGTCAACCGGCTTGGTTGATATCAAATTTCGAGATCAAGCTCAATGATTTGTAAGGTAGATGGCTTAGCTCAATACTAGATGGTTTGACATGTCAAAGATGTTGTTTAAGGTTTCACGATCAAAAATGTGCAAAGATGCGGGGCGGGTTGAAGCTATGGGCAGATCACGGGGATGGCTTTTCAGCTAGCAACTACTGACCAAAAACTTGCGGCTTTAGGGGCTAGCAAGGTGACGGAAGGCTCACAAACTTAGTTGACACACTTGGTTTTCACAAAGGCTACGATCAAGGTTGACGAGTCAATCTGGATCGATTGACCTCAACCAATCCAAGTTGATTTCAAGAGGGTATTGCGGCAAACTTGGTTAACCAAGTTGCACACGACCTCACGGCTTGGGTGGAGGGTTGCACGGGTCAGCTTTGACAGGTTCATTCACATGCCCAAAGGTTCAGCACAAATCAACACACAAACATGATATAATTCCTGTATCACAGAGCCACTCACCTGAATTGCAGGGGTTGCTCAGGGCTTTGCAAAACTCAAGTTTTGCGCCTTTTCTTCTCCTCCTTGGGCTTGCTCGTGAGCATTTGAGTACCCGTTGCTCGAGAGGAGAAGATCGATTCTTAAAGCTTCACGGTTAAAGCAAGAAAGCATTAACCAGCAAGTTCAAAAGGTTTGCACAATGAAAGATGTGATATGCAGAGGTGATGGTTTGGGGTTTTGCAAATCTGTTGGATGATAATGTGCTGAGAGCTATGATTTAAGCAAACAGAACTATAGCAAGGACAGCAACCACTGCAAGTTCAGCTATCACAGATGATAAAAGAAAAGCTACAAAGATAAACTACAGATGATAGTTACACTAAACTAAAGCAATGCAATGATGCAGAGATATGCAAAGTTAAACTAAGCTATAGCTATAATGGCAGGAAACAAAAAGTTACGCTTGCTAAGATGCAATACAGATGCAAGAATGTAAAGGATGCAAGAAAAAGAAAAAGAAAAACTTTAGCTAAGTTATACTAAGACAGGGCATACAAATAACAATTCAAAATAACTATGTACAGGGGTGAAATGAACTCAGTAAAGGCAAGCAAATGATCGACGGGCACACGCCAAGTCCCGGCAACGAGCGCCAAAAACTTGGTAGGCCGGAAAGATGTTTATTTTATGGCCTACTTGTTAAACCGCAAGTGCACGGCGCTGTTGGAGGCGTGGCAAATACGGGTAGAACCACGAGAGACTTGTGGTGCTGTGTGTGATCTAAGGCTTCCTAACTTGAATTCTAAGAGTGACAGAACAATAAAGATTGAGTGTCGATGCGGCGAGGTTGAGTCAAGTGACTCTAAACTAAAGTTGTAAATAACGGTGACAATATGGGAAGTACCAGGGTGGTGAATTCACCACTTGACTCTATGCTAAGGTCATTCCACTAATGTTGTGTTCTTGTATCTTCCTAAGGATGATTCTAAGGAATAATGAATCACTAATCTCGTAATTCCCCCTAGTATAGAGTGTCTTATTACAGTACACTCTATCACAGGTTCCTTGGTCAATTAACTAAGCATTATTCATATCTCATTAAGCACATACATTCTTCCCTGAAAGTTTCACATGGAGAATTGGTTAATCTTTCACTCTAATTCCCCCCCTAGTATTGGCAGTCTTCTTACAAAGACAGACCAATCACAGAGAATTGGGTTAATCGGCTAACTAAACTCCTAAGTCTCATTAAGCACAATAATCACAACAACATCAATAAGAATTAATCAACATATTGTCTAGGGTTTCAACAACACCCTAGCAATTTACTTAGAACATGATAATAACAATTAAAACACAAAAATAAAACTAAGTTGCTGCTCTGGCTAGCCCAGGCATAAGGTTTTTCGCACACCCCTCAATTCTATTTATACATGCACAGAATTCCCCAAACTTCAAACCCTAATTTACTTTAAAATAAAAATTAAATGGAAACCTCTCACCCACGTCGCTCAATCCTCTGAATCGAGTGTCAGCTCTGTTCAATCGCCTCTGAGAACGCCATGCATCGACTGTGGTACAAACCCTAGCTTTCAATCATCTCAACCCTAGCTTCTAGGTTATGAGAGAAGCTAAAGGTGGAGATGGGTGAACCTAGGGTGGAGGAGAAGGTGGTTATGGTTGTGTTGTTGTCGGGGAAAAAGGATGGTGGTGGTCAAAGTGGTTTGTTGGTCGGGTGAAGGAGGTATGGGAGAGGAGATGGGCTCTGCAACTGTCGGTATGGAGAAGAAAGAGACGATGGAAGAAGAGAATAGGGTTTGGTCGAAGGGTATAGGGTAGGTGATTTTTGTTGTGAAACGGGTGCATCGGGGAAGATGAGGAGGCCGTAGCGACCGTTGGATGTGGGAAGGTGGAAGATCTCTCGGCTCGGGATACGGTGGTTTTGGTGTTGAGCGGGAGTACAAAAGATGATGTGTAGGAGCTGGAGCGAGCGTTGGATGTGGTGATAGCGATCTCAATGGCTCAGGGTGAACGGGCTCGGATCCGGGCTATGGGCTGGGTCTTGGATAGCTTGGGCCCAAGTCTTGTAGATGAGTTGCTACTTGTTGGGTTGCAAGCATTGCGCGCGTGAACTTTGGCTTTCTGCTCCATAGATGCTCGACTCCAATTCTTCGCTCTTTTGCCTCCTCTCGAATCTCCGGACTTTATTTCTTACCTAAAAATACAAAATTAATTAATACAAATATTTATTCTTGAAAACAAAGAAAATGCGGAATTTGGGATAATATCTCGATTTCTAAGCACAAAAGATGAGTAAAATGCCAATAAAAAGGTGTATAAATATGCAATATTTGGCACTCATCAACTGCCGGCGTATTGACAGAAGAAAATGATTTACTGATGCCCAAAACCATCATAACGCCGGCATAGTTATACACTTCTCACCCTGCTTGGAAATACTGGGTAGTCGGCATCTTGAGAAAAAACAATCTCGCCTAGGAAAATTCAAAATTCAAATTTTTGACAAGTACAATTTCATTGATTGACTTGTACTTGGGCACTATAACGGCCAAATTTGGGTACAATCCTATAAATACACTACTTCTCTCTACAAAACAACATACAAATAGTTCCATATACTATCCAAAGCTCATATCATCATACAATCCATCAAACTCACCCAATAGCTAAACAACAATGACTTCATTTGATTCAAATGAAGATTTGGCAATCACCAAAGCATGGTATGCGGAAAATCGACTTAGACGTCAATCCTCCGAAAGGGAGGATTCACAACCTTTTGGGCTAGGGTACACAACAAATTTAGCGGCGAGTTTGGTAATCGGAATGCAAGAAGTGTTCAACAAGTCCGTGAGAGGCACCTAGTATTCGAAAATGCGATACTTGCTTTTTGGCTCTCCAACCTCGGATTTTTAACACTCGCCCCTTCACCTTGTCCATTGCAGAATTTGTAAGCAATTTTGTGGTTTTATTTACACAACCCATGTTGTTTTATCTTCCAATGAAACACCACTAACATATGTAAGTTTGTTTTTGTTTTTGTAGCATGAAGTCGTGAAAGCGCTACTTGGAGGAAAAGGGGAAGCATTCGCTTTCGATGCAAGCTATCACTTCTTGCGAAAGAATCCCGAAGGATAACCCGGAATACTTGGATGTTGTATCGTCTTCGGATGAGGAAGATTGATGGCTTTAGAAGTTTTTGTATAGGTTTTGTGGGTAGACCTCTATGTAAACCCTCCGTCGACAAGGAGTTACGTTTTATGTTTCAATCAATGTAGTAACCAAAATTGCATGAATAAAGTGAATTAGATCTTCCGATATTCTGTTTTTTGTTTGGTATATGTAAATGTCGGCAGGGTTATAAATCCTTAACATGCCGGCTACACATACGTCGGCGCTGTCATAAATTATATGTATGCCGACTATATTATAGCCGCGTTATAGGAAATATTTACATGCGGCCGTAAGAAAGTCGGCATAATGTTCATTCAAAGACCCTTCCGGCCACAAAACGGTCGGCGTTTTCTTCATCCAAGGACCATGCCGGCTAAAATTGGTCGGCATTTTATTCAAACAAAGACCATGCCGGCTATATTATAGCCGACACCTTATTCAAACATATATCTTGCCGACCTTTGACATTTTTGAAAACCAAATTTTTTGATCGAAATCAAACTCATAAGACGGATTAAAGGTTTAATCTACTGGATTTTCATTTTCAAAATTTTAATTTAAACTCAATTAATTAACCTATCAGTTTTTAGTGTTAATTAAACAAGGGCATATTAGCCATTTTGAAAATATTTGGTTAAGGGGTCACCTTTTTTACTTCAAAATGACCCTATTTTGTCTCATTGGGTATACCCCAATTAATCTGGGTATACCCAAATCAAGCCAGGTTTAAGTGTGAGAGCGAAAAAAACACACCTCATTTCTTAAGTGTGCTATAAGATGAACTAGTCCGAACTCCGAAGTACGTAGCATGGTTGACGGGTATTAAGCCAGCTGGTCAGAAGTAGACAGGGCCCATGTAGTTAGAGAGCGACCACAAAATTTCAGTCGTTAGTGGACATTAGTTCATAGGAGATCCACTTAATTGTGCCATGTTAGCCCACGTACACACTTTCCAAATCCAAAAATGTTTTCATACCTTAAATGTTTAAGCCAAGACGTCCTCCCAAATGAAACAAAATGTCGACAATAAGACCAGCCGCCCAAATTTAGCTTTGTCTCCAAGATTTTCCATTTAACCTCAAATCTAGGTATTAATTGATATCTTTCATACTTATAGAAAATGACATAAAATATAATTTGAGATTTTTACTAAGAGGTAGATCCCCTCACACTTTGATTAATTTGGTTAGAATATTAGGTTTTCAATGTGAGTCATTTGATCGAAATTAAAAGGTTGTAGTTAATTGGAAAAAGCTATAAATAGAGAGTTATTTTCATGAGAAAGGGGAGGAAAATTTTATGGAAGAAAGGAGGAGTAGAGATTGAGCAAAAATACCTGGAGAAAGGTATTAGGACAAAAAATAACTTAGAAAAGAAAAGGCTGGTGTTCGGATACGATACGCGGCATCATTGTTGGATTCGTTTATTAAGCTAAATAACATTTCAATCATTTGTTTGCGAAAACAGGTTCGGTGTTCATCTGCCTCTTTCTTTTAGTTTATCAATCTGATTTCATGAGAAAGAATCATACGTATTGAACATGCGTAATATTGATTTTGAATAAAAATAATCTCTCCATATTTCATCATGTTCAGACTCACAATCTAGCTTACGTTTATTATTTAAGTATTCTTCATCAGTAGCAATATATCTCACATGCATTAGGCCATAAGTCGTTAGTTATTTTATTTTTAAGTTCACATCATCAATCATTCCATTCATCAGAACATACGACCCTGTAAGATGTTGGGATATATGTTTTAAAACATAAATTGATTTCCCATTAAAATTGTTTTAATACTCATAAAGTTTTTCATTAAAAAAATAAATTGTTTTAGTCATCAAAGTTTTGACCGTTTCATTTTTATGGGTATTAATTGTGTGAGTTATGGCATAATTAATTTTCATTAAACTCTTTGAAACCCTTTACTATAAATCAGATTTTGGTTGGAAAATTAAAGTAGAGTTGAATGTCTTTTATGTTGGTATTCCAAAGAGAAAAGAGTTTTGAGAAAGAAAACAATGTGTGAGCATCATTTGTTTTCTAGAGTGATTCTGAGCAAGAATGAAGTGTAGAAGTTTCACATCCTCTCACCGTGCAAGAGTGATTGTGTAAGAGATTGATCTCGGCTGTTTTATCATGGGGACGACGCGCCATTGAAGAACTGCTTGCACAAACTTGGGCAGAGCCGCGAAACGTCTTAAAGAAAGCGACTTAGTCCGCGACTCAGCCATAACATTTGTTTTGTGTTTGGTTTTTATTTTTTGTGCAGGCAATTCAGCAATTGTTCCAACAATTTTAAGTCGTTTTATTCTACCATGGATATAAAAAGAAAACAATTTCTCAAACACGATAAGTATTATTATTTAATTTGTTTTATAGAATTATATGAACGGTATAATTTTTCTTTAGCGATTTAGCATGATGCTTGGAATTAGGTTACTTGGTACCTAAAGCAGATTTATGTCCGATCTTGATGGACTAGGAATAACATAGTTAAATATCTTTCTTTATAAATATTTGACATAGAAAAATATTGTTCATGATAAACGAATGGTTTTAACATGTTGTAGAGTTTTATGTGCATCTCTTTAATGAAAATTAATTTGGTCTAGAAATTTTAGCTGGATATATTAGACATCACGAGGATAACCCACGTCAAATTTCAGAATTTTTTTAGTCCGAAAAGTATTTTTAAAGTGTTTTAGAAAACTTCAAGTACTTATCTGAAAATTGCCGATGAACAGAAATTTAGTCCTTGTTGAATTCATTTTTATGATCTTTGTGTTTATATTTTGGATTCGTGTATAACATGAAACTTGTAGATAAGGAACTTATCTTCAAAACCTATTTTGAAATTTTTCATTTGGATTTTTAGTTTGAGAGATGTGGTGGTTTTAAAATCGTTGTGTATGTTTTTCAAAAATAGGAGACATGATACTTGAGATTAGAGATTAGAGATGTAAGAAATTACTTTAAAAATCATGTTCTGATTCTAATACTTCATAATCTTGTTTTGGTAATGAAAAAGGAAGATTATAGTTAGCAATCAAACTAGTACACCACATATGTTTGATAAAATGCTTGATAGAGAGTTATAAATATATGATGTTATAACTATAGAACTTTGGATCTTTGATTGAAATTTAAGAGAAACTTGGAGTACTATATTTTAAGTGATTTTTAAGTGATTACGTCAGTGCATAACTAGCTTATGTTTGGTTTCAAATGCTCACATGTAAATGATTGTGACAGGTGAAGATTCACTTACTTGAGCAAGTTTTTATTTTCCAATGAAATAAAAATTGTGGGAGATTAATCGATGTGTGGAGCAATGGGGTTGCTGATTTCTTTGTTGGTGTGAAAAGAATGGACAATGGTTTATAACCAATTGAGCTTTAAAAGCAATTGAGGTATGTTTGATGAACTATTTGTAGTTATTGTAAATGACATTCTAAATTGAATAAGTTGATTGTTAAATGTTAGAATAAATTTTAGGGAAACAAGATATTGAGAATTATTGTGTATGAAAATAAACATGTGACTCATATAAGTTTTGAACTTATGAGATGGAATTTTATACGAACCCAAAACCGAAATAATTAGAAACCTAGTCAAAACAAATGTGAATATCAACTCTCACTAAGAAATGAACATAATATTGATTATGAGATTATTTGTTATTCTTGCACTGCATTGCAAGGATATCAAATGTTATTAACAACGCTTTTCAAGCTTAGTTAATGTGAACTATGGATACGGTGAGAGGTTGATATATATTGGTGTTTTGCACCATATTTGTTTTGATAGGTTATGGTTCAAAAGTTGAACCAAATCGTTTTGAAAGAAAGTAGCGTTGAGATATACTCACATCACTAGGACTTTCGGTATTGGTATAGCCTAAAAGTTTACTTTGGGTAGAACAATCTTGTTAAAGATGTATTTAGTTTCCAAGATGTTCAACTTGTTAATAACAAGATGTTCATATCTTGTTATAAACAAGAGTGAGATAAGAAATTTGTTGAATTTTATCATTGCACTACTACAAATGATATGTTATGGATAAAATGTTTGAATATAATATTGTAATTTTATCATCAGCAGCTCCTGACGTCATTGCCCAGTTTGCTACTGATCGTGCCTATTCTGGTGACGTGGTCGACGCTAGTTGGACGGAGCTGCTGATGAGGCAACGCCAGTGGATGGCACCTCCTTGACTTGACTTTTCACATGGGCTTCCATGTATGATGCTTGTGAGGCCTAGCTATTTAGTTTGTTGCACATGGGCTTGCACATAGAGTGCTTTTAGGGCCCAATTTGTCTATATTTGGCTAATATGAGGAGCATATTAGACCTAAGTTAGCCCATTTTTGGTGTAGAATATTACTTCAAACTATTAGGTCCGATTGGGAAAACCTTCGAATGGATGACAAATACTTTTGAAGAGTTTCATCTTAAAATCTCTGAGATAATTAATGCTTCTTTCTCTACTGGAAAGACTATCTCTGAAAAAGATATAGCATGCAAAATTCTCGGATCGTTACCATCTAGATACGATTCTAAGAAGCATGGAATCATAGAAGCAAATGATATTTCAACACTCTCACGAAGCACACTCGTTAGAAAGTTAAAGATATTTGATCATGAATCACAGTCTATTCAAGGTAAAGGAATCGCTTTTCAAGCTGTAAAAATTCCGAAAGCCCCAACGGAGAGGAATAGACAGATGAATGATTCAGATGAACAGATTGCTGAATATTCTGATGATAAAATTCAACAATCATTATCATTGATTACTAGACAGTTTCGAGATCTCTTAAAGAAAAGAAATAAGAGATTCATTAAGGATACCCATCGATCTTCTCGTCCACATGATCAAGTTCTGTTAAAAAGGATCATGAAGAAGATGATGACTATCGGCCATGATGCTTCAAGTGTAAAGGGTTTGGTCATATTGCTAAAGACTGTCCCAATCTTAAGAAATACACCGGAAGCAAGGCTTTGGCTGTAACTTTAGATGAGAGCTCGATTCATATGATTCTCAAGAAGAAAACAACTAATATTGCATTAATTGTCAATCTTATTTCTTCCTCCTCCATTAGTGATTTACCCATTTTAAAAATGGACATGTATTCCGATGTTATTAAATCACCTAATGGTAAAGGAAAAAATAAGACAAGATGCAAAAACTGTCTCAAAACAGAAATTGCTAAAACTGCGTAGGCAACCTAAGTCAATCTCAAGATACTTCGCTAGTTCGAGGTAACAAGAGGAGAATTTCTTATACGATGCTAGATCAAGGACACTCTGGTTGTTCAAAATTCCATAATGAGAGAAAGTCTCATACTAATACCACACGATCGGTATTAGAATTCTTTCCTCACCATGTGTGCCGAATTTTGAGTGAGGAAGAAGAAAAATCAAGGCACTTATGTGTAGATTATGGAAATAAAATCTAGTATTTGAAAAATATTTGATATATTCGTATTTATAGGAATATTATATTTTCGGAAGTATGAAAATTATAAAAAGATCCTTCTCTTTCTTTGGTCATTCCTTGTCCAACCATGAGTCCTGGATCCAACATCTTCTCTTTGTAAGATGCTAGATCGGAAAGATCAACTTAAGATTAAGTCCGGATCTTCTCTTGATATTAAGAGCAAAATCAAAAAGAGATTGGCTTAGCAATAAGGAAAGAGAGAATATGCTGAAGAAATATCATTGTATTGAAGCATTGACACACTTTTGTGTTCAATCAAAGACAGAATTACATGTTCTTGCAGAATCCTTCATGAAAATTTCTCACCTGTAAGAAATTTTGGTCAAGCAACAAGGTTATCTACTTGAAGAAATTCACAAGTCAAGATCAAAAGTAATAATCCACCTTCATTTAACACTTATATGAAGGATTGAGTTGCAAGGGAAATAGACATCAATTTTTGATTTCTTTCAATGATTGTAGTAGGTCTATTATGAATAAAACTATCTTATTTATGAATAAAGTTATTTGATTTATATAATTTTTCTTGTGATAGTTTATGTTTACATAGCCTGTGCTTGAATGCTTTATCTTATTGCTATGTATGTGTATGGAATGTTTGATTTCGGTTTTCTAACCTTGATATTTGATTTCATATGTTGCGAACCCTTATGGTTTGGGTGAATTTTTGGTTTAGCAGGATTAAGTTCTAGCCCATGTTGGTAGGCTTTATCAAAGGATCATGAGGGGTTCTGATTAAAACAATATGTGAAAAAGTCACAATATGTTGAATCGTTTGGTTTAGCATAAAAGCATATGTGTTTCACAGTTTTCAACTTTTGCTTGCAATAGTTAAAACCGGTTTTCAACCTTTCTCTGGTAAAGGTTGGTTGTTGTTATTCTTTTGTTTTTCACGAATTTGTTAGTTGATCGTTTTCCTGTTTAAGAAAAGCCTGAGTTTATTGCGTATATTTATTGCTTTTGCTTAACAAAATTTCGGTACAATTGATGTTTAATTCCATTATTTGTGTATGGATGTATGTGTGATTCAATTGTTTCTGGTTAAGAAAAACTATTATTATTTTGCTTTATTGTGTGGTATCAATTGTTTAGGCTTACAAAATTTCGGTGCAATTGCGATGCTTTAATGTCTATGTTGTTTCAATTCCTTTCGGTTGAGGTGAATAATTATGCAAGTTGATTTATTTGGTTTGTATGAATTATTTATGGCTTAACGAAAGAAAAGGTTTACGGGATGAATTGTTTAGTCCAATTCGATTTAGGATAAGAAAAACTAAGTTAATTCTGATCTTAGTAAGACTTATCAAAGTGGAGGTTTCGGTTATTCAAGTCTAATCGAATGCCTTAACAAGGAATGCTAGTTAACTAACCTAGTACTTGTCTTGTTTAAAATTGAAAGGTCTACGTTATATGGATAATTAGAACCTGATGAGAAAAATAGAGTTATCTTTATTTTGGTCTTGTCGAACAAGCGATTGTATTTGTACAATCGGTTTAGCAAAAAGAACTAAGGTGCTTAGTCGATTTTTGGTTTGCTAAACTATTAGGGAAAATTGCTTTGGGCAATTGTTTCCTTGGTAACAACATATCAAAACACAATTACTTTGTAGTTTCGGTTTTGATAATTGTTATCAAAAATGGTGTGTGGAACCCTCGTGCTTAACTCTTATAGGTTTGCAAGACTATTTTGAGATTTGTAAGATCCTTTCGGTTTGTCCTTTATTTTTTTCATTTCTTTGTCATTTTGTGATAAAAAGGGGGAGAAATATATGGAGTAAACAATTGATACTAGTATTGATTGGTATCACTAAGGGAAAGGACATTGGTGCTTAAACATTTATCTAACGAAAAGAGTAAAGCATAGACTAAGGGAGAGTAGCATATCATATGATACTTGTAGTTATATGGACTACAAAGGAATAACAAAGACGTGCGGATTGAAAATCTACCTATCTTACCTTTAGGGGGAGTATTAGCTTTGTTATTATAGTGTCAAAAGTGGCCTTTATAGATTGAATGTATACATGTTATTGTGTTGTTGAATTTGGGAATCAAGTGTATGTGTAATGAATTCTTGTAATTTGTTTATCCATATGATGTAAGAGTTTTGTCACTAAAATTGACAAAGAGGGAGATTGTTAGAGCATAGCTCAGTTGAACCCACCAAGCGTTGGTATGTCAAGTTTGGTTGTCATATTTTAGTAAACCAAAACTCATTTAAAGAGTCGCTTGATTATGTACTAGAGTCAACTTCGCATAGGTTAGCTTGAAAGTATTAGGATATGAGACATTACAAGTATTGCGAAGACTTGAAGAAGTGAAGAAGTAAGGAGCTACAACGACAACATTATCCTTCCACTTGAGGTTAGTGATATTTGACTTGAACTGTTTCATTCCCTAACGTATCTTTCAAGTCGTGCATATTGAAAACATAACCGTGAAGCATGAATGAGTATACTCTAGTTAGACGTAGTATTAAGGAATACAATACCGAGTTTATTGCTTAACCGTTAAACTTTGTATATAAGACATCGACAAAATCGTTTGAATGCTATTGTGATTATGTATGGGTATGAGGTGAAGATTTCATCCTAGGAAACAATGTTTTACATTCGTATAAAGGAAGTAAATTCATGAACTTGTTTTATGAATCGAAAGGGAAATCGCTAGGCTTATTGGTATTGTGATTCATTGCATATCTTTTGAACTACCAATATGTGTGATTAGTATAACCGCTCATGACTTGTTTATGTTCTTAGTAAAACTATTCACAAGGCCTGACTTTTGTATTGGTATGACTTTTATTAGTGAAACAGATCTTAAGTAATCACCTGAGATGGTATGATCGATTTAGTGTTATTGGTATGACCAACTCTAGGCAAAGGGGAACCGATCCTATGAAGAGGTGTAACCGATCACAAAAGGGAATCGATCCTTGTAAGAGGTGCAACATATTTTTAGCAGATGGGGGAACCGATCCTATGAACATGTGCAACATGTTTTTAGTGAAAGGGGAACCGATCCTATGGACATGTGCAGCAAATACAAGTAGTTACCATAAGTATGTGGGGAACCGATCCTAGTACCTAGTCAATCAATTTTGGAAAGCTAGTGTGACTATGCACAGTACTCACATGGAGGTAGCACCGAAACTTGTTTTGGTAGAACCGTTAAACCCATGATTGGTGATTGAGTGTTCTTAATCAATCACGTAGTTCTTGAAAGTCGGATGAACCAATTTTAAACTTGTTTGGAAGTGTGGCAAATCGGTTTCAAGATTGTAAGTATGAAAGAGGACTTACAAAGTAATGATGTCGACATTCTTTGAACATGTGCAGTAACGCCTATCTTTTATGTTCAGAAAAATTCCTTAATAGCTAAAGGAAAATCCTGGATCGAAATATAAGTTGAGAATCTTTTAATTAAGGTTTTTAATTTTATTTTTGGAAAATGAAAATTGGTAATTTGCATTTACTAATTGGAGATTTTCTAAGAGATTTTCGGTCAATGTTTGGACAAAGCATTTCCAGGAATTATGGAAACCGAATCCGGAATATATTGCATATCTTGAGAATATTTTCGGTTTTGGAAATTCCTTGGTGTCCAAACTTCCTTGGTCTATAAATACCAAAGTTTGCATTTCTAGCAAACTAATCCTCAGAGCCAGTAAAACTACCTAGTTGTGTTGTTACTGGTGGAACCTCCTATTCAGAGAGGGAAGTAACCTAATTAGGCGAAATATCTTACGGTCGGTCAGTTTAAAGACTTCTTTGGGATTGAGAAGCTCTATTAGTACCGTTGGTGGGAAACTAGATAATTGCGGTTTATTATTAGTTTTCGATTGATTTGATTGACTAACAGTTGTTGAACTTTGATTGCACCTAGTTTGTTTATCCTTGAGAATCTTCTCTTCTGATATAAGATTCACTCAAACTAGATTGAAGTTTCGACGGGGATCTTTAGACTGTTTGTAGATCTAAAGACGTCTTGTGATAATCCATTGTTAACAGACTCCGTTATGTGCGTGATTGATCACAAGAGATTCAAGTTGATTGTATGTAGGTGTTTATTGAAAATCTAAGAAGATTTGAAGACAAAGAATACTTTGAAGATTTCTGATTTGGGTTCATAATCTTTGGTGTGCACAATACTTGTTTCGGTTAAAGAGGATCCAACTATAATCAGTTTATCCTTGTGGTAGATTGGATTGATTAGTTGAGTAGATCGGCATCAATACGATTCTTTGTGATTTTAAGCATTGATTTCAAAATCTAGACGATTACTTCGGTAATTGTTAGTAGATAGATCTAAGGACCTGACAAAGGAGTTTATTGAGATAAACGGAAGAGCCTTTTGTCGAACTCACATCACTTGGTTGAAAGAGTTGATACCAAACAGATTTGTTGTTCCTTTGATGTTTGGAATACGAACCAAAGAATTGTTCCAAGTACGTGACTTATTCATAAGTTGGAGGCGTGGGAATACTTTTAACTAGGTTAACTATAGGTTTAGTTGCTTGGTCTCAACAATACGAAGTTGGTTTGATTTTGTATAGCGGCTTAATCCTGAGAGTATTCAATTCTGGACAAGGTCCCGGGGTTTTTCTTCATTTGCGGTTTCCTCGTTAACAAAATCTTGCTGTGTCTTTTACTTTTCTATTTCCGCAATTATAATTGTTTTTATTATAATTAGAAGTAAAATACACAAACGTTAATTCCTATTTACTTGATAGTAATCCTATTGTGTTTGGTTAAGTCTGAACCTCTTATCAAGTAAACATACTTCGTTGTTATATTGTCTCGATCTCGTATCCATAGACGATCACACGAAGTGTGAACCGATTGGTTGTATTGTCTCGACTCAGTCCAATCACTTTCGGAGAAAGGACTTATATGTGGAAAAGTTTTAGATTGAGGTATATTTGGGTACCCTCGTCTTTTCAATGACAAAAAGTAAGAATAGATTGAAACTCAGAATTAGGTACGCACCTGCGGATGATTTGGTCAGAACCGTATTTCCACAAGTAGGGCTCATCCCACACATATTGCTTGGCTATTTTCTTAAGCTTAAGCTTTTGAAAATTAGACATTGTACTAGGTACTTGTCTTGTAACCACGTAGTTCACTATATCCGCGTACCAAGGTATTGAATCTTCAATTGAGAAAAGTTGTTCGTCTGGAAAACGATCTTGTGAAGGAAGTTCTTCTTCGGAAACAACAAGTCTACTAAGATGATCCGCAACAGTATTTTCAACACCTCTTTTATCCTTAATTTCGTAATCAAATTCTTGCAATAGTAGAATCCACCGTATAAGCCTTGGATTAGCTTCTTTCTTCTTTAATAGGTACCTAAGTGCTGCATGATCAGAATACACAACGACTTTTGAACCCACCAAATAGCATCTAAATTTTTCTAGTGCAAACACTATAGCCAAAAATTCTTTCTCGGTGGGAATAGTTGATTTGTGCATCGGGTCCTAGATGCATAATAAATCACATGCTTGTCTACTCTTTGACCCAAAACGGCTCCAACCGCATAGTCACTTGCATCACACATTAATTCAAATGGAAAATTCCAATCGGTGAATTGATAATTGGTGTAGTTGTTAACAACTCTTTTAATCTATCAAAGGCATCCTTGTACTCCTTGTTGAAGTCAAAAATAACCTTTTTTGAAATAATTTGCACATAGGCATTAAGATTTTGGAGAAATCCTTGATAAACCGCTGTAAAACTGCGCATGACCAAGAAACGAGCGAATTTCCCTCACCGAAGTGGGATATTGTAAGTTTCTTATTAAGTCTATCTTTGCTTTGTCAACTTCAAGCCCTCGAGAGGACACAATGTGACTATTCCATGGTTTACCATAAAATGGCATTTCTCCCAATTAAGAACAAGATTAGTGTCTATGCATCTTTTAAGCACAAGTTCAAGATTTTGTAAACAAATATCAAATGAATCACCATAAAAACTAAAATCATCCATAAATACCTCAATGATCGTTCCACGTAGTCGAGAAATATACTAACCATACACCTCGAAAAGTGGCAAAGCATTGCAAAGACCAAACGACATCCTTCTATAGGCAAACGTAACAAAAGAACAAGTAAAGGTAGTCTTCTCTTGATCCTCCAGTGCAATAAAAAACTGATTGTAGCCCGAATAACCGTCCAAAAAGCAATAATGTGAATGTCCAGCTAACCTCTCTAACATATGATCAATGAAAGGTAAAGGAAAGTGATCCTTTCGGGTTGCTGATGCGTGTCGTAACCACAACAAATTAATTAATACTTTACTACCTAATTAACAAGTAATATAGGGTAGTCAAGGTCGAGCACGAGATTCTAGTTGTAAAAATTGTCACGAAAGGGGGGTGTAAAAAGAAAAAGAAAATAAACAAAGCAATTAAAAGATAAAGTTGAAAGCAATAAGAGAGATGAGACCAAGGAATCCTTCTTCGTTACGAAACAATGAATCAAGTTATGTTCTCTTCTACTTGTTATTAGTCACAGATTATCACCAACCGTATGTAAAGCAGCTAGCTCAGTGCTAAACCCCTAAATCCCTTGTATCACCGGACACGGAAGTTCTCGACTAAGGATTCTATTTACCAAACCACCTAGTAGTAGCTCACTCTAGATGTAATTTAAATAAACGCATTAAGATTTATGAACTTATTAGGTTAATATTAGTAGTTAGACTCTTAGATCAAGGTCTACTTGCTAACGTTGTTTCTACACACAATTGCTCCACGGAATCCCTCCGCAAGGTCTCGTGTTTGCTACTTATGTAAAGAGTCAAGAAACGATTACTTATCCCCCTAACTTTCACTAGCTTTAGATTAAATCGACAAATCAATTTAGTTGGCCACCCAAACAATCTATCAATCAATCATGAATGTCTTTAAGATCATTCCTATTAGTAAAAACAAACGATAATCATGTGAAAAACTTCAAGATAGAATTGAAAACAAAAACTTAAATCATATGTTAAGAACTAGGAATTCATCCTCAATCAATAAAATTAGCTACTCATGTTAAAGAGTTCACACAAAAGAATAAGAAAAGAAAAGTGTTGTGTGCGTAGAGATGTGTAGAAGTTGTAGAAAACTTCTCTTTTATAGGCTTCAATATTCTCCAAATCTTCTAAGGAATAGAATCCTTTTCCTTTAGCAATTCAATTTCCAATTCCAAGCTTTTCTCAACTCTTCCACCTTCTCTTTCCAAATTTGAGTCCAATTCTCCATCCAATTTCAAGCCCAAGTCTTCACACCCATGAGAGAAGTCCATAGAAAATTCTGGAATTTTTGGCTCGCCGGAAAACTGGGATTATGGCCGGAATCCGGTCGGAATTATCGTCATGGCAACTTTGAAATTCACTGCCGGCCACTGGAATCTTTGGCGGAATATTCCGTCGATCTACCGGTTAGGACTAACGGTCAAACAGTCAACCGTCACCAACCGTTGGTCGGCGGGTCAAGGGAGGGGAATGAGTCGGCCAGTGAGTCACCGCTTAGTTAGGCTGAATAGTCTTACTCACCTGAGTGGATCGTCCGGATCACCGAGTCGGATCGGATTACGAGTTGACTCGCCCGGAAAATATCCGTAGAGTTACGTTGATTTATATGACTTCCCAGGCCAAATTCCAGGCCGATCTTTTGCTCATTCCCTGCTAAGAAACCTAACATACATCTAGTTTATCATTCATTCATCAACAGAGTTGAGTGTTATTTCTGTGTATAGCTGAATCACCGGTTTGAGCAGCAACATCACTATTCAACCACCAACAGCATCACTTCTTGGCTCAAGCAGCACCGATCCTCCAATCTACCACAACCATCACCAAATTCATTGGCAATTGCCATCGGCTCAATCTTATCGGCAAAATAATCCATTCCTGCACTTGAGTTTTCCACCATTGCCATTCCTATACCATCAGAACTACCACACCAGTTGCTCACTAACCCATTCAGTGCAACACCACAGACAACAGTCATACAATTCCATTATTACAAACCCAAGAACATCCAGGACAACATGACCACCAACACTTCCATCCGTTCGTAGCTTCAATAGCACCAAACCCAACTCGCTCAATTACAGATCGAATCCTAGCTCAATTAACAATTTCGATCCCCCGAGACCCAACAATTCCTTCATATCGTGCATCACCCACGATCAAACTCCACATCAAAACACTTCTTCCCGTGTAGAATAACGACTCAAATCAAGCTCGATTCCCCGAGTTCTTAAAACCCATTTTCCGACTCGATTCAACGGCAACATCTCCCCTAACTCTATTTCAACCCATACGAACTTCAATTTCTACTCATTTTCTTCCGATCTGCCTCAAAACCACCGCCAATTTCTAATCAATTCGAACCCATCTTTGCGGCTCAAGTTTAATCTTCTAAGAACATTACAAAGACCACACGATCTACTTATCTCAATTCTCGAGAAGAACCCGGACTTCCAATATCATACGAACTCAATTCTTACCCTTTCTCTCTCTCGATTTCAATCAAACCCCTTCTCTTTCTTCTCTGAATTTTTAGTTTCTCGGCTTATGAAGCAGCAGCCGCTGCTCTTCAGGTGTGGAGATGATTGAGAGTTCTTAATTCTAGGGTTATGTAAAGATTTGGGATTGAGACGCCCAAGTAAGAACCACCCCCCTGATGGGTGCCTATATCATATGGTTGCTTTGATAAGGGCTAGCCTCAAGTGTCCAGCCCCTTATCCTCAGCTGGTCCGTATTTAGTACTTCTTCAAATTGGGTTGCCCCTTAACCTTGGCTGGGCTCCATATATCAATCGCCTGTAAAATGACCTTTTTGCCCTTTTGGCTAAAATTGGGTGTTTTCTTCTTCTTTTCCTCCGTGCGACTCCAAAGTAGCTACAAAACTCAAAACAAACGTAAAATACATAATTTACAAGAAAAATAGCAAAGAAAGCATAAACTACTAGATAGTAAATTAGGTGTATTCTACACCTATCAAATTCCCCACACTTAGACTTTGCTAGTCTTCGAGCAAATCAAACTAAAACTCACAACTTCAAAGCGTTCAAGCGTCCCAAGCATCCAAAAAGCTATGAGGACATAGAGTTTCGCATGCTAGTAATAAGAAGTTAGAAATACCAAAGAACATATTCTCATTCTTAAATGTTGAGTGGGAAATAACCACACCATAATGAGAGAACGCGTGTTTGAGAAACGATCAATAAGCATTTCGCCTCGACTTCGCCTCACCAAAAAGGATTTTATGATAATTGCACTCAAAAGACGGCTTTTTATGGTTCTCACATGTGTGCAGGTAGGAATGAAGAGAGAATTCCCGCAACACGTTGAATGGTGGGAAGGACAACTTCCGAAATATTTTTTTAAAACCCACATCTTTTAATATTTTGAAAAACCATTTTTCCGACGATCTCTAAGAAAGGAAATCAACCATTATTATCGAGGATGAGATTACTTACTTACCTTCACATCCGATCGCCAATTATGATAACACCACTCTCACGGCATCCAATAGAAACGTCTTCCGCTCCTCGTCTTGATCTTCTTGGTCTTCGGTTTCAACTATTGATGATAAACCCTTGAATTTCATAAATCCTTAACAATTTGTAACTCTTTTACCTTAAAACCTTGTTGCTTGAAACTTTCTTATAAATTTTCCTTCCCCACGGCTCATTAAATAAAAATAAGAACAAATATTTCTCTTGTTTTTTCTCTCTCTTTTTTTCTTTCTTTCCTTTTTTTTTTTTTTTTTCAAATTTTTTTTTTTTTTTTTTTTTTTTTTCTTGAAAACAAGAGAAATTAAATACAAAATAAACCATGGCCGTGGAAGAAGTATTTTACCGCTTGATTCTTCACAACTTGTATCGTCTTGAAATCATAAACTTCAAAAATTCTCACCTTTTAATTTTCTTCGCTTTCATGAATAAGTCTTCATACTTGGATATAAAATTACCTCATTGTATTGTAAGTCCTCAACATATATGTGAATTCCGCTCTTTGTATGTTGCTTTACTTGAATATGAAATTTGCTCTTTTTCTTGTTCCGTTGCTTATAAACCTTAAACTTTTCCAACTTTCCTTGTAGATTTTGATGTCGCTCCTTGTTGATGATGAATGTTTCTATGGATCCGTTGTTGTCGCGAGAGAGAATGGTGCTAACTGCAAATCGAACTACAAGAAGGAAGCTTTCATCTATAGACGTCATCCTTATGATTGACAAAATTAGCACTCAAGAGATCAAAGAGTAGTGCTTCTATTGGTGGGAGGTTGGGTAGCTCACCATTCTACCCGGAATTTACTTACGGTGACACACACTCAAAAGAAGCTCTTTAGTAGATGGAAGATTTCTGGTCGGTGCCTCTCATGATATGAATACGGGTAGTGTCCACTAATGATTGATCAGCAACTCTAATAACGCATTTCTCCCTGCACCAAATTCGCATCACCGGCATGATTAAATCCATTATTTAACACTCAAACAAGCAAGAAATCCGAATGTAGTTCTCTAACATTTCCAAGTTCAATTATGTCGGTCAAAATCTCTATGTAAACATACCTAGAAGCATGCTAGTGACTCTAAAATCTTTAAAAGTTGGAGTTTTTATGAAAAACTTTTTTTTTTTTTTTCAAATTTTTTTAATTTTTTTGTAATTTTTTTTTTAAATACATGCTTAACCACTCCCCCACACTTAAACCTTACATTGTCCTCAATGTAATTGAATCCTCCTAGTAAAGTCAAGGTGGGAAATTTTAACATGATAAGGAACAAGAAAAAGAAATAACAAAAATAAAAAGCAAAAGAAATACAAAACCTATGGGTTGCCTCCCATTAAGCGCTTGTTTTAAAGTCGACGGCCCGACTTGGCTCTTGTAAGATTCATTCCCCATATACTAACAATCGGAAAATTTGAGGATCCACCCATAATACTTGTTTTGCAAACAATAACTCCATACAAATATTAGCACAAGAAAACAATAGTGATGTTATCGCTCGATAGAAATTTCCCCCACACTTATTCTCGTCCACACTCGGAAGTGTATAAAGAACATAGAATTTTGGAACTTCCATGTATTCCTCTTGGCAAACCTGCATGGTGTTAGCATCAAGTGTTTCCAATGGTGGGTATTTAGAAACAAAATCATCCAAAAATACTTTCGAAGCACATACATTCAAACCAATAGGAGGTAAAGGAGAAGAATCAAGATGCAAAGGATTAGACAAACCTCGCACAATCTCTTGTATTATAGAATCCTCTTCATCCTTAAAAAATTCAAGTGAATTACTTACCTCTTGTATATCGTGGTCCTCTATTAAACCTTGCAACCATTCTTCGTCGTTTTCTACCTTAACCAAAGTCTTGGCATCATTAAAATCATTGGCAAGTTCAATTGGGTCTTCCACAAAATCAATAAATGTGGTTTCATCCTCTAGCATCATCTCTTCAACATTCTCATCATCGGAATCGGGCCATTCACTAAAATGATTCTCGTCGGTATAAATTGTAAGATCTTCTTGTGAGGGTGTTACTTCGTTTACAACAATAGGCAAGTGATATCCAAACTCCTCCTTTTGAATAGGTGAAGGATCGTTATTATGATCCGGAGTTGGAATAACTTCCTCATCGTTGCAACGTTCATACACTTCCGCGGACTCCCATCTTTCCCTAAGGAATTTTTCCAAGCACTAAATGCATCATCTTCAAGCTCTACCTTTTGAATAGGTGCTTGATCATTATTAAGATCAAGGCTCGAGTAAGCTACACCGGCGTCTTCAAAAGTCTCCAAAGGTTGGTCCTTTTCAACACAATCATCTTCATTTTCAGACTCACCATAAAAAGAATCTTCATCGGTTTCATTACCTTTATCTAGACGTCGTTTAAGTTCCATATGAATGGTCCTACTAATTTCTGCGACAAGCTCTTCCGAGTCCCCATCATCTTCCAATTTGTATAATTTACGTTTCGCAAGTTTCACGACGTTCACACGCTTACCACCGTTGATAGAGTTTCTAGATCGTATCTCCTCTTTTGGAAAAAGTGAAGGAAAAACACGATGAAGAGGAGTATATTCCAAATTCTCTGTCTGCACATTACTAGAAAACAAATTGTTAGATGCATAACTATCCTTCCATCCATGTGATTGTCCACTTACATACCCGTCATAAGGTTGTTGATATGTATGAGAATATCCATAAGGTTCTGTAGGAAATTGATCATAGCCAAAATATTGGTTTTGATTGTATCCTAAGGATGGTTGGAAGTTGTCATAATGTTGAGGTTGAAAACCGTATTGATTGTTGTAATATGCTTGCTCTTGTCCACCATACATGGATACCTGAAATAAGATTCTCAAAAACTTAAGTTAGATACGAAATAGAATCTAACAAAGCAAGAATAAAGCAAAAAGAAAAATAAAAACAACTAAAATCATCCGTTGCTCCTCGGCAACGGCGCCAAAATTTGATGCGTGTCGTAACCACAACAAATTAATTAATACTTTACTACCTAATTAACAAGTAATATAGGGTAGTCAAGGTCAATCCCACGAGGAGCACGAGATTCTAGTTGTAAAAATTGTCACGAAAGGGGGTGTAAAAAGAAAAAGAAAATAAACAAAGCAATTAAAAGATAAAGTTGAAAGCATTAAGAGAGATGAGACCAAGGAATCCTTCTTCGTTACTAAACAATGAATCAAGTTATGTTCTCTTCTACTTGTTATTAGTCACAGATTATCACCAACCGTAGGTAAAGCAGCTAGCTCGGTGCTAAACCCCTAAATCCCTTGTATCACATAGGACACGGAAGTTCTCGACTACCGATTCTATTTACCAAACCACCTAGTAGTAGCTCACTCTAGATGTAATTTAAATAAACGCATTAAGATTTATGAACTTATTAGGTTAATATTAGTAGTTAGACTCTTAGATCAAGGTCTACTTGCTAACGTTGTTTCTACACACAATTGCTCCACTAATCCCTCCGCAAGGTCTCGTGTTTGCTACTTATGTAAAGAGTCAAGAAACGATTACTTATCCCCTAACTTTCACTAGCTTTAGATTAAATCGACAAATCAATTTAGTTGGCCACCCAAACAATCTATCAATCAATCATGAATGTCTTTAAGATCATTCCTATTAGTAAAAACAAACGATAATCATGTGAAAAACTTCAAGATAGAATTGAAAACAAAACTTAAATCATATGTTAAGAACTAGGAATTCATCCTCAATCAATAAAATTAGCTACTCATGTTAAAGAGTTCACACAAAGAATAAGAAAAGAAAAGTGTTGTGTGCGTAGAGATGTGTAGAAGTTGTAGAAAACTTCTCTATTTATAGGCTTCAATATTCTCCAAATCTTCTAAGGAATAGAATCCTTTTCCTTTAGCAATTCAATTTCCAATTCCAAGCTTTTCTCAACTCTTCCACCTTCTCTTTCCAAATTTGAGTCCAATTCTCCATCCAATTTCAAGCCCAAGTCTTCACACCCATGAGAGAAGTCCATAGAAAATTCTCGAATTTTTGGCTCACGGAAAATCGGGATTGTGGCCGGAATCCGGCCGAACTGTCGTCGCCAAGCAACCCGAAATTCACTGCGGCCATCGGAATCTTTGGCGGAATATTCCGTCGGTCTACCGTTAGGACTAACGGTCAAACAGTCAACCGTCGATCAATCATAGTCGGCGGGTCAAGGGAGGGGAATGAGTCGGCGGTGAGTCGGTGCTAGTTAGTGAATAGTCTTACTCGGGCGAGCTGGATCATCTGGATCACTGAGCTGGATCGGTTCTGAGTTGACTCGCCAGAAGAAATATCCGGTCGAGTTCTGTTGATTTATATGACTTCCCAGGCCAAATTCCAGGCCGATCTTTTGCTCATTCCCTGCTAAGAAACCTAACATACATCTAGTTTATCATTCATTCATCAACAGAGTTGAGTGTTATTTCTGTGTATAGCTGAATCACCGGTTTGAGCGAAGAACATCACTATTCAACCACCAACAAGATCACTTCTTGGCTCAAGCGGCACCGAGATCCTCCAATCTACCACAACCATCACCAGCCTCATTGGCAATTGCCATCGGCTCAATCTTCTCAAAGAAAATAATCCATTCTCGCACTTGAGTTTTCCACCATTGTCATTCCTATACCATCAGAACTACCACACCAGTTGCTCACTAACCCATTCAGTGCAACACCACAGACAACAGTCATACAATTCCATTATTACAAACCCAAGAACATCCAGACAACAGCCACCAACACTTCCATCCGTTCGTAGCTTCAATAGCACCAAACCCAACTACTCGCTCAATTACGGATCGAATCCTAGCTCAATTAACAATTTCGATCCCCGAGACCCAACAATTCCTTCATATATGTGCATCACCCCGTAACGATCAAACTCCACATCAAAACACTTCTTCCTGTGTAGAATAACAGCTCAAATCAAGCTCGATTCCCTGAGTTCTTCAAACCCATTTTTCTGACTGATTCAACGGCAACATCTCCCTGAACTCTATTTCAACCCATACGAACTCCAATTTCTACTCATTTTCTTCCGATCTGCCTCAAAACCACTGCCAATTTCTAATCAATTCGAACCCATCTTTGCGGCTCAAGTTTAATCTTCTAAGAACATTACGTAACCACTGATCTACTTATCTCAATTAAGGAGAAGAACCCAAAGACTTCCAATATCATACGGAACTCAATTCTTACCCTTTCTCTCGATTTCAATCAAACCCCTTTCTCTTTCTTCTCTCGAATTTTTAGTTTCTCGGCTTATGAAGCAAAGCGGCGGCCGCTTCTTCAGTGTGGAGAGGATTGAGAGTTCTTAATTCTAGGGTTATGTAAAGATTTGGGATTGAGACGCCCAAGTAAGAACCACCCCCTGATGGGTGCCTAAATCAGGTGGTTGCTTTGATAAGGGCTAGCCTCAAGTGTCCAGCCCCTTATCCTCAGCCGGTCCGTATTTAGTACTTCTTCAAATTGGGTTGCCCCTTAACCTTGGCTGGGCTCCATATATCAATCGCCTGTAAAATGACCTTTTTGCCCTTTTGGCTCAAATTGGGTGTTTTCTTCTTCTTTTCCTCCGTGCGACTCCAAAGTAGCTACAAAACTCAAAACAAACGTAAAATACATAATTTACAAGAAAAATAGCAAAGAAAGCATAAACTACTAGATAGTAAATTAGGTGTATTCTACACCTATCGATTCTCGTATTAAGCTTTTTGTAGTCTATGCAAACTCTCCATCCAGTTTGAACTCTTGTAGGAACAAGTTCATCATCTTGATTTCTAGCAACGGTAACACCCGATTTCTTAGGCACCACTTGAACCGGGCTAACCCATTTGTTTGTCGAAATTGGGTAAATCACCCCCACACTTAGCAATTTTAGGATCTCTTTCTTCAAGACCTCCATCATTGGGGTTAAGCCTACGCGAGCATCGCGTACGGGCTTAAAATCATCTTCCATTATGATTTTATGCATGCACATGTATGGACAAATGCCTTTGATATCAGCAATTGTCCAACCAATAGCCGTTTTGTACTCTTTCAGAACCCTAAGTAGACGTACTTCTTGTATTGGGTGAGGTTCTTTGAAATAATCACCGGAAGTTCTTCTTTATCACCCAAGTACGCGTAATTTAGGTGGTCCGGAAGTGGCTTCAATTCTATTTTCGGTGCCTGCACAATACAAGGTAATGGAACCTCATTAGTTACGGTTAAAGAAATATAAGAAATATTACCCGTTTTTGCTTCTTGTAGTGCCGTTAAAGCACTACAAGTTCATTCAACGTCTAGGTTACCAAAAATCTCCACCATTTCTTTGTCTAATTCAACGTCTAGGTTCAGCTGTCCATGAACGTCCAAAGAAATGTTATTCCGTAACACAACTCCAAGTTCATCTTCACTATTCACATTTTTTGTGCCAACGAACCAATAACATCAATGGAGAAAGCAGAGTGAACATCACTAGGATAGCGCATGGTTTCAAAAATATTGAACCGTATGATATCCTTATCAAATTTCATAGTGAGTGCACCACTATCAACATCACTCTTCGTCTTTGCAGTCTTCATGAACGGCCTCCCAAGAAGTAACGAAGTAGATGAACAATTATCTCCATTGTGCATATCCACAATGTAGAAATAAACCGGAAAGATTAACTGATTCACTTGAACTAACACGTCCTCCACGACTCCCTTAGGATATATATTGGACTTTTTTGCTAATTGAATAGTAATCTTTGCCTCTTTTAAAGGTCCGAGATTCAAAGAATCATAAACATCGGCTGACATAACACTTATGGAAGCTCCCAAATCAAGCAAAGCACGCTCGAATCATCGGTTACCAATGGTAACAGGTACCGTGAAACCACCAGGATCTTCACACTTTGTAGGCATCTTCTTTAGTAACATAGCTGTAGCACTTTCTCCCACCTGAGTAATCTCATTAGCGATCAACCTATCTTTTCTTGTACACAAATCCTTCATAACCTTGGCATACAGTACGGTTCGATGGCCTCAATAAATGGAATGTTGATGGGTATCTTTCGAAAATGTCCATGATCTCCTTGTCTTGAGCTTGATTCTTCGACTTGGCAAAACGACTACGAAAAGGAGGTGGTATGGTAAAAGTGGGAATCGTGTCCTTAGGTTGGCCGTGAAAAGGCGAGGTACCCAAATATACCTCAAGCTAAATCTTCTCCTACCTATAAGTCTTTTTTTTCCGAAAGTGATTGTCTATGGACAAAGTCGTGATATTACAACTAATCGGTTCACACTTCGTGTGATCGTCTATGGATACGAGATCGAGACAATATAATAACGACGTATGTTACTTGATAAAAAGGTTCGGGCTTAACCAAACACAATAGGATTCACTTATCAAGTAAATAGGAATTAACGTTTGTGTAATTTACTTTAATTATAATAAAACAATTATAATGCGGAAATATAAAGTAAATGACACATCAAGATTTTTTTTAACGAGGAAACCGCAAATGCAGAAAAACCCCGGACCTTGTCCAGAATTGAATACTCTCAGATTAAGCCGCTACACTAAATTACGCCTAACTTCGTATAGTTGAGACCAAGCAACTAAACCTATAGTTCACCTAGTTTCGTCCCTCGTATTCCCACGCCTCCAACCTAAGTCACGTACTTGGAACAATTCCTTTGGTTCGTATTCCAAACAGTAAAGGAACAACAAATTTGTTTGGTATCAACTTTATTCAACCAAGTGATGTGAGTCGGACAAAGGCTCTTCCGTTTATCTTAACATAAACTCCTTCGTCGGGTCCTTAGATCTATCTTATATTCAATTACCGAAGTAATCGTTTAAGATTAAGCCAACAACACTATTAATCCAAAGTATTGTGTTGATGCCGATCTACTCAATTAATCAATCCAATCTATCACAAAGATAAACCGATTATTAATTGGATCCTGTTTTACCGAAACAAGTATTGTGCACACCAAAGATTATGAACCCACAAATCAGAAATCTTTAATATCTTCCTTGTCTTCAAATCTTCTTAGTCTTCAATAAACACCTGCACATAATCACTTGAATCTCTTGTGATCAATCACGCATGTAACGGAGTCTGTTAATAATGGATTATCACAAGATCGTCTTTAGAACTAACAACAAGTCTAAAGATCCATGTCGAAACTCGAACTAGTTTGAGTGAATATTATATCGAAGAGAAGATTCTCAAGCATAAATAAACTAGGTGCAATCAAAGTTCAACTACCGTTAGTCAATCAAATCAAAGAAAACAAAAGATAAACCGCAATTATCTAGTTTCCCACCAACGGTACTCGTAGAGCTTCTCAATCCCAAAGAAGACTTTAAACTGTGCGGCCGTAAGAGATTTCTCCTAATTATGTTACTCTCCTCTCCGAATAAAGGCTACACCGGAATAACACAACAAAGATGAAGTTTGTTGTTACTGAAGGATTAGTTTGCTAGAAAGGCAAACTTTAAGTATTTATAGACAAGGAAGTTTGGACACCAAGGAATTTCCAAAACCAAAATATTCTCAAGATATTCATTAAAGCACAAATTCGGTTTCCATAATTCATGGAAATGCTCTGTCCAAAAATAATGATCGAAATCTCTCGGAAAATCTCTAATTAGTAAATGTAGATTACTAATTCTTATTTCCCTACAAAATGAAGTTAAATACCTCAATTAAAAGATTCTTAACTTATTTATGTTTCGATCCTGGGATTCTCTTCCCTTAGCTATTAAGGAATAACTTTGAACAACTAAAGAAATAAACATTCATAGCACGTGTTCAAAGTATGTCGACATCTTAACTTTGTAAGTTCTCTTTCACACTTACAACCTTGAAACTGATTTGCCACACTTCCAAACAAGTTTAGAATTGGTTCATCTGACTTTCAAGAACCATGCGATTGATCAAATAACATTCAATCACAATCATAGGTTTAACGGTTCTACCAAAACAAGTTTCGGTTCTACCTTCCATGTGAGTACTGTGCACAGTTACACTAGCTTTCCAAAATTCGGTTGACTAGGTACTAGAATCGGTTCCCAACATATATATGGTATCTAACTTATATGTGTTGCACATGTCCATAGGATCGGTTCCCTTTGCCTAAAAACGTGTTGCACATGTTCATAGGATCGGTTCCCTTTCGCTATAAACCTTGATGCACCTCATACAAGGATCGTTTCCCCTTTGTGATGTCTACTGCACCTCTTACTAGGATCGGTTCCCCTTTCCCATATTTGGTCGGGCAAAAATCACAAACCCGATCATACCATCTCGGAGTTTAAGATCGGTTTCACTAATAAAAGTCATACCAATACATAAGTCGTGCCTTTGTGAATAGTTCTACCAAGAACACAACAAGTCGTGAACGGTTATACTCAATCACGCATACCGGTTGTTCATAAGATATGCAATGAATAACAAAACCAATAACGCTCACGATTTCCTTTTCGATTCACAAACAAGTTTATGAACTTACTTCCTTAGAACACATGTAAAACATTGTTCCCTAGGATGAAATCCTCACCTCATACCCATACATGATCACAATAGCATTCAAATGATTATGGCGGTGTCTTATCTACAAAGTTTAATAGTTAAGCAATAAACCTCGTATTGTATTCCTTAATACTATGTCTATCTAGAGTTCAAATATGCTTCAGCTTTTTGTTTTCAATAAGCACGACTTGAAAGATCCGTTAGGGAATGAAACAGTTCAAGTCAAATATAACTAACCTCAAGTGGAAGGATGATTGTTGTCGTTGTAGCTCCTTGCTTCTTCACATCTTCAAGTCTTCGCAATACTTGTAAAGTCTCATTATCCTAATACTTTCAAGCTAACCTATACGAATTTGACTCTAGTAAATAATCAAGCGACTCTTAACATGAGTTTTGATTCACTAAAATATGACAACCAAACTTGACATACCAACGCTTGGTGGGTTCAACCAAGTTATGCTCTAACAGGCCGTTTGAGGTTGGCTTTTCCTTTGGGACGGTTTACTCCTCTACTTCCTTTTCGATGTCATTACTAACCTCTTTTTGTTGATGTGGCTCTTCAGTTTGTCTCCCACTTCTTAGAGTTACTGCTTTAACATGCTCTCTTGGGTTCACAAAAGCTTGTGTTGGCAACTTTGTTGAAGCTTGCGCTTTCATTTAATTCATATCTGTCGCCATTTGCCCCATCTGAGTTTGTAAATCTCTAATAGCGTTATCAGTTTTCAACTGATTTTGATCAGACTTCTGTTGACTTTGTTGGAACATGGAGATGAGCATGTCAATCTTTGATTCTTCAGTTGGAGGTTTTTGTTGTTGTTGGAATTATTTCTGGAAACCACCTTGTCTCACATATAGATTATGAGATGCAGCTTGATTATTCGCATAACTAAAATTTGGGTAATCTTTCCAACCAGGATTATAAGTATTTGAGTATGGATCATACATTTGCCTTTGATTAGGAAATATATCATTCACCTCAGCATCATCTTCATATGTAGGAATAACTGCAGAAGCTATCCGTTGAACCATCTTTTCCACATTACCCATTCGTTGCTCAATATGCGATGAATCTCCAATTTCACTAACTCTTCTAACCACCGATGAATCTCTAGTATAAAATTGTTGCGTATTTGCAGCCATGCTTTCGATCAAATTAGTAGCCTCATCGATGGTTTTATTAGCCAATGCACCACTGCTAGCCGCATCAATTAAGTGTCTCTCATACGGTAGTAACCCCTCATAAAAGTGTGTGATTATAAGTTGTGGTGGTATCTGATGGTGTGGACAACTCGCCAACAATCTTTTGTACCTCTCCCAATAGTCGTACAAGGATTCTCCATTAATCTGCACAATTCCACTGATTTCCTTACGAATATTTGCATCTTTAGAAGCAGGAAAATACTTCTCTAAAAATAGCTTTTTCATTCCGGTCCATGTGGTAATACTTCCGGAAGGGAGATATTATAACCATGATTCTGCTTGGTCCGTTAATGAAAACGGAAAAGCTTGTAGAAAAGCTGTATCATCATCATCATCGCTCTTCTTCATACATCTTACTGTATTCTGGAACTGCTGCAGGTGTCGATTAGGATCTTCACCTGGTAGTCCCTTGAACTTTGGAACCCAATGAAGAAGATTTGATTTAAGTTCTACTGTGTCATTCAGAGTAATACGCAGGGGTTGAGAATCCAAACATGGGGATGTTAGATCTCTCAACGTATTTCTCTACGGAGGTGGAGGTGGAGGTGGAGGTGGAGGTGGTGCTCCGTCTACCATCTCTTCTGAATGAGGTTCTTGTTGAAACTGCTGACGTGATTGAAGTACCGTTCCTTTACGGTTTTGAATTCCGCACCTCTGGTAATCCCAATCTTTCGGTGCCAGAGATTAAGTACCTGAAACCAAAATCTAAAAAACGAAATTAAAAACTAAAAAGAAATCACTACAAACAAAATAAAACTAAAAAAAACAACTAAAGCTACCGACTGCTCCCCGGCAGCGGCGCCAAAATTTGGTGGGTGTCGTAGGCTCAACAAATTAATAATCTTATTTCCACATAATTAACTGGTAATATAATGGAAGTAAGGATCGTTCCCACGAAGAGCAGTGAGTTTTAGTTGTCAAAGTGTCACAAATGGGGGTTTTGTTTTACATTTTAAACAAAATAAATAATCAAAGCAAATAAATGTTGTATTGCAATCAATAGAGAGAGATATGATTGAGGAATCCTTCTTCGTTAATAAACCGTTAAAGAGTTACTATAATTGCCTACTCGCCGTTAATCATAGATTATCACCAACCATGGAATAACAACTAGATCAGTGTTATCCCCTAAATTCCTCATATCACCTGGATACTAAGTTCTCGCCTACCAAATTCTATTCACCCAAACCACCTAGTAGTAGATCACTCAAGGTGTAATTTAGTCGAATGATTTATCTTTTGTGAATTTATAGGTTGATCCTACTAGTTAGACTCTTAGATCAAGGTCCACTTTTTAGTGTTGTTTATACACACAATCGCTCCACAGAATCCCTCTGCAAGGTTTCGTGTTCTCTACTTGTGTAAATGTTATTCCACGATTACTTATATCCTAACTCAATACTAGCAATAGATTGAATTAACAAATCAATTTAGTTGGCCACCTAAACAATTTATCAATCAATCATAAATATTCATTATAGTATAAACAAACGATAATCATATGAAGAACTTCAAAGTAGATTAATATAATAACTCAAATCTTGTTTACAACTTAGAATCATCCTCAATCAATAGGTGTTTAGCTACTCATGGATGTAGAAACATCCATGATATACATATAAGAAAAGTTTAGAGATATCGTTACGATTGATGAATCGCTCCGAAACCCTAGCTTTGGCTCCGTGTGATGTTTCTCCTCTCTAAGACTTACAATTTCGTGATCTCTCGATGATATTTCATTCATGACCTAATACCTCTCTTTATAGGTTTACATTGCTTGGCCTTCACGTATTTAGTTCGGTTCAAGAACCTGACCCAAAAGTATGAAATAACGACCCCAAACGTGACCTTAGAGCAACTGCAGTGGTGCGAGTATACCCAAAGATCAAAGAGTAAAAAAAACGACTAAATTTTAGTTTAGTCCGTTGTGTGACGCAGTGGGGGCGAGTATATTTAGTCGAGCGGAGGTATAATCTTCGTTTGGTTGTGGAGCGGAGGTATAAAGTGCGTCCCGTTCAGGCGTTGATATAGTTTACGCCTGTTGTGGGGCGTTGGTAAAGATTACGCGGGTTATGGGGCGTTCATAAAGTTTACGCCGGGAGAAGGGGCGTACATATAATCAACGCCTGATGGGGCGAATGGGAGAATCAACGCATGAATGAGGCGTTGATATAAAGTCCGCTCAGCTTCACACACTTTTATTGTACGAGCGGGATTATGAGACTTTCCTAAACTATAAATTTACAGTACGTATGGTGGGACGGAAATCAACATATTATATATCGAAAAACATTTGCTCTAACGGGCAAAACTACATCATCAATGATCTACGGGTAATTTTTGCTGCTCTCAGCCATGTCAATTTAATATTGACGCCATTAGGACATGCACTAGTAACTAAAGATTGTCCTTTTTTGTCCTCCCAACTACAGCGACTTGAATTTTGCACATGGCATGGCCACTTGACCGCAATTCGATATTGTAGACACTCAACATTACGTGGACACTCACACTTGGTTAAGTAGTTTTCACTTACCCAATTAGTTGTAATCAAGGGATATTGGTTAAGTAGTTTTCACTTACTTTGTAGTGATTAAACTATTTTCTCAGAATTCGAAATGGGGCGGAGGTAATAAGTTCGCCTGGTTCCAGGCGTAAACTTTAAGTTCGCCTCATTGGGGCGGGGTGTATATCAACGCCCGATACCAGGCGTAAACTTCAGCAACGCTCCATCGGGCGTAGATTTCAGCTACGCCCCATAGTTTATATACACGCCTATTCGTGGGACGAAGATTATATGTGCGCTTCATGTCAACCGTAGACTATATAACCGCCCGTTGAGAAACGAAGATTATATCACCGCTCGACTAAATTTGGGTATGGTCTTTGGTCCAGACCAAATATAGTCTCGAATTTGGGTTTAGTCTGGGATTTGGTCGATGGTCCGTCCCGCTACGTCTGGTTCTTTTACCAAATAAATGGGTTTAGTCGCCCACTGCGGTTGCTCTTAGGCCTTCCAATGTATGCATACATGTTTTCTTACTTGTTAAGTATGCGTACAAGTACACATACTACAAAATCCAGCAGAAATTTTCGGAATTAAAGTATGCGTACCCGTTTGCATACTTTACTGTCTTCGGTATTCGATAAAAACTTATTTTGGCCACAACTTCTTCGTCCGAACTCGGAATGACCTCATTATTTTTGCATTATTTTTATCTTTCAATTCTCTTCAAGATGGTGATGACAAATCCTTAATTAGAATGAATTAATCTCGGTCTTTAGCCCTTCTCTTGATTTTGAGTGTTTTGCTCCTTTTCGTCGCACTTCTTGCACTTCTCTTGGACTTAGGCACTTGGATACTTGGAATACTTCTCTTCCTATATCTTTTCAGCACTTTGTAACTCCTTTTTGGATGATTCGTCTATTATAGACGAACAAGAGAAAACAAGAGTAATAATACGAAAATATGCAAGAATAATAGCTAAAACAAGTATGGAATGGACACTAAAATCATATGAATTATGCACTTATCACTTGCTTTCTTAATTTATGGTTTACAAGGTATGACTTTCTTAGTTCAGGTTTTCGGTGATTAAAATTTCTCCAATTCTATATGTCAAGGTCATCTTACGTGGAGGTCCTATTTATACCTTTTAGTTGTGGGTTATATACTGCATGGAAAAAAAATATATAAAGGTAAGACTTTTTAGCTTACTTTCATCTACAATCCTCAAGGTCTTTCCTAATACATTTTATATAAATTTGGAAATAAAAGATGGTGTAGACTTAAGACCCAAGGTTATGTAGAAAGTCTAATTTAGACTTTCTCCTTTACCCCCATTTAGCCATGTCATCTTTTTCTATGACCCTCACCTTTGCAATGGAGATGAAACTTTGGTGGAAAAAGGTCTTAAATCCTAGATGTCAAGCTAATTTAAGACCTTTACCCCTTCATTGAAGATGCTCTTAGTCACCGCATTAGAACCAAAGCCTAACGACTTACATAGTGAAGGTATGAATGAAGTTACCGTCATTGTGTTTTGATTCTAAAATTTATAAGAGAAATCTAAATATATATCAACGAGAATCATCTCAATGTCATTATTTTCTCAAAGTTCATTTTTCGATCAGGTTTGATTTTAAAAACCAACCGTAATCATGGCACTTCAAATGTTTGTCCAACTGATTTTACAGATAGGTTCGAGTTTATGAAACCGAAAATTATTTTCTTACGGTCCAAAAATTCAACAAGAAATGAGTACGGTAGAAGTTCCTAACCGTAAAATTATCTTACTATTGGAAACGTTAGCAAAAACCCATCCTCGGATCTCCACCGTGAAATATATAAAATTCGGATTCTCTATCATATAAGAATTTACCTACTCAAATTTCTCACTGGATTCACTTATTTTGGTTAGGTGAACCAAATTCTAAGGTTTTAAAAAATGCCCTTTTTTTCTTCTTTCTTTTTCCTTGTACTTCTTTCTCTTCCCTTCAAAAATCCAAAAACTTAATCTATTTTTGTATCTCTCACAAATAAATCAAGATCATTAATCTAATCTAATACTAGATTTCTAATTCAATCAAACGATTAACACTAACTAAATGAGGGTTGCTAAATTCTTTTAGAAAAGGGGTTTCTAAAATTACTAACTGGTGACCCATTTTTCCCCATTAGTGAAGCCCATATGTTGGCATACCATATGTTCTCTTACTATTTGATTTTCTACCCTGTTACTTTCTAATCTAGTTTTTCTTCCATATTAGTTTTTATTTTTCTGTTGTTCTTGAGATTTTGTAGGTTTTTTCTCCGGATCAATGGATGTTCATGCATGTATGTTTTGTGATCTATTCTTGAGAAGAAATCATGGCATATGTTCGTCCGTAGCCCTGATTTCTGAAGATCTTGAACCAACAACATCTTCTCCACCGATTCAAATCAGAAATGCATCCGCTGATGCTGGTGATGATAGGATTTCAAGTTTTTATGTTTTAGATTTAAGTGAATTTCATATATATTAAGGTGTTTCACTGATGTTGATTCTTGGATTTATTTATGTTTCAACTAGTTTTTCTAGTTTTAGGTTTTTAGCAACATGTTTTCAAAAGACTCCAGTGGCAACATATTCTAAGACACCGACAACTACACCAGTGGCACAAAAGACACCAGCAAAAAACATCTTTCCAGACAGATTTCGTTGAAGATCCAGACCGATTTCGTTTGATGATGACCGATTTTGGTTATCCCTACTACTGTCACTTTGACAAATGGGTGAATCTTTGGAATATTATATATCCGATCATTTGTTTTACTTTGTTTTTAGAAAAAAACCTTGTGAAATGGTTGGATCCTTGGGTCACTTAGTATCCAAACTAGGCCTTTTAAACTTGTTTTGCTACTTAGAAATTTAACATCTCCATTGATTGTAGGGGTGTTATATGATTTGGAGGAGTCACTTAGTATCTAAACTAGGCCTTTTAAACTTGTTTTGCTACTTAGAAATTTAACATCTTTATTGATCGCGGGGGGTGTTATATGATTTGGATGAGTTACTTAGTATCCAAACTAGGCCTAAATTAAGTTGTAAAATCAAGGTTTTATCTATTTTCATTGTTTAATATGTGGCGAATTCATATTTCTAATTCGAATTATACACGTACGTATATGATTCCGAATTACTACCGAATCACGAATTTTTTTGACCGACTTTAACTTTTACAAATTCAAATAATACTCGTACGTTTGTCGTGCCATCGGGTCCGACTTTTACATATTTAGAAGAAAAAAATAAAATAAAAAATAAAATAAAAAAATCTTGTGCGTGGTTCTTTCTTTCTAGTAAGAGAGTACCATTTCGAAGTTAGTTGGATTCTTCCCCTTTTTTCATTAGTCGTTCCAATCCTTAGGACGTGCATTTGGCACATCTTAGATACATGGAACAAAGAACTAGTGTTTAGCATCCCAAGTTTCAAGTCTAAAAAACAAAGAGGACGAGTTTCAAGTGGAACTCGAGTTGTTGTGCATTTCCATCATGTGCAGACTGTAATTAACAACTTAGCTAGGACGTTATGAGTCTCCCTCTCTGAGTAACATTTTCCAACTTGTCCTGGACATGGATTTTCATTCTTCTTAAATGGGCAGGTACGGATAGTGTAACACTCAAGGATTTTTACAATTTCAGGAGATAAGCATCTGAATTAGCACTACCCGTCAAATTATAGTAGTATTTGATTAATCACAATTCATGTAAAAATCAAATCAATTAAACATCAGTTAGGCACCATCAAAACTAAACTCATCGAGAAATTACTTACTTATATTTACATAAACTAATTAATCTCATCACATTTACAAAGAGGAAGAAAATAAAAAAAAAACCAGAAAATAAAAGAACTAATCGGCAACAAAATTAAGATCAAACTCGCGCAGTTGGAAATGGAAGTAACGGGAGATTTGATGATGAAGTTGAAGAGTAAGGCAAACGTCTGAGAATAAGAAATCTAACACGCCTTGGAAATGGAGCATCACGAAACACTGGTACCAATACTCTAGTGAGTATTTGTGTATACTCCTCTAACATCTCTGCCACAATCGCCACCAATATCATCTTCGCTAAAATGAGTATGAGACACCTTCTTCTTAAGATTGAATCGTTCTTTCTTTCTCACTCACAAAACCAGAGTCTGTTTCATTTCTTGAATTTCTTTGAGTTGTGTTTGTTAGGAGAAGACACGTGGTTTTTATAAGCCATTGCTAATTTGTCACGTACCCATTTCTTTTTTATGGTATTTTGTTTTCTTTTACGTTCTTATCCAAATCACATTAAATAAATAATGATCGAATCTTGAACGTTGTCGATCTATGTTTTAAAAAGTTTTAACCACAGAATTGGGGAAAGATATTTATTTATTTTATGTTATCTTCTCGGGGATTTAATGGTGAGAGTGAAAGCATGATGTACTATGGGGATTATCCAGTGGTTAGAATCGGACAACGTATTTTTTAGATTAAACGGCTGGACCATAGATTTGTTACACGGTTTTTATTATGAGTCAAAGAAATAGGAAAACCAGGGATGGTTTCGGTTGTCTCACTCACAGTTTCGGGCCTTTCGAGAAACTGCCGGAACAAGTATCACGTGTAAAATCAGATGGTTTGTTAAAGCAGAAGTTTTTTTTTTTTTTTTTTTATCAGAATTAAAGCAGAAGTCATGTGCTGAGGTTTGTGCAAAAAAGCAAAGAAGAACGGAGCTGCTGGCTGGGCATATACACCGGGTTCATATGGCTCTTTTTTACAATTTTATGGAGCGTAGAACAGGCAATCACTTATCTGATCAGATGGACTCCTCACTACTCTAGGTTTGATTTATGATGGTCCTGTTGAATTATTATGAGAGTTTGATTTCTTGTGTTTCTCATATATTATTTTATATAAGCTGTAAACCATATGGCATGGCGGAGCCAAGAATTATGGGATGGGTGCAAAAATTAGCCTGGATTGATTGGGGGCCATGATATTTTATTTCCACCCCAAATTTTTGAGGGGCGTATTAATCCGATATTGAAAAGACTGTTTTGCCCTTTACTAAACACAAATCTTAAAAATCAGTTAACACTAATTTGAAATCATAATTAGGCCCCCAATTCATATACCCTAAACTAAACCCAAAAAAAAATCAGTTTCTTTTTTTTTCTTCTCTTCTTCTTCTCCTCTTCCTCTCCTCTTCCTCTCCACAACCACCATTAACGACCCCAAACGATTTTTTTTCTTCGACCGATTCATCGTCGATGTTAGAAGATAATCGACGATTACCTTCTTCTTCAAACATGGCTCGTACAAAATGCAGGACCGCTCGCAAAGAACGTCAAATCCCCAATCTCCTCGACGCCGTCAAAGGAAAGGTAATCGTGGGAAGAACCCCAAAACCCAAAAAATCGAAACCCAAAGAAGATATGGGTCCAATTAGAAGGTATGTGAAGTTAAACCCACCTTCTATGCGTTTTTTTGTTGTGTTTTGATTGTGAAATCGAGTCTGGTAACTGAAATTTAGCGGTTTCAGTTAAAGGGTCGTTAGCATCGTAGTGGATACCCCTAACGACTTTTCATTTGCATGTTTATTTTGTGAAAAATCGTTAGTGTATTAGGTTGAAGATGACGACCCTTATTCTGCTACTGCGACAATTTTTGCCCTAGAATAGAGTCGTTACTCTGTTATGTTGCAGATGACGACTCTTGTTTACCGACCCTTATTTATTTCCTAACGACTCTAGATGGAACTCGAACAGCCCTCTGTTCCAAAAAATTGATAGTGTCGTCATCTCATTTCCCCTTGAGTCGTCACTTAAGTATATGCCCTAGAGTCGTCAACCCAAATTGTAGGATCGTTATTGTTTTTTTTGACGACCCATTATTATTTGACAGGGTCGTTATCATATAACTTTGAGTCGTCACATGTTATACAAGGGTCGGTTGTGTTTTAGATTATTCGATTGCCGACTCTTATTGGTTTTTTTTTTTGTTATTTTGTTTCGGAACCAAATGCAGAACCAAAGGAAAGGTTCCAATGACGATAACTCCACCTTCCAAAGCTCCACGTCATGATAAATACTTACTTGTCGGTCCATTACGCGGTAAGAAGCCGAGTGAGGTCTCATTTTCTATCACCGAACCGAGAGACAAAGGTAACGAGTTGTCGGATTCATCGTAATCATACTCTCTGTTATTTCCGCTAGCGGTAGTGGTGAAGAAGAAGAAATCAAGAAGAGGAGATACAAGAAGATCCTCCGTACGAGGTGAAGAGGAAGTAGAGAGTGACAATGATGATGAAGGTAATGTTAGTGGTGATGATTCGATGATGGTAATGGTGATGATGATGAGCAGGGGAAGGGGATGGAGGTAATAATGGTGGTCATGAGGAGGAAGAGGATGAAGGGGATGATGGTGGTGGTAAGGATGATGAAGAGGATGATGGTAAACAAGATGTAGAAGTCAAGAACAGGATGCAAAGACGGCTTCTGTAAAGAGGGTTAAGAAGGATGAAACGATATTGCACCCGGCCGCGAGACACGTTCCGCGTCTCGTTTGATGTTGGAGCCTCTTCGAAGTGGTAAACCAAGAGGAGAACCTAGAGATGGGGGCAAAGTTCTATTTGGATATGCTTTGGATCGTGGGCTCATACCATCTATGAGACAATCGTAAGAATCCCAACTTTGCTTGCTATTTGATTAGTTGGTTGATATTACTTTTCTAATATGTTTTTTAATACTTATTTGTTTATTTTTTGCAGGATCATAAGAATGCCGCACGTCTCTTCAGGCACCAATCTTCTTTTAAGAAAATGGAGTTGTGGCCGCTAGAAGGTGAATGTGCATGTAATACCCTGTATTTTTAGATATTGTTTCGGGTCGGGTTATACCCGGATTAGTTAACCTCGTCGCTTAGTTTGTTGTCCCTTAGCCTTAGCCCTAGCCTAGGTGGGTGGATTGAACTAGGAAGGCTACAATTTAGGGTGCAAATAGAATAATCAATAATAAATAAAATTAAAGGAAAATGAAAAGATAAATAAAATAGTTAAGAAAAAATAATAATAAGAAATAATTTTAGATTTGGAAAAGAATGAGAAGGAGAAAGAGATGGAGCTAGAGTTTTTAAAAAAGAAGGCTATGGATAATCTAGAGGATATTGTAGCTAATTAAAGGTAGAATGTTTAATCCCTTTTCTCTTTTGGTGTTTTCTTTGGGTGTTTATTTTGTATGGTTTTGTATTGTTGGGATTTAGTAATTTAATAACATAAATATATATCTCCTAGTGATGATCAGGCTTTTGAAATTGTTATATAACATGATTGGGTATCTCTAGTTAAAATTTGAGAGTATTCCACCATATATTCACCGTTGAAACTTTGTTTGAATTTGAGTGATGTTTCTGAAATTTCTGGACAGATTCGCTTTGCTGTGATTTTGATGCTCGTAGGTAGTCTTAATGATGTTGAAATTACTTGAGGTCTTAACGAAAGTTGTAGATAAACATCTTATCTTTCATTTTGTTTTGGAATTGCTCAATTTGAGATTAGTATGAATTTACTGTGAATATTATGATAATATGATGTTATCTCCCCAGTTTTTAGAATTATCATATAAAACAAATATCTTTGTTTTGAACCGTTGGTTTGGTGTGAATTTTGGATATGTTATTTAATAATGTGTCAAAAATGTTCCTGTAAAATTTGAGTATGATCAGATAAAGTTATCACCATGAAACATATAATGTAATGTGGTTGCGATTAGTGTGTTTGATTAAATGCTTGAATGAAATTCATGTTGTTAAGCCATGGTTGCTTGTGTTGATTGTGAAAATGATTTATAAAAAGGAAATGAGTTCATGTTTTACCATTATATGAAACATGTTTCATGTTAATGGCGGGTAATGATCCCCGAGAGTTAAATGGGTAATGATCCCCATGGGAACTTGTGTTTCCGATCATCGATGGCGGTATCCCGTGCCGGTAAACGATAGGTGGTGTACGAACCAAGGTTTTCGTCTTGTTAATGAAACGGGTAATGATCCCCAAGAGCAGATGGGTATGATCCCCATAGGAACTTTTGTTCCTGACCATCGATGGAGGCTGTCCGTGCCGATAAACGATAGGTGGGTGTACGAACCAAGGACATTCGTACCATGAACTCAATTGTTAAAACCTAAATTGGTAGATTTGTCGAAAGTATTGTTGATATTAATATGACCTCATGGTTACTTTTTGTGATGACAATATTAAATTGTGAATCATGTGTTGAAATATAGATTATATGATTTGTTGGAAAACATAATTGGTGTTATGAACTAATGTGCGAAATATAATTCAATAAATTGTTGAGCTCAAGTGTGAACTTATATGGATGAATTGTGGATTGATGTGTTAAATCCCAAATGGGTGATTAGTGAACTCATGGTTTCTCTGTGACTATATTTATGCGTGAATATATGTGTTGAATCATTGATGAATGGCATGTTGACAATTATTGTGGTATTGTAAACTCATAGTTTGTTGGTGACAATATTACTTAAATGGATGAGTTGTTGAAAAAAATATTGTTGATGTGAATTGTTGAGTTGATCCTAAATGGATGATTTGTTGATAATACCATTAATGTTGTGAACCCATAGACTGAATTCTAGATTGGATAAGTTATCGAAAATATTGAGGTGTTGTGATTCTTGAATATATCATTGATTCGTTGAAGTTGTAATGCGTTCTTGTTATATGTTTTTTTGCTTGATAAAATGATTATGTTTGCGCATCTTTGGAGAATTGGGAATGCATTCTATTGAGCTGTCATCTCACCCCAATTGACATCCTTGCAGATTTATCAGAGTGGCGCAGCGAAAGTTATGAATGATTAGCTTAGTGATCGAATTACTTTATTGTATTGCTTGAAATGTAATTTTAAATAATATGTATGTTGAAAATTGTTGTTAATGGTGATAAGAGAATTCATATGTTTAAATTAATGCTAGAAAAGTTAAATTACGCTTGCTGTTATAAATAAATTAGAAGAGTTATATGCATAAGTCTCTTTCCGACCCGTAACGCTTCGAGTTCGGATCTCCATATGGGTTTGACCCTGGTCCGGAACTCGGGGTGTTACAAGTTGGTATCAGAGCTCTAGGCTTTAGATCTTGAATGGGACCGTAAATAAATTGTTTTGTATGTTGTTATGCATGCTTGTCCGATTTGACCCCATTGTATTGCTTGCTTCATCATAATAGTTGACTTTGTGTATCTCATGTGAATTGTTAATTTTGCGCTAAATTGAATTTTCGTGTTGTTTACTATATTATACGAATATTTAGGTTTACGTATTTCTTAAATTTCGGACGAAATTTCTTTTAAGGGTGGTAGAATGTAATACCCCGTATTTTTAGATATTGTTTCGGGGTTATACCCGGATTAGTTAACCTCGTCGCTTAGTTTGTTGTCCCTTAGCCTTAGCCCTAGCCTAGGTGGGTGGATTGAACTAGGAAGGCTACAATTTAGGGTGCAAATAGAATAATCAATAATAAATAAAATTAAAGGAAAATGAAAAGATAAATAAAATAGTTAAGAAAAATAATAATAAGAAATAATTTTAGATTTGGAAAAGAATGAGAAGGAGAAAGAGATGGAGCTAGAGTTTTTAAAAAAGAAGGCTATGGATAATCTAGAGGATATTGTAGCTAATTAAAGGTAGAATGTTTAATCCCTTTTCTCTTTTGGTGTTTTCTTTGGGTGTTTATTTTGTATGGTTTTGTATTGTTGGGATTTAGTAATTTAATAACATAAATATATATCTCCTAGTGATGATCAGGCTTTTGAAATTGTTATATAACATGATTGGGTATCTCTAGTTAAAATTTGAGAGTATTCCACCATATATTCACCGTTGAAACTTTGTTTGAATTTGAGTGATGTTTCTGAAATTTCTGGACAGATTCGCTTTGCTGTGATTTTGATGCTCGTAGGTAGTCTTAATGATGTTGAAATTACTTGAGGTCTTAATGAAAGTTGTAGATAAACATCTTATCTTTCATTTTGTTTTGGAATTGCTCAATTTGAGATTAGTATGAATTTACTGTGAATATTATGATAATATGATGTTATCTGCCCAGTTTTTAGAATTATCATATAAAACAAATATCTTTGTTTTGAACCGTTGGTTTGGTGTGAATTTTGGATATGTTATTTAATAATGTGTCAAAAATGTTCCTGTAAAATTTGAGTATGATCAGATAAAGTTATAACCATGAAACATATAATGTAATGTGGTTGCAGTTAGTGTGTTTGATTAAATGCTTGAATGAAATTCATGTTGTTAAGCCATGGTTGCTTGTGTTGATTGTGAAAATGATTTATAAAAAGGAAATGAGTTCATGTTTTACCATTATATGAAACATGTTTCATGTTAATGGCGGGTAATGATCCCCGAGAGTTAAATGGGTAATGATCCCCATGGGAACTTGTGTTTCCGATCATCGATGGCGGCTGTCCGTGCCGGTAAACGATAGGTGGTGTACGAACCAAGGTTTTCGTATTGTTAATGAAATGGGTAATGATCCCCAAGAGCAGATGGGTATGATCCCCATAGGAACTTTTGTTCCTGACCATCGATGGAGGCTGTCCGTGCCGATAAACGATAGGTGGGTGTATGCAACCAAGGACATTCGTACCATGAACTCAATTGTTAAAACCTAAATTGGTAGATTTGTCGAAAGTATTGTTGATATTAATATGACCTCATGGTTACTTTTTGTGATGACAATATTAAATTGTGAATCATGTGTTGAAATATAGATTATATGATTTGTTGGAAAACATAATTGGTGTTATGAACTAATGTGCGAAATATAATTCAATAAATTGTTGAGCTCAAGTGTGAACTTATATGGATGAATTGTGGATTGATGTGTTAAATCCCAAATGGGTGATTAGTGAACTCATGGTTTCTCTGTGACTATATTTATGCGTGAATATATGTGTTGAATCATTGATGAATGGCATGTTGACAATTATTGTGGTATTGTAAACTCATAGTTTGTTGGTGACAATATTACTTAAATGGATGAGTTGTTGAAAAAAATATTGTTGATGTGAATTGTTGAGTTGATCCTAAATGGATGATTTGTTGATAATACCATTAATGTTGTGAACCCATAGACTGAATTCTAGATTGGATAAGTTATCGAAAATATTGAGGTGTTGTGATTCTTGAATATATCATTGATTCGTTGAAGTTGTAATGCGTTCTTGTTATATGTTTTTTTGCTTGATAAAATGATTATGTTTGCGCATCTTTGGAGAATTGGGAATGCATTCTATTGAGCTGTCATCTCACCCCAATTGACATCCTTGCAGATTTATCAGAGTGGCGCAGCGAAAGTTATGAATGATTAGCTTAGTGATCGAATTACTTTATTGTATTGCTTGAAATGTAATTTTAAATAATATGTATGTTGAAAATTGTTGTTAATGGTGATAAGAGAATTCATATGTTTAAATTAATGCTAGAAAAGTTAAATTACGTTTGTTGTTATAAATAAATTAGAAGAGTTATATGCATAAGTCTCTTTCCGACCCGTAACGCTTCGAGTTCGGATCTCCATATGGGTTTGACCCTGGTCCGGAACTCGGGTGTTACAAGTTGGTATCAGAGCTCTAGGCTTTAGATCTTGAATGGGACCGTAAATAAATTGTTTTGTATGTTGTTATGCATGCTTGTCTGATTTGACTGTTGTATTGCTTGCTTCATCATAATAGTTGACTTTGTGTATCTCATGTGAATTGTTAATTTTGCGCTAAATTGAATTTTCGTGTTGTTTACTATATTATGCGAATATTTAGGTTTACGTATTTCTTAAATTTCGGGACGAAATTTCTTTTAAGGGTGGTAGAATGTAATACCCTGTATTTTTAGATATTGTTTCGGGTCGGGTTATACCCGGATTAGTTAACCTCGTCGCTTAGTTTGTTGTCCCTTAGCCTTAGCCCTAGCCTAGGTGGGTGGATTGAACTAGGAAGGCTACAATTTAGGGTGCAAATAGAATAATCAATAATAAATAAAATTAAAGGAAAATGAAAAGATAAATAAAATAGTTAAGAAAAATAATAATAAGAAATAATTTTAGATTTGGAAAAGAATGAGAAGGAGAAAGAGATGGAGCTAGAGTTTTTAAAAAAAGAAGGCTATGGATAATCTAGAGGATATTGTAGCTAATTAAAGGTAGAATGTTTAATCCCTTTTCTCTTTTGGTGTTTTCTTTGGGTGTTTATTTTGTATGGTTTTGTATTGTTGGGATTTAGTAATTTAATAACATAAATATATATCTCCTAGTGATGATCAGGCTTTTGAAATTGTTATATAACATGATTGGGTATCTCTAGTTAAAATTTGAGAGTATTCCACCATATATTCACCGTTGAAACTTTGTTTGAATTTGAGTGATGTTTCTGAAATTTCTGGACAGATTCGCTTTGCTGTGATTTTGATGTTCGTAGGTAGTCTTAATGATGTTGAAATTACTTGAGGTCTTAACGAAAGTTGTAGATAAACATCTTATCTTTCATTTTGTTTTGGAATTGCTCAATTTGAGATTAGTATGAATTTACTGTGAATATTATGATAATATGATGTTATCTGCCCAGTTTTAGAATTATCATATAAAACAAATATCTTTGTTTTGAACCGTTGGTTTGGTGTGAATTTTGGATATGTTATTTAATAATGTGTCAAAAATGTTCCTGTAAAATTTGAGTATGATCAGATAAAGTTATAACCATGAAACATATAATGTAATGTGGTTGCAGTTAGTGTGTTTGATTAAATGCTTGAATGAAATTCATGTTGTTAAGCCATGGTTGCTTGTGTTGATTGTGAAAATGATTTATAAAAAGGAAATGAGTTCATGTTTTACCATTATATGAAACATGTTTCATGTTAATGGCGGGTAATGATCCCCGAGAGTTAAATGGGTAATGATCCCCATGGGAACTTGTGTTTCCCGATCATCGATGGCGGCTGTCCGTGCCGGTAAACGATAGGTGGTGTACGAACCAAGGTTTTCGTACTGTTAATGAAACGGGTAATGATCCCCAAGAGCAGATGGGTATGATCCCCATAGGAACTTTTGTTCCTGACCATCGATGGAGGCTGTCCGTGCCGATAAACGATAGGTGGGTGTACGAACCAAGGACATTCGTACCATGAACTCAATTGTTAAAACCTAAATTGGTAGATTTGTCGAAAGTATTGTTGATATTAATATGACCTCATGGTTACTTTTTGTGATGACAATATTAAATTGTGAATCATGTGTTGAAATATAGATTATATGATTTGTTGGAAAACATAATTGGTGTTATGAACTAATGTGCGAAATATAATTCAATAAATTGTTGAGCTCAAGTGTGAACTTATATGGATGAATTGTGGATTGATGTGTTAAATCCCAAATGGGTGATTAGTGAACTCATGGTTTCTCTGTGACTATATTTATGCGTGAATATATGTGTTGAATCATTGATGAATGGCATGTTGACAATTATTGTGGTATTGTAAACTCATAGTTTGTTGGTGACAATATTACTTAAATGGATGAGTTGTTGAAAAAAATATTGTTGATGTGAATTGTTGAGTTGATCCTAAATGGATGATTTGTTGATAATACCATTAATGTTGTGAACCCATAGACTGAATTCTAGATTGGATAAGTTATCGAAAATATTGAGGTGTTGTGATTCTTGAATATATCATTGATTCGTTGAAGTTGTAATCGTTCTTGTTATATGTTTTTTTGCTTGATAAAATGATTATGTTTGCGCATCTTTGGAGAATTGGGAATGCATTCTATTGAGTCATCATCTCACCCCAATTGACATCCTTGCAGATTTATCAGAGTGGCGCAATAAAGTTATGAATGATTAGCTTAGTGATAGAATTACTTTATTGTATTGCTTGAAATGTAATTTTAAATAATATGTATGTTGAAAATTGTTGTTAATGGTGATAAGAGAATTCATATGTTTAAATTAATGCTAGAAAAGTTAAATTACGTTTGTGGTTATAAATAAATTAGAAGAGTTATATGCATAAGTCTCTTTCCGACCAGTAACGCTTCGAGTTCGGATCTCCATATGGGTTTGACCCCAGTCCGGAACTCCCGGTGTTACAATGCAAGAGTTAAAGAATATGTTGAAAACTCTATTTGTACAATGCCGTTTGTGAACTCTCTGTGATTGCGTATGACAAGGTCGCGGTATCTAGTTTCGTGAAAGGTATTACTGTGAAGTCGACACATTCCAACTTCCTTTTGGCGAGATGGCATTGACTCTCGATGATGCGAACGTATATTAGGGGTGCGGGTCGAAGGTAAATCAACCAAATGAGAATTTAAAGAGAAGGCCTAGTTGGGATGAAATTTATACATGGACCAAGAACTTGTTTGGCTGGGATAAAGAGAAGACTGATGGGCTTTTTCGTGTCGGAGCTAAGTACCAAGAAAGAGTTCAAACTTGTGGACATTAGGCAGTCAGGTACTGATAGGTGTAGAATACACCGTATTTATTATCTAGTATTTATGCTTTCTTTGCGAGTTTTCTTGTCAATTATGTATCTTATGTTTGGTTTTGAGTTATTAGGTGCAATGGAGTCATTTGGAGCGAAAAGAAGTGGAAATAGCTACAAAAGTGAAGTCACAAGTGGAGAAAGGCCAAAGACCAATTGGAACTCGTTCAAATGCAAGATTTCTAGTTTTCATTGTGTAGAGGACGAGAAGGGGAAGACAATGGCGAAAGAACGAAGTCATTCGGAGTTCGTATGAAGAAGTTATGAGCAAAACAAGAACTTGGAAGACTAAGGGCTAAATGGTCATTTCATAGAGAAGTGCTATTGTCACCCCCACTGTACGTTAAGGGGTAGTCATTCTGTTAAGGGACAACTCTATCTAGAGGAGCACTAAACACAGTAGAGCTAAGGTTAAGGGGTGGTCATTCAGGGTGCCCCTTATCACTTATCAGAGGGTGCATATATCCACAGTTATTCCTACACCTAAACCTAAATCGAGAAGAAGTTATTTCTTCTTATCATCTTCCGTCTGAAAGGCGGCCATGGAGTTCAGAGAGAACTGTAGAGAGATTGGGAAGGAAATCGAGTTATTGTGCTCGAATTGATGAGAGAGGGAAAATCGAAGAAATGGGGATGGCTACTTTTCTGTTCAACCGTGAGAATTGAAACTGGGTTTACATTCCGGGTGAAAAATCATCTAAGTACCGAGAGAGTCATTGCCATTGAACTAGAGGCAGAATGGAGTAGATTCAAAGGTGTTTGAAGGTTTGACAAGAATAAGGAATTGGGTTTATGCTCAAACTCGAGTCAAGCAGATGATTGGGTTCATATTTTTAGACTACTTGTTCTCTTATGGGAAATCAGAGAAGAAACAAGTTTGCATTCGATTGATTGAAGTATCAATGGAGGAGATTCAAGCCTATTTGAGTGTTTCAGACGCATTGAGAACATGGGTTTGTGTGTGTGATTGCAGGGAAGGAGATAGAGTGATTTGAAATCAATAACAAGTTCCATATCTGCATTACCAGCAAACTGCACAAGAAGTATTTGTAAAAAGGCCTGAATAGCTTAATCTGTTGTGTATGATTACAAGATGGACAGGCTAGTAATGATGATCTGAGTGAGGGATTCTCATGGTCGTTAATGAAGTGAGTTGGAGATGGAATTAAGGGATGGACAGAGAAGTCTGCAGTCATGTTTGTTATTGATGGTAATGTTGGTGTTGCAGTCGAGTCGAGCACGGTGGCTAGGCCTGAGAGAATAGAGCAGCTGCTGTGTCTGAGCTGAAATGGCTAGGAGATTGCAGGTTTGAAGAACATGGATCTGGGGTGTTTGAAATTTGAGAAGAAGCAACTGGGTCTCTAGGTTTTGTGCTAAGAAAATATCGAACTGCAGAGCAGCAGAGTGGCTACAAGTTTCACTAGTTGCTGTAAAATGCATGGATGGATCGAATTATAAGCAATTGGATGATTCAAGTGAACTGGCCTGAGATGGTGGATGCAGTGGAGCTGTTGGTGGCAGTTTCTGGTGCTGTGATGGGGTTGTTGATGCAGAGATGAGATGGCACAGGAAGGGGTTAAGCACAATGATGATACAGGAAAAGATATTGCAGTGATGGCAAGAGAAGCTGGCACTGATGCACCATCTTGGTGCAACACAAGTTGGCCTTGTGCAATGGCCCGGCCTCGGCCAAACCCACTCACTGACCCTGAATTAGCCTGACTCACCCTGAATTAGCCTGACTCACCTGACTTGACTCGTTTTGACTCAGTGCCTTGACCGAGTTGACCGATCTGACCCGGCCGTTCTGACCCGTTGACCGGTGACCGGTTTGACTTTGCCGGTCACCTGAGCTAGTTTTCCTATTACTTTTCCTCCCAAATTCGGCCATAATCCCAGTTTTCCGGCGAGCGTTTTTGGGACAATTTCTACACGGGTTTCTCTCCATGGTGGGCCTGTGAATTTCCAACTAATGGACTTGAAGACAAAACCTAATTTTGGAAGGAGTATCCTTTATGGAAATTGAGGAATATATAAAAGAGAGGACTTCTATCTTATCGATTACCACGTTTTATTCTTTTCTTTTGCCTCTATTTTATTCTAGGGTTTAGAACCATGAAACTTCTCTTTCTTCTTGTGATGAACTCCTTGAATATGAGTACCTAAGTTTATTATTGGTTATGGAATAGTTGGATTTCACAAAGCATGATTCTTTGATTCAATATATTAGTTTTGTCTCATATTTATCTTGTGCAATTCTCTGAAAATATTGTTTTATGATTGATTGATTGTTTTGTCAAGTTGCAAATTGGTAGAACTTCTAATCACATCTATTGCTAGTTTAGGGTTTATTATACGCAAAAGTGATATTCCTTGGATACAAGTAGCACAATATGATTATAGTTTGTAGTGATATATTCTTATGATCATATGTGAATCGTAACCTTTGTTAAATTGAATTAGTGCGCTTTCCACGTTCAATTGCTTTGATTGGCCTGATTTCATAGAACTTAATGCATCTAGGGAATTAAACTTGATTAGTGCTTTTACACGTTAGGTTGTTCCTTTAGGTAGAATTCATATTCGCATCTTTTAATGTGTTTGTTGATGACATGAGGAGATTTGCATGGATATTCTTGCGATCAAGGTATTCTAGGGTCTTTGATAAAAGTTGAGATTAAATATCAATTCTAGTTATTGTGAAAAGCATATTAGTGAATGAAAACGAAATCCTTAACCAATATCTCTTCTATCTTATTTGTTTCTTATTTTCTTTATTTGATTTTATTTTATTTTAGTTTATTATAATCACAAAACTACTCTGTTATTTATAGGGAACCATAACAATTTGACAACCTAGAACTCTCTTGGGATCGATCCTTTCTTGCCCTTGCTATATTTATATTTTGAGTAGTAAGAAAGTGTAATTATATTTGTGTCGGCTGACAACCGGTCAGTACCACAGAGAGGAAGGAAAAAAAGGAGGTCTCTCTCGATATGGAATGTCGTTATGCGGCGGCTTATTTGTTGTACGTCCTTGCATCGGTTGTATTTCCCGACAGCAAAGGTAACAGGGTGAGCGCCAACCTTCTTCAGCTTTTGGACCCCTTAGAAGATGTGAACAAGTACTCTTGGGGGACTGCCATAGTTGCACATCTGAATGGTCAGCTTTCCCAAGGATCTCGCGAACGAACTTCTCAAATTAATGGGAATTTGGCTCTAATCCAGGTATTTGGATTGATGAAAGTTGTCTTCTTTTAGTATGTTTTTTTCCTTCGATATATTTTTATGTTTATTTGATTGTTTAAAATAGGTGTGGATTTATGATCATTTCCCCTCACTGTTCAAAGACAATGAAGATGTGAAAATCAACTCAAATTGGAGCCCGTGTAGTCCAACAGAACCCGTTGGTTGTACTCCGGTTCTCGGGATAGGGAACAAACCGATGCCTTGATAGAAATGCGTAAAAAACTTGACAACATCACGGCGAACAGGTAATCTTTACTCCTTACAAGGATGCTAGAGTTGGCGCAGTGGAAGATGTCGTGTATTACCATGGCCCTTTGTTTCACCCCAACGGTTTTTCAATGTACAATCCTTTGAGAATCATGCGTCAACTTGGGTTTGTTCAAGATTCACCCGATGAAGACGATGTACCTCCGTTCAAGCACAATTTGAACAAATGTGAGGCCGGCAAGGCTGAAATAAAAGTGGTTTACGAACCTGCAACTGATGTCAAGCATTGGAATAATAGACATTCTAGCCTCGTAGACATCACATTTTGGGTGCATGTGGATAAAGGTTACGAGGCAACAACGGATTACTATCAATGCCTAGAGTCGTTATTTAGTATATGGAAACTAATGACGACTCTAGGTCAGAAAACATCCAGGAGAGGAACCATATTTTCTATGGCTAGAGTCGTTATTTAGTATATGGAAACTAATGACGACTCTAGGTCAGAAAACATCCAGGAGAGGAACCATATTTCTATGGCTAGAGTCGTTAGCGGGATCAAATAGCAGGTTAACGACTGTTACATGTGTATTAAATCCGGAAAATATCCCTTTTAGGTATACAGAGTCGTTGCTTTTATATGGGATATATTGACGACTCTTAGTTAAAATAACAACCAGGAGAAAGTTAATATGGGTATTCTTGAATTTGACACATCAAATGTTCGTCAATGAACCTTCGCGCTCGACGATACAACGTTGTATATTCTTTGTGGTGAATGAACTTAGTATCCCCATTACGTATTGTCCATAACCCATTGAAACGTTCCAGCTGAAATTAAACGAGGAATGTTATATGTTAGTAACTTTGAAGCATGAGGAAAGTATAAATATTAACGAATTACTCACTTTTTCCTTAAGAGGAGCTCGTGGATGATGGTCGTACACCATATTTCTAACTTTTACATACTTTCTCATTGCACTTTTAATGTAGTTGAATCGAAATGCCAAGTCTCTCCATTTTCGGTTATTAGGATTCGCAGATCGCCCGTAGAAGAACTCCTTAACTCTCTTCCAAAACATTGAATAGATTTCATTTGGACTCACGAAAGGTACTAGCAAACGATTTAACGAGACACAAATCTTCATACGGTTCCCATTCAGCCATTGCAATTGAAAGATTACGTAGTTTGGTGGAAAAAAGAATGGTTTTGGGCTATTTTCTCTAGAGGATGGGGTGGTATTATATAGAAGAAAATCCCAACGGTCGTTTTTTTTTTGAAAATCACAACGTGAGTCGTTAACTACGTGATCAAAGGTGTTGACGACTCAAGAGCAGGTTGTTGCAAAATAAGTCATATGACGACTTAGGTATAGTCGTCACTGCATTAACAAACCGAGATAACGACTGTTCATTAAAATAAATTGAATCTCGATTGAAAGGAAACTTGGAATAGTAGCATATTAAATATTAATTAGAAGGTGGATATTCCTTTGAACACATTACTTGTTGTTCATGTTTCTGGTGCGAGATTCAACTAGCATGGCGGCTTCAATGTGATAAAAAGGCTTCCTCTCCATTTGGTATATGCTGCTGAGCAAGACACCTATCCCCTTTGTGCCTCGCGAGAAACTCGTTGTACTTGGTGCACCATTTTATAACAAGAATCGTCCTATGACTAATGTGGGACGGCAAGTAAGGATATCGTAGTTTGTTGTTGTCACTTTGTCGCCCGGACCCACCCTTGTTTGCATAGCGTAGTTAAGTTTTTTCTGCCAACCACTCTGATTGTTGCATAATTAATCTACCATCCCATTCAGTTCTCCTGATCGTTGCTTTGGCAGCGTAGATGGTGGAAATAATAGACAAGTTTGTCTTATCTTCCGCTCTTATTGCATTTAGGATCTGAAGGGCCTACATCGCTTCATCTGTCGTACCTTTTCCATTTGATGTGGTTTCAATCGGCATATGCCGGGTGCCCTAAAAAGAGTACTAGGGGAGGATGGTTGTGACGACCATCCGGAATACTATACAACCTCCATAGATTAGTTTCGGGATGCCTTTTGAAAACAATCAAGGGGCATTGTATCTTCTTCGGCGAAGTTTTGTAGACCCTCGTCGTCTTCTTCTCATACTTGTAGTTCTTCCCTTTGTGACTTTCTTCCTTATCCCCGCTCTCTCGCATACCATCTCCATTTGCTTATAATCAACGTGTTTGCTTTGAACAACTACGCACATCTTCTCTTTTGCCTTGGAAATAATCCATTCCTTGACATCAGCCTTTGTCTCCCGTCTACATTAAAACCAATGTCACGTTCATGATGCAACACTAATTAAACAATTTTCATAAAGATATACATCGATTCAAACATTAAAGCATTAAAAACGTACCAAATCGGTCATATAGTGTTGGGAGGTATCCGGACCGATAATGGAGACGGGTTCGGGTTGAGAGCTCGCCCCGTACAACCAACTACATAGAAAAGAAAAACATATCATAATCCAGTCGTTAATTTCGAGATGTTAAAATGCCGACACTAACTAGTGATCGTCATCTTTATTTACAAAGGTTGACGACACTAATAGTCGTCAACCTTAATTTTGCGAAAAACGACCCATTCCTCGACAAATGACGACCCTCTTTATACACATTTGACTCTACATTCCCAAATATATACAATGCCTGCACGTTTTTCACCTTGGGTCATTCTTGTTTATATAACTAGCTTGACGACTCTAGAAAAACTTAGTGGAGAATTTGAAAATCAACGGTAACTTTGACTAGTAGGAGCATTATTCATGAATAATCGTTGGTATTTAAAAAAAAAAACTATCCGTTGGGTACATTTTTGCTATAAATAGAGACCTATCTCTTCCAAACTTATTCACCCATCACTTTCAATCTTCCTAAATCAGTCACCCATCACTTTCAATCTTCCTAAATCAGTCACCCATCACTTTCAAACACTACAAAATGGCTTCAACTCCGTTCAATAATCTAGAAGATGTTGCTATTGTCGAGCACACACCACTCTCACAAAGCACTCCGTTGAGGAAGCGCAATGGGTGGCCGATGAACAAGACCCAACAAGAGGGCCTTACCATGGGCATGATCAAAACACCAATGCTTGGTGGAAACGGGTGTTTAAGGTATTCAGAGCACTAAGCGGAAATCGTTATAGGAGGACTCTCCCACAAATAAAGGGAAAGGTACGCATATTTATACAATGAATGCGTACTGCTAAGAAACGAATTGAAAGCTCGTAAGGACGCTATGCCGAACGAACCTCGAATGAGTAGAGTAAGTTTGTGAATCAATTGGCCTTTCATCAAAAAAAAATTTATTTGGTTATCATTATTCAACAACGCTAACTTATTTAAAAATTGTTTTTCCAAGTATACTTTGGGTCGGAGCCAATACGAATTAAAGTACGGCCATGAGTTTTTGCACGAGGACTGCTACACTCTCTTGGAGGAAGTTGAATGGAAATTCGCCAAATATAATTAAACTCGTATAGATTTTCTATGGCAATGTATTGAACAATTTTATGCGTTTTCCTTCTATTTTATTTCAACTACATGTATGTTTTTCGGATTCAATAAAACACATGACTTCAAATATCGGTGCAATAACTATAGTTCATAAAGGGTCGTCATGATTCGTTAAAGCCAAAGTGACGACTCTAAAGATTGTTTGAAATTCTTGGCATGAGTCGTCATTTATGGAGAAGAACATATTAACGACTCTAAAGGTCACTTGACACATAGACTATTTGACTGTAGAGTCGTCATTCAGTAAACAAAACACATTAACGACACTTAATATCATCAAGAGTCATCACTTGTTTAATATACATAATGACGATCCTTATAGCGAGTTAATGTGAATTTTGAATTCACCAAATGTGGTTGAGTCGGCAACTTAAAAATTCAAAAAAATGATCATTGGGTCCTTAATCTCTATAAATAGAGACCCATACCTCACCCATTCTTCACCCAAACCATAATTCTAAACCTTCACATTCATTCTCATACATTTATTATCCAAGAGGAAAAAGAAGAGGAAACACCATGACTAGTACTTACACTTCGGAAGAGAATTGTGCTATTGTGAGAGCTTGGAAAACAGTCACAAACCACTTTGAAGATCTAGGAAAAGACATTGATCAAACATCGGATGCTTGGTGGAACCGTGTATTCATCGTTTTTGTGGCGTTAGACGGAAATTGCAACTCAAGGTTTTTGAAACTCGTCAAGGAACAGTTCGAGGAGATATTCTTCGAGTGTGAAGTTTTCAAAATAGAAATCAAGGCCGTAAGGGAAGCCATGCCCAATATGTTGGGTGCTATGAGAGTAAGTATTTAAACAAGAGGTAAAACTTATCCAAAGCTTTCAACAATACTAACTGAGTATGTTTGCGTTTTCAGTTGAGGAAGGCGTATGGCTATTACGAGGAGCTTCGTGGAAAAAAGTTTGAGTTCGACGGTTGCTACTTTATCTTGGAAGGCACCATGTATAATTACGCCATTTATGATTAAGTGCACCGTTATTATCTATTGTATTTCATTTCCTTCAATGTATCGCTATGAAAGATGTATGCCTTTTACGATTCAATGAAATGATTCTATGAAATCAAAAGTTATGATAATCCAGCTCAAGGGTCATTAGTATACTAAATAAAACACCGAACGACTCTACATAAAAGTTAAAATTGCGGGATAGGGTCGTCATCTTCTACGAATACATATATGACGACTCTAAGTGCTTTATTTACTGAGAGTTCTGGATTTAGAGTCGTTTGTCTCTAAACAATAAACATTAACGACTCTTTTTGACCTAGCTAAAAGAGTCGTCAGTGTTTATCACCCGCCCCTAACGATTTTTCATAACCTGAAAAAGTTGCAGGTTTGAGTCGTCATCGGTAATTCCAATTCACTGACGACCTTTAAGAGTCGTTAATGAATCCAACCCCGACTATAACGACTCTCACACTGACGACTTAAACAGTGACCATGAATCGACCCCTTGGAGCACCATTCAGACAATTTCAAGAGTATATGAGGTTTACCTCGATTGTTTTGAGGTGCGGGTTCTTCATTTGAGTATCGGTTCCTTCATTTTGAGGAGTAGGATATTCATTTCCACCATTATTCATGGCTTCCTCCATTAACATCTCTTCATCAAACATCCAATCCATAGGATTATTAGACACAATCTCACCATCAATCCAATCATGGTTATTGTTCGAACCTTCACCAACCTCATTCCCTCCACTTAAATCACTCATTTCTAAACAACCCTAGTTTTTCCTCCCAAAACCCCTCTTCTTCTTCTCAAAACAAAAATACCCAAAACTTAAATTTCACAAAAATTTAATCCAAAACCTGATTTTAAACTAAACTAAATTAACACACTAATCTACTTCATTAACTCTTAATACTAATCACTCAAGGCTATTTTAGGCATTTAGAAATAATTTTTATAAGGGGTGACCCAAATTAGGATTGGGTGACCTTTTTTGTCATCTAGTGCTTGGCCCCCAATTAAAAGGTCTGGCCCCCAATCAAATGAGGAAAATTAGCTATGGGGAGAAAAAATATTTTTTTAGGGGTACGAAAAAGCAAAAATAAGCTCATATATACAAAAAAAAAAAATCTAATTGGGCCTCAAATAGGCTTTAGAGCCAGCTGGGCAGGGGTGCAAATACAACCCCTTACAATGGGCTGGCTCCGCCCCTACAAGCACCCAATCAAAAAAAAAAAAGGTAAACCATATGGCAGACTTGATTGTAAAATTTACAAGGTTTGAAATTAGTAGTTTTAGTTGGTTAGACAATAGTCCTGATTGGGTTGTGAATTTAATCCATCAATATAAAACGTTTTTTGTAAAAAAAAAAAAATCAATCGGAAAAATATGTTTCCGTAATTTTGAATATATCAATCAATCATCTTTCCTGTTAAAAGGAAAAAAAACAACGAGAATTAGCTTTGCTAAAATTTATAAAGAGTAGAAAACTAATTACACTGTTGTTGATGGTGGATTTTCATTTAAGGTTAAAATTGTAAAAGCCAGAAAACTATGCGCTAACATCTTGTAAAAGATAAAGCCATTAATAAGTGTTGGATACTCCCTCACTTAATTCACCTAGAATGGAGCATGTGGCAACAATCCCATTCTCGCGAATACATGAAATTCATCCAGGTTGGAGCATGTAGCAACAATCCCATATACCTTTGTGAATTTCTAGCATTATTAATTATTGCGCAATCAGCCTTGTATTTCCGTACTCATTATCGGTGCGGCATGACGGTCGAGTGTTGCTCTTACAGAGCAACACGAACCTCCAAGCATTATAATGAAACCATGTACGAAATACCCGTACATGCCGACTCTCGGTGTGTTATACTAGCCCGATTGAGCCCTCTCGGTGTGTTATACTAGCCCAATTGAGCATCCTGGACCGACCGTATCGATCACGGATATGATCACGTCATCCAACTCCACAAGCATGATTGGATGACCCCGGATCAATTCCATCACCCCAAGCGGTATGGAATATCCACTGCCGAACCAACGCGGACCCCGCATGGTCGGCCTCCCTCCGAGAATTGGCCTAGCTTGCCAAAACATCCAAACCATAACAAAGTATGGGCGGAAAACCTAAAATTAGGGTTTGCGGCATATTACATGTGTCGCAAAATGATCTTAACCATCCATCTTCGCAGGTATAGATGGAGGGTGTAGATGTAGATTCAAAGGGCCCGGAGCATGTCAACACAATCATCGTGGGCCCGCCTACATACCTGACCAATCGGTCAGGACCAACCATGGTTGGTTATCCCAATTCGTACGCCGAATGAAGCATTGACGCACAACCTTGAAACCCAAAATTAGGGTTTTGAGCATCACGAGCGTCCATCTTCTCGTTTAATGGAGGGTCCAAGATTAGATTAAGCGGTAGTCCTGGTCATACCGGCATGACCACCGTGGACCCATCTATCCCCTCACCCGATCGGCCAAGGCATATCACGCCCGGTCATTCCAAGACGCGCGCTCAATTTAGCGTGGTCACACCTCCCAAACCGCAAACTAATCTCGACCGCTCAACTTTGCCTGGGACGATTTGAGTGGTTCGAGATCACGTTTTCATGGGATAGTCGGTGTGGCGTGAACACCAGCCTACCACTTACACGCCATACCCGGTCGGCCAAGACCGACCAAGTTAGGTCATCTTGGAACGCGCGCTGGAAGTGAGCATGGTGCGCGGCTTTTTGCGATACCAAATTCCTATTACAAAATCGATCTCCACCACTCCTCTTTGTCGGTCAAATTGAGTGGCCTAGATTGCACCTTCATGGGACAGTGAGATATGGACGTGTACACCGGTATGTTGTCTACACGCATGCCCGGTCGGTCCTTTCCAAAAACCTTCCCATGCTTGGTTTTCGACCAAGCTGAAGAGTGATACTTGCGCAACTCTTCAAAAACCCTAATTCATTAACGGTCGCAGATGAGTGTCTCAAAGAACATCTCGTCCGTTCAACTTCACCGGCTTGGTTATACAACCCTGGTCGGGAGTTAATTGGTCAAGTGAGGCGTCATGGTAATCACCACCCATCACTCTACCACACCAGATGCGCATACATGCATAAAATACACATGATACTTCACAAGTATCAACTTCCCGAATAACGCAGTTATTCAATTCGAGATTACATGCTACCTTTCATGGATCCACGATCCACATTCCGGACATCAATCATGTCACAAATCGGGGATACATACTCGGGTATTGGTCTGGCGGTTTACGGCGTGCGGCGCAAAGGTAACGCGCCATCACAAGAACGTTTCGAAGTCATGGACGGTTAGAGATGACAGGAGAAGTGATCAAGACCGATCGTGTAGCATCAACACACACCTCCACTACTCCATCACTCCACTTCCCACGAGAGACGTGAATAAGGCTCAATGACTTGTATAAATAGGTTCTCCTCCATATTTTCCAGGACAGGAGAAAAACAAGAGCAAGTCCAGACAAAAATACAGAAACCAAGTGTTAATACAAAACACCGAAATGATAGCTTGCATCCTCGTAAGTTCTGCTTTCACTTTACAAAGTCATAAGCAAGCCAACACCTTCACAATCTCAACACCTTCTTCGCTTCCCTCCCTAAGATCAACCCCATTTCCTTCACTTTGTGACCGAAACAAGTCCGAACGGCCATTTCTTGGTTTAGGCCGGACTTGCACGGATTGATTTCCGAATCTACAAGCACTCATCGCGCAAAGGCATTTGTTTAGGGGTTTAGATTCATTCCTCATCCACACACCCCAAATTACCAAATCCGGTAGGGAATAGTTTTCACCCATAAACAATTGGCGACCACAGCGAGAGGTTGATCTCTCGGTTACAAAAATTGAATTCTCAATTCTTCAGTTTTCATCTCGCGATGTATCCTCACTCAAAGACCACAGGTGGTTCAGATATCATGGGAAGTGTAGCTAGAATGCTTGAGGATGTCTTGGAAAATCAAGCCGGTATCGCTAGAAGACAGAGCGAGACATTCCGCCTTTTGAATGATATAACATCGCAATTACAAGAAGGGTCGACATGCATCTACTCAAATGCAAAGAAACGCTGGATCCTTAGTCTGAGTCACACCTTTACCAAAGGAGATGAGCGCGTAATCACAGGGGACTCGGGAGAGACGAACAACATGGTCCAGCCGACAACGAAGACTCGAGGCAACTCCACGAGAGGAAAAGACTTGTCCAGGGTACCACAACGTTTACTATAAAGAAATGGAGCCTGCAGCTTACGGATCCCTCGCTGGAAGATTTATATCTTAAGACCCTTGTCGAAACCGTGAAGAAATGCTTGAGGAATGAGAGATCAATCAAGGAACACGTGAGTACGAGGGATGGGAACGTTCAATTCGATCACTCAAGAGGTGATATTACAACACCTCCCATCACCGAGCCGGAGAAGCGCAAATCCCGTCATCTCATCAAGTGTAACACCTCTCGGTAGTCACCCGAGTAACAACTTCCACTCCTTCATCGGGACGAGGAGCCGGGAGGAACGAGAGGAGGACCATCCCCCATTACCATTACGAGACTTGATGGAGAAGCGTGAAGTTCTTGCTAAGACCCAAACGGATATGGCCGCAACTCGTAAAGAGGTACTCACTTTTCTTAAGACATTAATCGATCGATTTCCACAAGATCCGTGATAGCCCCCGAGCAAAAAGGAACGCATTCAACGCACCGAGAAGGTACTTCAGCGGCACGGACCTCCATGGACCTGATCAAAGAAGCGACATCGATATGAGCGGTCCCGTCATGGAGACTCCTACACTGGGACCGATCCTCACAACGATCCTCCTCAAGTCAATAGTTTCACTATGAACCGGGCGGTGGATCGGAAGCGTTTTTCTCTAGTGGAAAGTTTATGCGAACTTTCACACCTCTCGAAGAATCAGCGCACGGAGACATTTTGCTGCAATCAACCAGAGGAAGTTCACAGCCCTGCCCTACATGTCACCGCACGCATCAAGGATTCATAGTTCAAGACGGCCCTTATCGACACAGGAGCGTCTTCGAATGTGATTACTCTCAAGACTCTCAGGACATCCAAGGTTCTCCCAGGCAAGGTCGTACGAAAGCCTACCACAATAATGGACTTCGAGGGAAACCAAACCAGCACATACGGGAGAAGCTCCGCCGAAAGAATCGCAAGTTCGTTGCATCCCACTCCCACGTGGGCATCAATTCGGGAAGAAGACCGCTTGCATCATTGAAGGCTAGTACCCACGATGCATCTTTGCCGACGAAGCATTCTTCTCCATCCCGTGAAGCCACGACCCACGTTCACACGAAGAGGGAAACGAACTTTTGTGGCGAGTCGTGACTTGAGAATGAGAAAACGGTATACCGACACTTGCCATTATCAACTAGCAGGGAGACTCATTACCCGCCTCTCCACCCAATGAAATGCTACAATAGAACGAACCACAAGAACAAGTGCTAGATGCTCCACAACAGTGCAAGATGGCACCAACTCCACAACCGATGAGATTAAAATCGTTGAGGAATCTCCCTGTGCCTATCTCCATCACCAACCTTGTGTACGGATAAACTTACGAAGCTCAACTTCTCAGAGTACCAGGACATATTCACTTGGAGATATGAAGAAATGCCGGATTTAGATGAAAATTGGTCACCCATCATCTACATATCATACCCGGATCCAGGTCGATTAAATAGTTGTAGTTCGACACGAGGAAAATGGATAGATCGAGTCTTTGCATAGACTTCGGAGACTTGAACAGTCCGCTCCAAAAATGATCCTCCTCTACCCGACATCGACATGTTAGTAGATGCAACCAGCGTGGACACGACATGTTCTCCTCCATGGATGGATGCAGCGGCTACAATCAGATAAGGATGTACGAGCATGATGCAAGTAAGATAGCTTTTCAAACTCCTCTCAGAAATTTTTATTATACCATACTGCCATTTGGTTTAAAGAATACCGGTGCAACGTATCAACGCTCTATGAAGGCAATCTTCCACTAGAGCCAATACCTCTAGGGAGCAGCCTCAAGAAGATAACGATGTCCAGGCGTCATATCGAGCAAGATCCGGGCGAGTCACTCTATCATACAAATGGTCGAACAAGATCCGAGCGAGTCACTTTATCGACAGTGGTACATGTCTATCATGCTATGTTGGAGAATCCGCGCTTTTGGTCATCCTCCGGAGCTGTTGAACGCTCATCTACAACAACATATTCCCTAATAGAAAGAAACAGCCCGCCGTAATGAAGAGCCTCATAATGTTTGTAGGGGCATATATCTCACCAACAGGCGATACAACCTTCAGCCTTCTGTAAGCAGTTCCCTGAAGCACCAAGAGGAAAACTACCGAGATACAACATCATGCGCGTCCGCCAACTCCAACTCCAGTACCACCTGCACGACTCCCACAATGATGAAACAACGTCCAAGATATTCCATACTTGGCTCGACAACAACCACTACGAACAAACCATGTAAACCACGCTTGGGGACTGAGGCTCAGCATGAAATTCCTTCACCTTCAGTCAAGGACTTCTTCAACACGAGAAAGATGATCAGTCAAGAATCATGGAATTCGCAGGGGTAAATCGAACTGAAGGGGAAGCCACTTCAACGCTCCCTCCAGCAGAAGCTGCTTCAATGGTCTATTCAAGAGCCGCCTCAATGCTCTCTCCGGGACCCTGTTCGCTTCAGAATCCTGCTTCAACACTCTCTCCAGGATCCACCTCAACGCTCGCACCAGAAACCACTTTAACATCCTCTCGAGCCGTTTCAACACTCAAGCTGCATCAATAATCTGCGCTCTGGTCAAGTTATCTTTGATGTACTCATTGCTCAACATACGTCTCATCCATCCTTCATGAGGGCCCGGCGGAGTATGAAAAACCTTGAAGTCTATAGGAGAAGGGTTATCTTGTGGAACGGATATTTTCATATAGTTGAAAGGGCGCGGTGAACAACTCATTATCAATGTTCGGCATATCTTTGAAGTCATCAACACCTCCCCGACTTGGCACCAAAGATTATCCCCGGAAGACATCTCAACAGAGTTCTTTTCTTCATTCTACAATAAAAGACATGAGTCAAGATTTGCATAAAAACGCGTGAGATGTGTAGTCACACACGACAGAACACACATTCACGTTGAAGTACACAAGGCTGGTATTGGGTCCAAACACCGGTATTGATCAAGTTTCAAGTCTGGTGTTGATCAAGTAACAAGTCCGGTATTGCTCAAGTCTCAAGTCCGGTGTTGATCAAGTCACAAGTCCGGTATTGCTCAAGTTTCAAGTCTGGTATTGATCAAAGTCACAAGGCTGGTATTCGAATAAAACGGGCGCACGCAGCAGGGCCGGTTTTCAGTCGAAACACAAGGACGACGTTCAGTCAGGCACGCGGCGGGTCCCACTTGATCCCAGCTCCATATTGGTCGAAGCAGACACAGCCGTCCCCAATCAAAGCTCTCTCTCCATAAGAAGGCGTTTCACCTCCAACACTTCAACGCTTTCTACAAGACCCGCATTTACATTTGAGCACACAAGGTGCAGTAGCCCCACGAACGAAACAGGCTTAACGGTCCATCGAAGCAGGCAAGACCGACATCTTGCTAGGGGAACACTCGCCTGGACGCATCTTGAACGTAACATGCTCCAAAGACAGGATGACCCGTCTCTCCTGGTAACATCTAACTTTATCTCATAAGCTTTGTCTTTAATCACACCATCTCATGCCTACCCCACAATGGTGTAACCATTACGTGCTAGGCAGGGGACTTAATGTTGATGGTGGATTTTCATTTAAGGTTAAAATTGTAAAAGCCGAAAAACTATGCGCCGACATCTTGTAAAAGATAAAGCCATTAATAAGTGTTGGATACTCCCTCACTTAATTCACCTAGAATGGAGCACGTGGCAACAATCTCATTCTGTGAATACATGAAATTCATCCAGGTTGGAGCATGTAGCAACAATCCCATATACCCTGTGAATTTCTAGCATTATTAATTAATGCGCAATCAGCCTTGTATTTCCTGTACTCATTATCAGTGTGGCATGACGACTGAGTGTTGCTCTTACAGAGCACACGAACCTCCAAGCATTTTAATGAAACCATGTACAAAATACCCGTACAGGCTGACTCTCGGTGTGTTATACTAGCCCGATTGAGCCCCTCTCGATGTGTTATACTAGCCCGATTGAGCATCCGGACTGACCGTATCAGTTCAGATATGATCACAGTCATCCAACTCCACAAGCATGATTGGATGACCCCGGATCAATTCCATCACCCCCAAGCGGTATGGAATATCCACTGCCAACCAACGCGGACCCCGCATGGTCGGCCTCCCTCCAGAATTGGCCTAGCTTTCCAAAACGTCCAAACCATAACAAGAGTATGGGCGGAAAACCTAAAATTAGGGTTTGCGGCATATTACATGTGTCGCAAAATGATCTTAACCATCCATCTTCGCAGGTATAGATGGAGGGTGTAGATGTAGATTCAAAGGGCCCGAGCATGTCGACACAATCACCGTGGGCCCACCTACATACCGACCAATCGGTCAGACCAACCATGGTTGGTTATCCCAATTGCATACAATGCGAATGAAGCATTGACGCACAACCTTGAAACCCAAAATTAGGGTTTTGAGCATCACGAGCGTCCATCTTCTCCTCCATTTTAATGGAGGGTCCAAGATTAGATTAAGCATGTCCGGTCATACCAAAGCATGACCACCGTGGACCCATCTATCCCCTCACCCGATCGGCCAAGGCATATCACGCCTGGTCATTCCAAGACGCACGCTCAAACTAGCGTGGTCACACCTCCCAAACCGCAAACTAATCTCGACCGCTCAACTTCACCGGACGATTTGAGTGGTTCGAGATCACGTTTTCATGGGATAGTCGAGTGTGGCGTGAACACCAGCCTACCACTTACACGCCATACCGGCCGGGCCAAGACCGACCAAGTTAGGTCATCTTGGAACGCGCGCGAAAGTGAGCATGGTGCGCGGCTTTTGCGGTACCAAATTCCTATTACAAAATCGATCTCCACCACTCCTCTTTGCTTTTGTCAAATTGAGTGGCCTAGATTGCACCTTCATGGGACAAAGAGATATGGAGATGTACACCGTATGTTGTCTACACGCATGCCTCGGTGGGTCCTTTCCAAAACCTTCCCATGCTTGGTTTCGACCAAGTCAAGAGTGATGCTTGCGCACCTCTTCAAAAACCCTAATTCATTAACGGTCGCAGATGAGTGTCTCAAAGAACATCTCGTCCGTTCAACTTCACCAGACTTGGTTATACAACCCTCGGTTAGAGTTAATTGGTCAAGTGAGGCGTCATGGTAATCACCACCCATCACTCTACCACACCGGGATGCGATGTCGCATAAAATACACGTGATACTTCACAAGTATCAACTTCCCCGAATAACGCAGCTTATTCAATTCAAAGATTATATGCTACCTTTCATGGATCCACGATCCACACATTCCAGACATCAATCATGTCACAAACTGGGGGATACATACTGGGTATTGGTCTGGCGGTTTACAGCGTGCAGCGTGCAACGCGCCATCACAAGAACGTGTCAGGAAGTCATGGACGGTTAGAGATGACAGGAGAAGTGGGCAAGATTGGTCGTGTAACACCAACACACACCTCCACTACTCCATCACTCCACTTCCTCCACTTCCCACGAGAGACGTGAATAAGGCTCAATGACTTGTATAAATAGGTTCTCCTCCCTATTTTCCAACACAGGAGAAAAACAAGAGCAAGTCCAGATAAAAAACAGAAACCATGTGTTAATACAAAACACCGGAAATGATAGCTTGCATCTCTGTAGTTTCTGGTTCAGCTGTTACAAGTCATAAGCAAGCCAACACCTTCACAATCTCAACACCTTCTTCGCTTCCCTCCCTAAGATCAACCCCATCTCCTTCACTTTGTGACCGAAACAAGTCTGGAACGGCCATTTCTTGGTTTAGGCCGGACTTGCACAGATTGATTTCCTAATCTACAAGCACTCACCGCGCAAAGGCATTTGTTTAGGGGTTTAGATTCATTCCTCATCCACACACCCCAAATTACAAAATCCGGCAGGAATAGTTTTCACCCATAAACAATCTGTGAAAACTAACTAGACTAGATGTAGATGTAGAAACCCTACTACTACATCCCAAGGATTTCAAACGTATGCAAAGAAGTAAATAAGCAAAAGACATATAAGGACACAAGATATACGTGGTTCGGCATGATTACCTACGTCCACGGGGGTGAAAGGATGATCTTATTACTTCGCACAAGTTTACAAGGGTGAATGCTCTCAACAATACTCTATCTCTCCTCTCACTTACTTCGATTGCTTGCCTTTACCTCTCTACACGATCTCTATTTATAGTTACGAGATGGTGATACATCGATATTACAAAGTAGGGCCTGGTGTAGCTTCCTTGATGTTTTTTCTCGGACGACTAGCTGATGCTTCAACCGATCTTCCCTTTTGCTCGAGTCAAGGCATCTAGCCGAGTGGCGTCATCACCCGATGTCGCTCGTTTGGTGGAGATGATCGACGTCTCCCTTTAGATTCCTGGCCGAGTCCCACTTTGACCGAGCTTTTCTTATCTCTTCACCAACTCTGTCAGTGTATTAATTACCCTCGAACCCGATGAGCATCACATCAGAACTTTTCTCCTCCTTTATGTCAACCTCTCGAGTTGTCTCCATTCCTCTTTTCTCGCGCCCAGATCTGACGAGATGATTCAGTGCTTCTAGTGCTTGCTTTTCTTGGTGCGCCCTCGGCCAGGATGGTTCCACCTGTCCCTGTGGATTATTTGCACCTACATTTATGCCCCTTCTTCCGCTCGTGTGATCGACACGAGGGGAAGAAACCGCCTCGTCTTCCCACGTCTTCAGTCATGCCGGGTTTCGCAACCGGTTTACCTTCCTCGCCGGTTACCACAGGTGAGGTTTATAAGTCCGACCCTTAAACCTTATTTTCCTTTTATTCTTTCCTTAGCCATTTTTTATTCTCTCTCTCCGTTCTCCTCTCTTTTTCTTCATCGCCATTAGTTATACTTTCCACAGGTTTCCTTCCTTCTTTTTCACCGTCCCGGGTCTTCTTTGTTTCCGTTGTCGCCGCAACTTCCGATTCCGATCATATTTTTACTCCTCCTACCGTTTCTCCGCTAGCTTTCATGGCGTCTTCAACTCCTTCCATGACGGAAAAAAGGTGCGTGAGCTATGTGTTTTCCGATGAAGACGGTGTGTCGCTTGACTCCTGTTTGTTATTGAGAGCCCTTCTAAGCATGATTATCGTGCTCGATTCTATCTTTTTCCGATAATCCTTCTTCGTTTTCATGTAGGGTGACAAGAGAATCATAAAGACTTGTCGGATGAGCAATTCATCCAACAGTTGAAAGATGAGTTCGACCTCCATGGCTATGACGCCAGGCTCTTGTCGGGCCAAAAAGACGTTTTGAAGAAGGATGATGTTCTAAAGTTCCCTCACTCGGCCGAGGCGACCATTGTCACCAGGGGCCAGTTAGAGCTCGGGATGCGTTTTCCTTTGTACGATCCCAGCCCGTTCATTTTGGTATGAGGCTCTTTCTAAGATCCGCCCGTCCCGCGCCTTGGCTCAATGGAATGGCAACACCTTTTGTATCTTGTCCGAGTGGGAGAGACGCAACAGGCGAATGTACTCCTACTACTTGGTCTACTTACGATCCTTCCCGGGCGGGTGACTATACTCCCGCCGGTTTGCTGATAATTATCGAAGTGGAACTGCTACCAATGGTGACATTGCTGGTTTTGCTGCTAGCCCTCATCGCCATAAGACTCTTCCTGAGGGTGTCAAGAGGCTTTTATTGGACGAGGATCCCGAGGGGAAAGGTTCCAACAGGCATGCCCGTCATACTAGCGACGCGGCTTGGGACCGAGTTCCTTTGGCTATTTCTGGTCCCCTTCTGAGTGGCAATTTTCCTTCTATGGCCGAGTCTTATCCCTTCTGGGTGGTCAATGTTGATCGAGTAAGTGTGTTTCCCGGCTTTTGATTTATCTGATCGACTCGGGCAACTGGTAGGGCGATGTTTTGATTTTTGTGTTTTTGCAGCCCAAGTTCCAGAACGTTCCTTCTGAGTCTCTCGTTCTTCGAAAAAGAGATAGGGCTTCTAGCGCAAGAGCCAAGGAGGAGATAGGGAAGGTAACAAATATACTGCTTCTTCTTTGCGGTACATGTACTTGCCCCTATTTGTTGCCTTGAATGGTTCTGACATTGGCTCATGCGCAGAAGTTGAGGGTCGATAAAGCCGGAGGTGCTTCGGCGAGGGATGGTGAGGATCTCGAGGATCGGCGACTTTATCGTATTTCATGAGGAAGTCGCCTCAGAAAACTTCTAATGTTTCGTCTACCCTTGTAGGTGGGAAGCCTAGTGGAAAGGGCAAGGAGACCAAGGGCGACTTATCCGTCTCGGAAAAAATTGTGCCCCAGCAGCCCGCTGGTAGAGGGATTGTGCTTGCCGATGGTGTTGTGTATCTTGAGTCTGATGGTGACGATGATGATGATCTTTTTGATGGAGAGGATGAAGCCGATGGTGATGAAGAGGAGCCGAAGCAATCGGAGAAGTCTGGCGGAGATAATGTGGTTACTCGTGAAGAAGAGAACACCACTTCTGGGGGCGAGTTTCTAGAGCCTTTTTCTCCTGTGGTCCCTAATTCGGGGAGTAGCACCTCTTTTCTTTGTCTCGGGACCTATGTGCAATTCCTTGGAGCTCTTATTTCTCCCGAATTTGCCTCTTTGTCGGATGAAGATAAGATCAAGGTCAATTGTATGACGCCTGTCTGAAGAGTACTTTCGATATGCCGGTGAGTTGTGTTGATCAGGTTATGCATTCATGTTATGGGGTAAATTCTAATACTGTTGGTGTTTGTAGGATATCAATCGCTCGTTGTTAAACGCTTCCATTCAGCGCAGGGAGGTCGCCGAGAAAGAGGGTCTTCGTCTCTTATTACAGCAAGAGCGCGAGCGATCCCGGGGGCTGGAGAAGCGACTAGCCGAGACCCAAGGTAGTTACTTAGCTTTCAAGTGTTTATAATTGATTCTGTAATGCCAATATCCTGAGTTTAGTACTGCCTTCCTAGCCGAAACCTCTAGTGCGGAGGCCGATGCTGCCACGAGGTATCGCTTGTTGAAGAGAGAAATTAATATAGAACGGGATCACGTTTCGAATTTACAACGAGAGGATTGTCAATAAGGATGATAAGATCGATCGTCTGAGACCGAGATTGAGGGTCTTCAAACCCAACCGCATCATTACGAGACTTTTGAGTATGTCCCCGAGGAGATTGATAATCTTAGGGCGAGATTAGCTCGGTTCCAAGGTATCTCTGCGCCGATAAAACATTGTTGGCCGATAACTTAGAAAGTCGGTGTGGCTCGGTTAAGGCTTCGAGTTCGAGATTTGCACGCGATCGCCTTCGGATTAGGGGAGAAGAATGCTTTGAGAAGTGTAGTCAAGGATCCCTTGAGAAGCTTAGAGAGTCCCGTAAAGTTTCGAGGAGTTGGAGTGGGTTCACGCTCAATTATCGGGGTTTGCGAGATAGCACACTCTCGTGAGAGCCGAATGTAGTGATCATAAGAAATACTTCCCCTCCAATGAGTTTAATGAGCAACGATATCTAGAACTTTCCTCTAAGATATCTTCCCTGGAGTGTAGCTTGTCTGAGTCTGAAGAGACCGTTATAGTAGTCACCCCTTTGCTGGAAGGTGGTGTAGCTTGTATTGTGTTTTCCTTGTCGTTGTCTTAGTGATGTTATTATGTGACTGACCGCTCTCGTGTTTTGGCAGCCGAGCAAAGGAAGGTGGCATCGCTGGAGTAGGAGGAGAATGCCCAATTGAAGGGAAAGGAGGTGCAGCTGCTGGCAAGGGAGGCTCAATTACTCGGGCAGGTGGCCACTGCTGAGGCGGCGTCGATGCAGCTGACACAGGATCTTGTTGCTGAAAAGGCGAAGTTTAATGATGAGCTCGTTGTGAAGGTCAAAGCCGGTGTAAAGGCGGTACTTGATAAGAAACGAGCCGATGCTGCTGCTAAGAGGGTGATTCCGGGGCCAGTTCCTCCTAAAGAGTAAGCTCGTCTTTTGAAGCGCTGCGTCGCTATTTCACCCTTTGCAATGGGTTGTAATCCGCTCGAACACCTTCATTTTCTCGTACATTTTTTTTTAATGGGGTGCTGCGTCGCCAATTTGGTTGTTTTTCTTGCTGTCTGACGTTACTATTCATGTTACCGTACTTATTTATGTTATGCCGATGATGCATGGTTTATTTTTACGACTAAGTTATGTATACCTGCATATACATGAGTAGATTTGTTAATCGTGAATGCCGTTTTTGTCGAACACACTCAACAGGGAGGGTCACCGGGCCCGATGCCATGTCCCAATTGAGGTATCTCATCACCGTTTTTCAAGATCTAGTGGCAGGGTAGTTGGTCCTTCCTAGTTTCTATGGGATCGATATCCCAAGAAGTTATCAATTAACTTTCTTGGGCAAGTGATTTCGGCCACTTGTGAGGGGAGCAATGTTGTTCGCTTCGATTGCCGAGTACTCATGCCTCGACAATCGGCCACCGGTTTCCAACCACTGTGGCCCTAAGGCTACCTCGGCACTTGCACACTGTCGTCGCCCCGACTTCGAATAGCCCGTCTTAATGTAAGTCTCCCAAGACACTTGCACAATGCCATCGCCTCGGGTTCCGAAATGGCCATTTAGACGCAATTGTCACATTTCCAACCCCACGTGGCCTTTCAAGGAAATAGGCGACAATGTATTATACTGTTCTTAGGGGTGATATAGCTTTAGTCGCTTAGCATTCCACGGTCGTGGCTCGGGTGTTCCGTCCGGTTTTAGTATCTTGTATGCTCCTTCACCGACCTTCTCGACAATGGTATAGGGTCCTCCCCACCGTGCTGCTAGCTTTCCTCCTTTTTTATCACGTTCATAACTGGGTATATCCTTTAGTACCAATTGCCCCGGCTGGAACTCTCTTGGTCGGACCCGCTTATTATATTCTCGTTGTATTCTTCGCTGGTAATTTTCCATCTTTTGCAGGGCCATCTCTCTTGTTTCTTCTAGGTCGTCGAGCTTGGCCAAGATAAGATCTGCCGAGATGTTTCGCCTCCATGCCTCGGTCCTTGTTGTAGGTATCATCGCCTCTGTCGGAAGGATAGCTTCGGTCTCATATGTTAACATGAAAGGTGATAACCCACTTGCCTCTCTCGCGAGTTGTCCCGTATGCCCACAAAACGTTGTAAAGCTCTTCGCACCATTCTCCGTATTCTCCATCAAGCTTCTTTTTCAAGTTGTCGGCGATGGTTTTGTTTGTGATCTCGCTTGTCCGTTACTCTGAGGGTAAAGGGGTGTGGACTTGCTCTTTCGGATGTTGTAGGTATTGAATAGCAAGTCGATATTCTTACCCTGTAGTTGTTTTCCATTGTCCGAGACGATTGCTGCTGGTACTCCAAAGCGACATATGATGTGCTCCCAAATGAATCGAAAAACATCTCTATCCCGGATATACTTCAATGGGGCAGCTTCTACCCATTTAGTAAAGTAGTCGATAGCCACAATTAAGTATTTTCTCTGCCCCGATCCTACATGTAATGGTCCCACGATGTCGATCCCCCATTTGGCGAAAGGCCACGGACTGACATCGAGTTTAACATCACCTGGCATGCGTGTATCTTTTTCCGAATTTTTGACACTCATCACAGATGAGGGCCATATGCTTTGCGTCCTCATTCATGTAAGGCCAGAAATATCCCATAGTCTTGGCTCGGTCTGCTAGGCTACGGCCCGAGCTGTGGTTTCCCGCGGCCCCATAATGCAATTCGTTCAGGATAGTGTGCCCCTCTTCTTTACTCATGCACCTTAATAATGGTCCAAGGTATGATTTTCTGTATAGAGTGCCGTCTCGGAGCTCGTATGCATCTGCTTTGCTTTTAATTTTGTTGATCTCGGGTCGCCCCTTGGGCAGTTTTCCTGTTTCAAGATATTCGTGGATCGGTTTTCGCCAATCATCGGCCTTATACTGATCGGTATTGGTTGCTGCTACGTGTGCGCCGATGTCCACTATCTCAGGCACTGACGACATTAAGATTCTCATAATTCTGATGCCCTCAACACTTGCATCCGTTAGCATGGAAGCGATGTATGTGAGGGCGTCCGAGTGGCGATTATCTTTCCTATAGATGTGCTTAACTTGATATTTGGTATTTGGACGAGGTAGAATTGGGCGAGTTCCCAATATTTTTGTAACAAGGATCATGTATAGCGATCGCCCACTCGATTTGTCGGACGACTAGCTGAGAGTCACTTGTTAATCTTACGTCTTGAATTCCCATCTCCACTATCAGGCGCAGAGCATGTATCACTGCTTCGTATTCCGTGACGTTATTGGTCGCCTTAAATTCGAGTCTAAACGAGTGGACCATCTTTTTTCCTTTTGGCGTCGTGAAGACCAATCCTAGGCTCGACTGTCTTTATTGGATGATCCGTCCACAAAAACTTCCCATCGTGTCGGGTTACATGTCTCGAGTAGGTCGGATGGGTCCTCTTGGTCTTCCTCCATTCCTGGGATGTCTTCCACTTCATCTTCGTCGCTCAGGGGGAAGTCTGCCTGTAAAGTCTCGCACCGCTCGTGCCTTTCTTTGCCGTTCTCATCTCATAGAAAATATCGAATTGCTTGATCCGTGCGCTCCACTTGGAGATCCGCCCGATCTGGCTGCATTGTCGAAATCTTGATTCTATGGAGGATTTTGTGAGGACCCGAATTTTGTGAGTTTGGAAATACGTCCGAAGTTTTTGAGTTGCGAATACCAAAGCTAATATCAGTTGCTCGATTCTGGTGTAGTTCCTCTACGCTGGGTTCATAGTTTTACTTATGAAATACACCGACTTTTCTTCCCCTCCTACGTTCTTGACTAATACGGCACTAATGGCATAACTGGTCGCCCCTAGATATAGGGTTAGTACTTCCTCGGGCTTGGGCCTTTGTAACACCGGCAGGCTCACGAGATGCTGCTTAATTTTCTGAAATGCCTCCTCGCAGTCCTCGGTCCATTTGAACTTTTCTCCTTTCCTTAATGTCCCGAAGAAGTCTTTGCACTTGTCGGATGATCGAGAGATGAATCGCCCCAAGGCTGCCAAGTTCCCATTTAACCGTTGTACGTCCTTAATCGTCACGGTTGATGGCATTTCTACTACTGCTCGGATTTTATCTGGGTCTGCTTCGATACCTTTGTCGGTAATTATGTACCCTAGAAATTTGCTCGAGGTGACCCAGAAAGTGCACTTAGCAGGATTTACCCTCATCTTATATCTTCTCATAGTTTGAAATATGTCTCGGAGGTCGTCGATGTGGTTGGTGGCCACCTTGCTTTTGACCAACATGTCGTCCACATATACCTCAATGGTGTTATGTATTTTGTCTTCGAACATATCTTCTACTAATCTTTGGTATGTGGCGCCTGCGTTCCTTAGTCCGAACGGCATTTTGGTGTAATAATATAACCCTCTGGGTGTGAAGAACGATGTATGCTCTTGGTCCTCAGGGGCCAAGGGGATCTGATTGTACCCCGAGTACCCGTCCATGAGTGTTATTGCCTTGTATTCGACTATGGATTCTACTAGATGATCAATGCTGGGGAGGGGGAAGCTGTCCTTTGGGCATGCTTTATTCAAGTCGCTGAAGTCGATGCAGACGCGAACACCTCCATTCATTTTGGGGACTATCACCATGTTAGATATCCATTGTGGGTATTGAGCTTTTCGAATGATTCCTGCTACTTGCAACTTTTTTTAGTTCGGCCTCCACCGCTGCTTGTAGCTCGGGTGCAATTCTTCTCATCTTTTGTCGGATCGGCTTGACCTTGGGGTCTATTCTCAAGTGGTGTGAGCAGACTTACGGGTCAATTCCTTCCATATCGTGCATTTGCCGGCGAATACGTCCATGTGTTCTTTAACGAGAGTTATCACCGTCGTGTTTGTTCATCCGTTAATAGAGTCCCCACTCTCACCATTTTAGGCTCTTCCTCGTGCCAAAGTTAACTTGTCGGGTGGATTCTAAGGCCGAGAAATTAGGCTTTGGTTCGTCGACTATTGTCGGCTCCTTTGATTGCTATAAGATCTCCTCCTTGTCAGCTTTGTAGGTGGTGATGGCTTGTGATATCACCTTTTCTAGCTCTTCCCTCGCTTTTATTTCCCTAGCTTTGTTCTTTTCCTGACGTTTCCTCGATCGTCTTTCTTCATTCTGCTGGATATCGATTTGTACGCATTGTCGCGCCGCCTGGGGGTCGCCCAATACCTCCACTACCCCTCGATAGGATGAAAACCGCAATCTTTGGTGGTAGGCCGAGGCGACCCCTTTGATTCCCGCCAACCAGGGTCTACCAAGGATCGCTTCATAAGGCGACACAACGTCGACCACATAGAAGGTGGTGAGTGTGTCTAGGAACCCTTCCCCGTCCGAGACTCTGAGGGTGACTTCTCCTTTTGGTACTGTCACTGTACCATTGAAGCCGTAGATTCGATAGGTCGACGGGATTAGGATGTCATCAGATAGCTCCATTCTTTTGAAGGTGTCGTAAAATAGGACCTCGACTGAACTGCCACTGTCCATCAATATCCTTCGGACACCCCATTCTTCAATGAGTAGGGTTATCACTAGGGGATCCCCATGTGCTTGACCATTTGACGGGACGTCCTTTGATGAGAAAATGATCGGCTGCATCATCCAAGATTCCATGGGCATAGTTTTGGCCACACTGAATATTTCTTTTCCCGCCCAATCTCTTTTGTGGATCCTTGAAGTGATGCAGGTTCCTAAATCAAACCCCTGAGTTGCCGAGTGCGAGATGGTGTTGCAAGCGAACTGGGTACCACGATTGATCCTTATCTGATGCACTTCGGTGCGTCGGGCGAGCCGGGTGTCGACGATGTTTTGATGAAATGTCGCAAGTATCCATCTCGGATCAGGTGCTGGACGATATCTTTTACCTCTCGACAATCATTGGTCGAATGGCCACGGAACTGGTGGTAATGGAAAAACTCGGGATGGTTCCTTGTTTCGTCGAACTGGACTCCCCTAGTCTTCGGGTATCGGATATCGTTCCTCTTTTCGACTTCCTTGAATATTTCTTCCAATGGTGCATTTAATGGAGTGTAAGATCTGGGTTCGTGGCGAGGCTTCTTTCCTTTCTCGACCCAAATTTTCTTGTTCTCCCATGATGTTGTGTGCTCGGCCTTTTCTCGGATCGCTTCGGAGCTTCTCGTGGGGTTGCCTCTCTTTGTAGCGTTTGCTTCTTGTATTCCTCTATCCCGTGCTCCTTCCTATATTTCCTCTAAGGCGATGTAGTGTTCTTGCATCTTCCCGATTTCCCTTAACGCTTTAGGCTTCTCGCACATTGCTACCCAAGTAGGATCTGACTTCCCAATGAATTTTCGAACCCGAATATCTATTGATCGACTCGGTACCTTTCCGATGTCGCACATAACTTCCTCCATCCATGTCATGTTAGAGACCGCAGCGGTTCCTCGAATCTTCGTGCAAGTGTAAAGAGCTTATTAACTCGGGCCGAGCTATATTGTTATGCATGTAAGTTTCAAGGAAGGTTTCCACCAAGACCGCATAATTTCCAACGGATTCATCGGGCGGGTGTAAAACCGGTTCTTTGCCTCACCCTCCAAACTTGTCTTTGGGAAGAATTTACACATGACCACATCGTAATTCTTCAATTGTAACAAGGACATGCCGAAATTTTGATATGCTCTCCCGGCGTCGCCAGCCTGTCAAACCTGGATGGAAAATGTACATTTGGGGGGGGAAGGAGTCCGATCCAATTCCTTGGTAAATGGTGTCTTTTGTGCTTCGCTAATTACTTCTGCCAACTTATCGTGCTCGCCGTTTCCTGTCAGTTTCTTGACCATCTGCTCAAGTTGCTCGATCTTTGTTGAATCCTCCGTAAGTGGGTCGTCCTCACCCTCCCCTTGATTGGTTAGGGTCGGGCATGCGTTCTCGGCTCGGGGATGGGGTTGGAGTGTTTCTCGACTGGGTGTGATTGCTAGAAGCGCCTCGGCTCGACGACCCTCTTGACCCTGCTCTCCTGTTGCGGAGCCGGTAGTTTTCATGTTCTAAGGCTAGGTTCCTTCTCTGCAGCTCTCTCATAAGGTCTTCTTGCCTTCTTTGGCTTGCCAAGATAGCAAGTAACATTGGGTCGGTACTCTCATGGCTAGAGTGGCCGTTTACTTGGTTTCCTGCTACATTGAGGGGTGCAGTTGGAGGTCTTGCCGTGGGGACAACGGGGGGAACGGTTGGAGCTACGGGATGATCGGCTGCCGCTGGTGGGATGTCTCGGTCGAGGTCGCCCCTTCCTAAGCGCACTCGCCTAAGCCTTTCCCCTTCTCGTTCTAGTTCATGATGGTACTCTGTCGGTTGTCTTTCTCGCCACGTTCCTCCCGCATCGTCTCCGCACTTCCTCCTCTTCCTCGCATCTCGATGCGGTTCTTCCGTCCACCATGTCCCCCGCATTATCCGGCTTGGGTTGATCCTCAATATCCTAGATGGGAGATCATCGTCTCGGCCTAGATCGACTTCCTCGTCAACGGTAGCCATGCCTTTGCCTAGTGCCTGAGTCTCGCCCTGGTTATTTTGCCGATGATCTTCGTGTCGGGAATCCGTCAGTCCTTCTTGTACACTAGATCCCGCTGTGGCTCGGTTCCTAAGGATCCTACTCTTCCTGGAGGTACTCGCCATCACCTTTGGTATTACCCTTGTTCCTCGGCTCGCCTGTCCGTCCCTACCTACGTCAGCAAAGTACACAGCACTTACTTGAACTATTTTCGAAAAGGTTAAAGATGAAGTACGACGGTTCTGCTGTGTAAGGTGGAAAAAGTTTTCACAGTACAATTCCATTTATGCTAGCGTGTTGATCTCATCAATCAAGTAGGTTTGACAGCAAGAGGATAATTTTTGAAAAGTTGTCTCAACACATCGCTTTCGGTACTTTTTCTACGCATTAATCATTATTTGTCCTAACATTCCTAGTGCCAGAAGTCATTAATCATCCGTATGTTAGGTCGGGAGATTTCTTTCTTGACTATAGTTGACGATACGATAACCTTTACCGATTGTCATGCCGACCGCCTCATCGATCTTTGTGAGGCTTTTAGCGTAGGATCAAGATGAGGCTTAATAATGAAGCGCCCACTAAACTCCTTCCAGTAGTAGTTTCTAAAACCGAACTCGATGACTTCGAGTTAGTCTTGCCTCCACCACTTTGTCATACTTTGTTTTAGCTAACTAAGAAGGTCCAAACAACGAAGTAATGTTTCAACTTAGCTTCTACCGGTCATCAAAGATGATCCATTCGGGAGCTTTTGAGGTGTTATTACGTTTTATTTTAGATCGACGACAAGGCGACCTTTGACCCGAAAAGCTTTACTCCAACTAAAACATTTACCTTTACATAATTAGTCAAACTTACTCGACCGGAATCCCTTACTCATAAGGTAAGAGATCTCCTACTCTTGTTTGATGGAGTTAAGACGATGAAGATAACTAAACAAGTTTTTCCTTTTAAACTAAATTTCCGTGAGCTTTTCATGAACTTAAGTAAGTAAAAACAAATGTAACAACATTGAGCTTTTGACCACAAAGGTGAACTTGAAACAACAAATCTAGCAGCCCACGGATTTTAACCATTAGAGATGAGAAGAAATAGGTCGGCGAGGTGGAATTTCATTCTAGCTTCTACCAACATCAAAAGATGTTACTTCGGGAGCTTATTGATCTTCTAATAACTCGCTTAGACGACTTAAACAAACAGCCTAGTTTGATGATTTAATCTTGACGACTCGATTCAAACGAAAGCAGAAGCGATTGATGCTAATAGAACAATCCTACATCAAAACTCAACAAGGTTTTGTTAAGAAAACAAAGACAAGAAAAATCTCGCAAGCTTTGCCTATCAACACTCTTAACCAAAAGAGTTTCTCCCTTAGCTTCAACTAACACGCAAGGTAACTTAGGAGCTTGGATTTCTCTCTTTTTGGTAACCGATTTCAAGGTATCCGAAGATGTTACACGGTCCCCTTAGTCGGCGCCAGAATGTAGATGTAGAAAACCCTACTACTACATCCCAAGGATTTCAAACGTATGCAAAGAAGTAAATAAGCAAAAGACATAGAAGAACACAAGATATACGTGGTTCGGCATGATTACCTACGTCCACGGGGTGAAAGGATGATCTTATTACTTCGCACAAGTTTACAAGGGTGAATGCTCTCAACAAGACTCTATCTCTTCTCTCACTTACTTCGATTGCTTGCCTTTACCTCTCTACACGATCTCTATTTATAATTCTGAGATGGTGATACATCGATATTACGGTGTTGGGCCCGGTGTAGCTTCATTGATATTCTTCTCGGACGACTAGCTAATGCTTCAGCCCGATCTTCCCTTTGCTCGAGTCAAGGCATCTAGCCGAGTGGCGTCATCACCCGATGTCACTCGTTTGGTGGAGATGATCGACGTCGCCCTTTAGATTCCTGGCCGAGTCCCACTTTGACCGAGCTTTTCTTATCTCTTCACCAACTCTGTCAGTGTATTAATTACCCTCGAACCCGATGAGCATCACATCAGAACTTTTCTCTTCCTTTATGTCGACCTCTCGAGCTGTCTCCATTCCTCTTTTCTCGCGCCCAGATCTGATGAGATGATTTAGTGCTTCTAGTGCTTGCTTTTCTTGGTACGCCCTCGGCCAGGATGGTTCCACCTGTCCCAGTGGATTATTTGCACCTACACTAGAATTTATAAATGATTTATATCTTACTAATGAACTCAAACAGAATGAAAGTCGATGGGAATTCACGTCGGATACATTTATCATAAGGCAAATGTTAACCTATGCATGTATGCAAAGGTTAAGGAGCAGTTAATTCCCACCTTCTGCTTTGGTGTTTGAGAAAATTTATGACAACTAATACTTTTATTATGTAAACTTGTAATTTTTCATTATTACCCTTGCATTTAACCCTTTGTTTTTGTTTCTCTCTCTACATATTTCCTTTCAACTTTATGTACCGGTTGATGTTCCAATGAAAGAAATATTTGTACACGACCATGCTAAAATTATGCTACAGACGATTAACAAATAAAAGCATATATAACCAGATAATGAAGGGTCAACCAAACACACGCAACTACGATTAGAAATTAAAAATTATGATTAGCTATCTCGTTATGGTTAGAACCTAAGCTATAACACATTAAAAATAGTAATTATGTATAGAAATTATATACTTCAAAAAAAATATATATAAAAGTTAAGATTGCGTATCTCTTTGTCTATGCGAGGACTCACATTAAACAGATTAACTAAAAACATATACATTCAGAATCATCAATATAATGTATAGTTAATTGGAATTATTCATGGAAGTACCAAGCTGGTGGATAAGTTGGCCTCGGAGCCCTTTTAGGGATAGTCAAACAATTAGTCAAAGTAGGGTTATAATTATAAGGTTATAAACGGAATCCTCCAAATATTTATGAAAACAACGTCATTTAATACCATCAAATGGGTATTCCAAAAAACAAGTTACAAACCCAAGATAAAAATGCTCATTTAATGCTCCATTAACGTATTCCTCCGTGCATACGTTAACAGGACTCTCATAATAATTGCATCCAATTTATTTTCCTCATCTGAGAACAATTTAAGATGGACATTTATGATAAAATCTTTTCCTTTTTCCTTTGTTTAGTTTTGGGCTATTCAATGTTTAGTACCCGGCAAATGTCCAACACATTGGTTTGGTACCCAATATTTAAAATATTAAGGTTGGTACCTGAGACTGTCAAGTCAAATCATTGACCTAACGGTTCGTTATCTATAAAATTAAAATTATCAATAATATTAATAAATCAGTGTTAGCACGTGAATTTGTAAAAGATTCGCACAATTTCATCTAGTTGTTAGACATAGATAGATCCAACGGCCTAAATGATTCTATTTTCAAAAAATAATAATACACCTCTTCTACCCCTTCTCTACCAACATTGTCTTCTCTTTCTTGCACCTGCAACTCTTATCTTGATCCGTGGAACCCTAAAACTACATCTGAAACGCAAAATTCATATCCAAGAACTTCCAAAAAATTTTCAAAATCCCAATATGCAATAGATTCTAGTCAATTAAAAAACCAAACACCCACCAAAACTCTACTCATCAACCACACCCTAAAAAAAAAAACTATAAGCCCTAAACCCTATCGTCGAAAATTCTTCCCAATCTTCAATTTTATTTCGAATTCATCTTCCCAAACCAAATTAAAAATTCTCAATTCTTCTAAACCCCCAAATCAAAATCAAAAATTTGTTGAATCTTTCAAATCCCTAAACCCTAAAACCCAAATTCATAACAAAAAATGAATCGTTTGAATCGGTAACAAGATTCCAACAAATAAAAATCTTAACATAATACTCGAAATCACCAACTCTTGCACCAATCAAATTCCTCCTATGAACGATCTTGAATAGATGATTCCAACTGACAATGGCTTTTTTCATATGTCAACACAAGTCATCAATAGCTACCAAATGAATCTTCATCAATCAAGGCCAACTCGGGAAGTCATGTTTAACAACCAAGTACCAAGTCTGGTCTCCAACAGATTGCTCCGACTATATACTAGGATCAAACCTGTATTTCCTACTTTTATGCTTTGAATAATGTACTGTGTTTTCATATAAATAGTAGTTCAATATCTCCACAACAGGTGTGGAAGATATTCTACCCAAAAATCACTCTGCTTCTTGGTATCAACCTTTTCGATCCAAGCACAACTTCCGTAACAACCAAAAAAAAAAAAAAAAAAAACCCAAAACCCTAAACAAAAAAAGAAACAACAATGGAAGATGCTACAAACACTCTTCGCCAAGTTCAAATCCATCACCTAGTTACTTTGAAACACACAGAAACGAATCATATATTATGGAAGGCTCGGTTTAAGCCTATCCTAAAAGGTTATGATCTCACAGGGTTTATAGATGGATCTAAATAAAAACCAGCAAGAACACTTCCAGACAAAGAAGATATTAATCCTGCTTTTTACGACTTATGAATCCCAAGATTCGATAGTTGGATGGTTGAATTCAACTTTAACACCTGAAGTACTCAACGTGGTTGTAAAACTTGAAACCGCAAAGGAGATATGGGATACACTGAGTCGGAGTTTGCACCTAAAACGTTTGATCACGGATGAATCTCAAAAAATAGCTACACAACTTGAATAAAGGTAATAAGACTTTGAAGGCTTATTTAAATGATGTTAAGCGTTTGTTTGATCGGCTTTGAAAGAATCGGATACACCGTGCCCTCTAATGAGATGAAATCGGTTCATTTGCAATGGATTAAATCAAGCTTATGACCCGATTACTCACGCCTTGAGCACCGCTGAAACAATGGATATCCGGATGTTCAATACTCACCTTTGAGATGAGGCTTGAACATCAACTCCGCAGATTCAATGACCACTTGCAAATGTTGTCACTTCCAACTCGCTTCCACAATCGTGGATGCACCAAGAGGATTCCACAATCAATCCGAGAGGATCGCCTCCACCAAACAACAACAACAATCGCTGCCCTCAATAACCACAGGAGAAACTATGCTCAAGGAGAGTTACTCACGGATCTACAAGAAACATAATCACACGGATCGTTGTTGGTGGCGCTATGAAAGAGGGAGTACAAACCAGCCAAAACCACTGCAGCTTATATTGCCTTGCACGGAGGTCCAGCTGAACAACAAAGTGGGTGGCCGACACTGCAACTCACCATTTAACTCGCCGATGTTCAAAATCTTTGCATCTCACATGAGTATGAAGGAACGGACCAAGTTAGGGTACTCATAACACATGGTGTTTTCTTTTGAATAACATATACCATGTGCCTAAAATCAAAACAAATCTTCTCTCGGTTTATCAATTTTGCAAAGATAACAATGTTTGCTTTGAGTTTCACACAAACTTTTTTGTTGTGAAGGACAAGTGCACAGGAGCCATCTTTGCTAAAGAGGAGGAATGAGAATGGGTTTTATATCTTTGATGGGGTTGGTGGTATCAATCGAACCAAATCTCCACAGTCTTTTCTATCTCGCCGGTTACCTATGTGGCACCAACGTTTAGGGCTTCCAATGCTCTCCACGTCTCCAAGATAATCAATAGCTTTTCCTTCTGTTTTGAATAAGAAGTTTGATTTTTGTCACTCTTGTCACATAAGCAAGAGCAAGAAACTTCCCTTTAACTTCCCTTTTCTCTCGAAGTACAACAAAAGATTTGATACACCTTTGAGTTTGATTGTTAGTGATATTTGGGTTTCTCCTCAACTGTCTAGACATGGTTTTCGTTATTATATGCTATTAATGGATGCCTTTTCTCATTATACATGGGTATTTCCTTTACTAAACCGTTACGATGCTTTGGCTACTTTTATCCAATTTCAAAACAAATTGAAAATCTAACAGGTCATAAAATCAAAGTTTTCCAACGATAATGCTCTTGAGTATAAAAAGTTTACATCTCATTTAAACAATTGTGGTGTTCGGATCGATTTTCCTATCCCCATACGTCCACACAAACATCAACGGCTACCAAATGAATCTCCATCAATCTGCATCAACTCGGGAAGTCGTTTAACAACCAAGTACCAAGTCCGGTCTCCAACGGTTTGCTCCGACTATATACTAGGATCAAACTCGTATTTCATACTTTTATGCTTTGAATAATGTACTTGTGTTTTCATATAAATAGAAGTTCAATATCTCCACAACATGTGTGGAAGATATTCTACCCAAAATCACTTTTTGTCTTCATATATAGAAATGCACGGAATCAAAAGTGAATTAAAAGAAAATAAACATAAAGTCGATGTATAACTTTGTGGAATATTAAGTTGATTAGATTTCAAATTTTCATATATATAAATAGTCAAGCACACGATCTTTGATGGCTTCTTTCATCCGAGAAGACGAGGAAACGTGTTTTCATCCTGTGAAGATGAGGTCTGTCAAACGCGTGTCGTGGACTAAAGGAGTGAAGTGTGCATCATTTGGGCCTATCCAATATCATAGTTTATCTAGGATGATTACACGTTTTAAGACGTTAGGACAAACCAAGTTATTGTTAGCATTTATATGGTAAATTTTGTAATAATTTCAACTCAATTACGGACGCTTTTACTTAGTTAAGTCAACAGTTTGACTTGACAGCCTCTCAACGAGTCTAGGTACCAACCCTTAGATTTTAAAATGTTGGGTATCATATCAATGTGTTGGTCATTTGTGGGGTACCAAACATTAAATATCCCTTTAGTTTTCTTTAGTGTCTCAGAAAATCCATTTCTTAATGTGCATATCAAAATAAACATTGTGATTTTTGGAAGCAATGGTTGGGCATTCCTCTTATTTATGGTTACTCAAATACAAACGAACAACTTTAAAGACCGGGTGAAAATGGAATTCATATGTTTTTGGTCCTTAGAAGCATGAAAAGCTAAAAATTGTGACTCGCAAGTAACAAGAAAATACCAATATCTAAGGGAAGTTGTTATAAATCATTCGAAAGTTTTTACCACTTTTACGTTGTATATGTACGCATATTTCTAATGAGCAACGAAGTATAATTCTTACATTAAATGTTAGTTTCTCTTTTTTTCTTTCACAACCAAGATCCTAATTAAAACTAAATTTATGATCTTATACAAGATAACTCTAAAAGAATTATAAATTAGGGTGAAGAGATGACCACCTTTGTAATCATAACCTTAATGTGCGGACTTGTGACAAGTTATATATCGGGTAAGGTATTGGCGGAAACTAAATTCGGAGAATTGTTTTGATAATCTCTTTGGAACAACATATAATTAGGGTGTCTCTCTATGAACTTTCAATACCTTATGCCTATTATTATTCTTCCTCCGGAAGATAATTATTGGGAAGTTAATTCTCCGTATATTAATTTTATAAACAAATTATGAAGACTCTAATTTATAGTTGGAGTGGTTTTCATTAAGGTAGTGAATTAGTCATGTTGTTCCAATATTTTTGTTCCAAACTTCCATTAATGAATGGTCTTAAGCCCTTGATTAATTGAGTTACATACGGAAACTTCGAAATATTAAAATTCGTAGCACGTTAACTTTGCTATGGAGAATATTAAATTTAGTTTTGATAGTAAAAATTCACAAAATGGATTCAACCTAATTAGACCTAATAATTGATAAAAGTTCTTAAAATATACGATGGTTCAATCATTTACGTATGTTTCCATCGTCCTTTCCAATAGTGCTTAAAAGAAAGAAAAAAAGTCCTTGCAATAAGTTTCAGAGACAAAAAAAAAATAGATTTGACCATAAATAACCTAGATATATCCATGAGCTCAATTCAACTTTTCATCCCCATACCCTGAATTTCTTTTAACTTAATCAGATGTGTTTTTAGGTTGTTCAAAGAACAATAAAAGCAGAGAGAGGAGTAAGTCCCTCTTAAGTGCTCTGCTCCATCACCATGACGTAAGCATGTTTTAAAAAAAAAAACTTCAGATTTTTTTCAAATGTTTTCATATGTTAATCTATTATACAATGTTAATTCAAGAAATCTTGAGAAATTCTTTCATTGGATCATCTACAACATCACCTTTCTTCATCAGTTCTACATAAGCCTGTACACGATCATTACTAAAAACCCATCTTTGATTACAGTTACTTCAACTTACAAGCAAGAGACAGAATACATATAAGAAATCCAGTTAATTACAACTGATATTAACACCTACAAGTATCCTAGTTTCTTGTTTGAACATTCTGATACAACCAAAGAAATCAAGCATCAACAAAACTTGTTCAAAAAATTTGTTAATCATTTTTTAAGCTCTTCTCAAAGCCTAACACCTTTGTGGTTCTTGATACCCCACTTCCTCGATGACGTAGGGAGACCCATAATTGCCATCTCGAATCTTCATATTCAACTTCAATATCTTTATTTTCCTCATCGGTCTCATCCTCTAGGATCTCCTCTTTATCATCTTTTGTCTCTTCACCCTCCCTAGTCAGTCCTAGCAAAATTGACGGATTTGCTTTTTCAAACTCATATACCTCACATCTTCTGTCCAACCTTTTTTCTTCATTCTTTCTCTCCTTTGCATCATCTAAATCTTCACTTTATGAACCTAACTCTTCAACAAAATACTCATATCCTCCATCAGCCTACTTTGAATCACTTTCAGTTGCGCTGCGACTTTTCTTCTATGCTTTTCGCCTTCAGACCTCTCCTCTTGCTCCCTTTCCATTCTGGCAAGCCTTTTTTCTCTCCATGCAGCAAACTCCTCTGCACTATTTTCTCGATCTCTATCATACTTATCTTATCGTTGTCGCCCGTCTAATTCAATCTGCAAGTGATTCCTTAATTTCTTTAATTCACGAGTATCTAGAGTTAAAGATGTTCCTTTTGCAAGATCAAAGGAAGCGGATGGTGGTCTTGGTTCAAGAATATTGGCATCTAAGTTTGCTATTGCTTAATTACCCTTCTCTGATAATGATCTTTTCGTTTTTTGGTTTAAAAATGTGTTGTATTGGTAATCTTTTCCTAAACTCCTTTTATAGAGCCCTAATCAACACCATTAATAGCCATTTATAGCGTTCGGTGACATTTCCCTCTCTTGGCAATTCACACATATTCAAAGCCATGCGCACCTTCTCCAACCATCATTACTCTTTGAAAACCTATTTCCAAAGCCCTAATTCTAGACGTATCATTTGCCTTAAATCGGTTCAATCACATTAAGGGTGTATTTGTACACCACCTAATTCGAATAGGTTCATTTAGGTACTAATTAGAATCTTTGATTTTGTGCGATCTAAGAAAAGTATACTCTGATATGCATTTGATCGACTTTCATTATATGGTCTCGTCACAAAATTCTAAACCCATTTCTTACATTTGACATTAAGAGGCATATTTTTTAGAATACACCGCTATTCAGAGTATATCGGATATGCATTTGATCGACTTTCAAGCTATATGGTCCTTAAGGGGAGGATCACCAAAAATCTCTAAACCCATTTCTTACATTTGGCTAGCCCAATTTTTTTTCACCGGCTTGATGACAAGCTACACTAATATTTCTTCTAAACAACATGTAACCACTTTCGGACTAATATTTTGACAAACTCAATCCCCCCCACCCCGAGAAGAGTCACTAAACAAGGAACAATGACCCCACCCTCCATTAAAGGAGAAATTGAGCTCTCATTTAAAGTATCAGCCGAATACCACCTAAAATCCACCCATATTACAATTATTACATTGGCCGAAATTTCGAATTATTCAAGACACAGTACCCCATAGTTGTGGAAAAAAAAAACAGTATTACTCAGTGGCTACAACCACAATTAGTGAGAAAGACTGATTGTAAGTACGTGCTAGTCATGATATGCTATCAAAATATTTCATCATCATTAGTCCGGCCTGACTGGAAATGGACTGTCTTATTATACCCAGCCACTCACACAAAATATGTGATCAAAGATGCTCTCCTATGCCATGATGCTATGACACGTGAAAGTAAAGTGAAAACTCTGGACAACAACCGTGTCTCTCACCCTAGTCATGATAAAAAAAAAATCTAAGACTTTCATCTACTTCATTCCCTTTTATCTGCAGAGACCAAATTCAACCATTTAACCTTTCCCATTTAAGGTTCAGTCTCCTATACAGACCATGGTTTCAATCCACCTAGAGATATTTGTGTTACGTCATTATCATAACATATGCTTTACTATCCATTGGCATTGTCGTCTCCAGATATGCATGTATAAGCATCCCCTAACCACTCATTTCAAAAACATACTCTAGTCCAATCCTATTCATATCCCTCGGTTATTTTATTTATATGGAGTCCTCTAATCCTTCAAATGCTAATCAATCCATATTCTTTGATATTCAAAATCTTTCTCTTCTCAAATTGCGGAAAAACTAATCTTACATACAAATATTCCTTCTACACTTACCAACCCAGTTTTCATTAACAAAGCAAGTTATTTAGCCGAAAATGATAAACAACTGAAATGGTGCATGGATGGTTATGTATATAGTGAGACTCTAGTTTCTACATCCCCCATAAGATACCACATTTGCTCTCCGATGACCCCTTGTTCAATCTCCAACAAATGACAACCTTCGGTGGCTTAAGAAATAAGGTGTTGATCATATTTCTTGTGGAAAATGATTAGAGTTAATGAAAAACGCCCTGGTTTGCTTGTGGTTTTCTAATTGTTATGCGAGTTATTCCTCCCAGCCTTTGCCACTCCCAACTATCGATTTCATTTACAAAGGAGTTAATGTGGCTAATCTTGTAAATGTTCATGTATTGAATTTGAAGATCTTGAGTCAAGATTACTCTCAAGCTTAGACAACTTATGGTAACCATCTCTAAAGAAGAATTTGAAAGTCTACGTTCGTATATTTTTTCTACATGCTCTACTAATCGGCATCCCTCCTAAGTTACTATAGAGGCAAGTATAGATCCTTTCATCATTGAATGCGAGATATTTCGGGGTACCGGAAAAGTTTCACCACATCATATCATTAATGAAAAGGATGGAGTATGTCCTAACCGGATAGCCAAGCGAGGCTATAAAAGAAGCAGGGTTCCTCTCTGGCTCCAAATACACCTTAACAAGGGTTTCAAAACTTATGATGCTTCCGCAACCTCCAGTTATTCCTTCCGAATCTATTCCACTACGATTTTGGTTGATTCTATAATGATCCAAGAAGAAGTTGTTCAAAGAGACCCATATAGTACTCCTAATCGAGATGATGAAGATAGATGCAAAGCAACACGCAGTTTCTCAAAGTGGTAAAGTATTTGATAATGAGTATTTGAAAAACAGTCTCAATATGGGCCCTTTTGGTAACAAATTTACTACTCAATTTTTTTGATGTGGGTCATGTTCAAACTCAACATCCCTTTTTCAGGTCAATGGTCTTCCATTTATTCTAAAGCAAATCCCAAATCGATAGATAAGTAAATGGGACTCGAATCGACTCCTAAACCTACCAATTCGGATCCGATTCGTACTTCTAACTCGGCTAGGAGATTCAAAACCTAGCTACTCCTACCCAGCAGACTAGTATCTCTAGATATGAAGTGGTCTCTCTTCTTTGTTGAACATGATGCTCTTTCTAATCTCAAAGGGAAAATAAACCCCATAGAGGATCTTCGCAAAACGTACTAGAGCCGCTTTTCTACTTTTGCTAGTATCGTGGTCATTCCCGAAAATTAATGTTGATTGTTCCAACGGATTATACCTATCTTTGTCCACCTATCAATAAATCGGGGAAATAATTCTACTATTAACTTATCCAATTGTACCTCAATACTCATTCCCTAGTTGATCCTTATGGAAATTTCAACATGCCTACTTTATACCCCCTTCAGCCTAACAATTATGTTTGCAATAACTCTTCTCATAAGGCCGCGAACTGATCCGAAGCCTCCCAAGAAACTAATCTCAATGGTGGTACAACTAATGCATGCCACCTAATGGTGGTCCCGACTTTACCACTTAGGTTAGTCCCTCCACTTTTCTACTTCTAATATATCAATTGATGATCTCAATATTTTGCTTCTATTTTCCTGGGCTAATAATGCTAATATGTTATGTCGGGAACGTATGTGGTCTAGAAAAATAAGTAACAAAGAACTTAACCTTTTATTCAAAATATCAATCCGATATTGTGTTCCTTTCCTAGACTAAACTAAAAAGGATATTACCGTTAGAAATTGAGGAATATGGGATTCTATGTACCTTTAATGCCTGCAGACGGAGAAGTGGTGGCCTTGTCTTGGCCTCGAAAATAAATTGATTTCAACATTTTATCCTCCAACCGTATGGGCATCTATGTTACAACCAATGATATCATTCACTCTAAACTCTACAATATCAACTTCACTTATGGGAGAACCTAATAGTAGCATTAGATGGTCTTTTGGGAAAGTCACTTACTTCGTATCCTCCTAGTAAACCAAATTTGCTTTGTATGTTACTTCTTTAATGCTCGTGAGGGAATGACGATAAAATGGAGGTAGGAGGTTGATGATGCTGATTTTTAACCTTAGAAATTTCTTGTAATGTGTTTGGTCTCAGCATGATCCCGGTTTTTCTAGTCCTAGTTTATTTGGTCTAATATGCAACAGGCCCCGATCTTATTCGAGACTTGATAGACGCCTTTATAAATCAAATGGCCGAGCAAATTTTTCTTAATCATTGTGTTAATAACTTGCCTAGAGATTCTTTTGACCAATGCCCTATGCATATTGGTTTTAACTTTGAAAATGTTGTATGCCTAAGACTTTTCATTTTATGGCCATGTGGATTGAAGATCCTACCATGTAAAGACATAATAGCTAACTCATGGTACGTTAATGTTGTTGGCACCTGCCTATAAGCTAAAGGCCAAACTCTTAAGTACCAAAAAGGTCTTAGAGACCGAACACTTCTCTTTTGGTAATATTCAAACCACTATAAAACGACCAGAGGAACTTGCTGACATTCAAACTTCCAATCTAATCGATTTCCCTAATCATTTCTAGACTTGTTTTCGATTGAATATTTGTATAATTTTTGAGGAAACTATATTGAAAGGATAAATCCAAAGAAGTTTGGCTTTGGAAGGAAATAGAAACTTCATATTTCCATAGAGTCACTTTTTGAAGAAAGAGAAATTTATCACTGACAAAAGTGCATCCTGCAATACTTTAACCGATAAAGATACTATAGGAAACTCTTTTTGTCGACTATTTTAAAGCCTTAGTATTCTTTCTATCTTTAGCAAAAGACAGATGAAATTCCCCAGTTCTTCCTCAAGTTCTCTCGACGGCGATAATACAAACTTAAATTTTCCCCTTCATCACCGAGGAGATAAAAATGTTATTTTTTCAAATGAATATTTAAAGCTCTAGAACCTAATTCGCCCATGCCTTATTTTATCAAAAGCACCGGGATATTGTTGGTGAAGCCGTTGTTGATATGAGGTAGACTTATTTTCCAAGATGGCATATTGTTAAAGTTTTCAACCATACTAATATTGCCTCATCTCTAAAGTCCTCTTGTTGAGTTGGTCTCCCAATACACCAATAGGCCTTTGTAATTTCATTTATAAATTCTTTCCAAAAATTTGGCTAAGAGACTAAAACCTTTAATTGATAACTTATCTCTAAAAATCCGAGTGCTTTTGTTCCAAAAAGAAGCATCTCCCATAACACTGCTACCAATGAGGCAATTTATATACCAACCATCATAAGGTAAAGATGGTATCATTGTGATTAAACTTGATATGTCTAAAGCCTATGACAAATCAAATGGTCTTTTTCGGAAAAGTTCAAAAAATGGGTTTGTATGAGCATCGGGTTAACTCTAATAAATCAATATCTTTATATTGTTTACTATGTTTTGCTAAACGGCAATCAGCACCGGATTAATTAAACCCGAAAGATGTTTTGAGACAAGGAGATCCCCTATCTCCATACTCTACATTCTCAAGCTTTAACTCGCTAGATTGATTATCTCGATCACTAGGAAGATTAGTGGAAGGCATTAAAGTTTGTAAATATACTCCATGGGCGATTTCCATATCTTTGTTTGTCAGGATTCTGCTTTGTGTTACTGAAATACTTTCAAACCATCAAAGATTATCTCGAGAAGTATTATTTTGCTTCTAGTCAAGAAATAAATTTTGATAAATGTGGTATTTATTTAGCAAAAATTGTCCGAACCTTTTGAATCATCTTTCTAATATCCTTGATATCCATAATAGAGACTACTGAGAATAATATCTGGTACCCCCTATAGCCTTTCAAGCCTATAAAATTCAAAACCTACATGGGCATTTTGCAAGCCGTAGATGCCATAATTTCCACTTGGTTTCATGACTTTTGTAGGTTGCTAGAACTACCTTAGTCACATGTCAGCCGACTATCCGCTTGTATTAATGGATGGCCTTCTTAACCCTAAATATCTCTATAGGAAATGGATTCTCACCTCAGTAATTCTGGGTTGGGAAACTTTAAATCTCTAAATATAAGAAACTTCACCTTCTTGGTTGGGATATCCTCCGCCTCCCCCAAGTCCGAAGGTAGATTAGGTTTTAAATAAAGCTTATTTGAATAACCTAAATGGCGTCAAGAAATGTTGGAAGATTATTGAAAATCCTAATCGCTTACAAGATATTATTCTCAAAGCTTTGAACAACCTAGCTATGCCGGGCTAGAAATGCTTGAAAGATTATTGAAAATCCCAATTGTTTACAAGGTATTATTCTCAAAGCTAAATATTTCCCTAAACCCATTTCCTTAATGCTAAATACCTTAGTATTTTATCCTGACTTGGAAATGCTTACATGCTATAAAAGAAATGATTAAGCTTTTTATCTCTTTTGGATTGTGAGAGACGGGAAATTTATTGATCCTGGGTGATAAGTGGATTCCTTTGGTCCATCTAGATCCTAGTGTTAAAGTTTGTTATTTTATTGATTTTGAGACTAGATCTTGGGATATTAATGACTAAATTTTGATGATGCTTTTGCTCAAAATATCATCACCATTCCCTTAAGCCAATGGTGCACTCCTAATAGGAGGTCTTGGGGAACTTTCAAAGAATGGCATTTTCTTCTAAGTCTACCTACTTGGGACTCAAGGGACTTAGGTCCTCCCTTGTCAGTAAACTTTGGAAGAGTATTTGGAAACTTAGTGTCCCACATCGTATTTAAATCTTCATTTGGAAAACTCGCTAGAAATGGTACCTTCTAGAACTGCTTCCATTTTAGAATGCCTATGAATTCTACACTAGATGTTTTGATCCTTATGAGTATTTTATGCATGCTTTGGTCCTTTTCCCTTTTGCTAGTCATGTCCGGTTTCTAACTTCCTTCCGTGTTAATACTAATGCTTTCGTAGATAAATCTTTTATCGATCGGGTTAATTTTTGGTGGTTGAACATGTTACTAGAATCCCGATGAAAGTCAATACATGTTTGTTACTATCTTTGGTCCTTTGGAGTAGTAAACAACCTTTGTTCAACAACCTTAAGGAAACCATTCCCATCACATTAATATGGGGCCAAGGCTATTGAAAACGGGGGTACCAAAATACACCACCAACTTTTTCTTAGGCAACCTATATGGACAAAACCTAAATATAATTCCGATAGCTCACCTTAATGAATCTCAATCGAGGAATAATATTCATAGTTATATTTCTTTCTCTTACAATCGTAAAGTTGTCGTAACCAAACTGAACCCATTTATATGTGAGAGTTCTCGGACGATCTCCAAAAATCGCATTTAAGAATCACTCAAGCGTATCCAAACAAACAATAAGGATGGATGTATCTACTTGGATTTGACGACAAACCGTGATATTTCAATTATAAAGATAAACAATAATGGGGAAAAGAAAGAATACGCATTACTTAAATTTTTTAACGAGGAAACTGCCAAGTAAGTATGCAGAAAAACCCTTGGACATAGTCCATACTTGGAACACCAAAGTGTATTAAGTTGCTAGGTAAACTAGCCTACTACCAGCTAACTTAGACTAGAATGTGAGACCGAATTAAACCTCACAACAATCTGGGCTTATAGTCGTGTTCTTACGCCTCTTGAATCCTGGGAAAGAGACTACGCGTAAATGATTCCCTTAGATGACGTCTTTTACATCCTAAGAGTTTCTTCAACTCAATTGAAGACTTTAAACCAATCAAGCCTCCATAGATGAGCCTATAGGTTATTTCCTTTTTGATCGTAGATCAAGGTGAGACCGAAATCGATAGAAATAGACAAAGTCTAGCTAACCTCAAAATCCTAATTATGCTTCCCAAGAGCAGATAGATTATCATTCACCTCACAAGTATTAAAACATGGAATCACAAAGTCCGAGACCTAAGAGAACTTTATTTATTTCTATCTATCTTGTTCGAGTGGGAGCAGCTTAAACAATCAAACAAGATCAGATACACGAACTATCAAGATAAAAGATATTGACCCGATTCACGAATCCATGTGAAGTCTTTTTAGTCGCTAGACCCTATAAGGGTTTTAGGAGAGACGATTTTAGTTTACAACTAGGGACACACAAAGAGTAGTGCCGGGATTCAAAGATCCTAGTTGCTTGAGGTTCCCCTTTTATAGACTTTCAAAGTATAGGTTTCTTTAGGTTTAAGCTAAGATAACTTGAACCAAGCAACAATATCCAACGTTAGATTTAATCTTTCAAATGAGATTATGCATAACAAGATATACACTCGGCCAGATGAATTGTAAATCGAATAGTGTACAAAGATATTATTCATGTACGATTATCCGAAACTAGCCGATCAACCATAAGCTTAATCATTTTCATAAAAAATAAGACTTTTTAAGTTTGAATCACAACCACGGTTATAATGCGATCAATATCTATATAGTGTCTTAAGGGTACACAAAAATAATTTTATATGCATCCGAAAATATTCGACAGGAAAGTACATGTACCAAGTACGTGTTCGCAACCTTGTTCGTGGCTATATTTGTCATGGTACATGTACTGGTAAGTGTACCCTTAAGACAAATATAAGTTACGTATCTTACAGAAGTTTTCCGGTTTATGCACTCGGGTATGTATACCACAGATGGTTTCAAAACCAACTGCTATTTTTCCGTATGCATACTAGGTATGCGTACAAATCACAGTTCACGAGTTCATAGACTTTTGTGGTATGGATACCGGGTATGCGTACCACTAAGTCATTGTTGACATATAGCTACTACTGGTGATGTATACCGAGTACATGTACTACGGCCCGTACCAATAACAATATGTAAACCGGCATGTATACTATCCTCGTATCCATATTTACAGAATTCAATATTTCTCTAAATCAATTCGAAACATTCCCAAATAACATCAATGACACATATCAACTGCTCCAAGCTATTTTCGAATTATAATTCTTGAATCACAATTTATATTATGAACAATAAATTGCTCTTAACCGAAATTCATCAAGTATGAACAAATGTTCATTAAGCTTAGTCATTTATATTTCGATAACTAATTACCAAGATAAACTTGACTCGAAATTCTTGTTATGCTTGCAATATTCTAATTAGTTATGCGACAACGCCTCATAGATATAAGGATGAATATAACTTGAGAAATAGGTGGTTCAGCTCTTCACTTACCTTTTGTTGAAGAAGTTCTCCAAAAGCTTCGATGATCTTCGACTTCAAATCCGGATAACGCTAATGATGTACGATTCTCAACTACATACTTCTATCCTAATATGAGACTTAACTAATTGTGGACTAGAAATCAAGATATAGTTTTGACAACTAAATTTGACAACAAGCTTGAGACAGCAACACTTGTGAGTTCGACCGAGCAATGCTCTAACAGCTATGCTTTAAACTAGGAAGCCAAATCTGCAGATTTCCTCTAGTATTATTGTAGGTTATTATGATAGATGGATGCCCCCACCTTTTGGATGGATAAAATGCAACACCGAGTAGTGCCTTTGATGACATTATTCCGGAAAATGGTGCATGCTATGTGATGACAGACTTTTCCAAGAAAGCTTCTTTTGTGCTTCAATTGTGTTTCGATGTAGATTCTCATCGATGAGGTCAAGCTAGAGCTATCCGGACATTGCTAAAGAAGCTTGTGGGGCTGAAACTAACTCACATTATCATAGAAAGAAATGTTAAGGATCTCATCGACCAATTTTCTTCGGAGATTTGATGATGATCCAAGAACTAACTGGTATTTACAGTGATATTTCAGCTCATTTTTTCTTCTTTAATCGTATGTATGTTTACTTTTTAACCTAGGACTTGTATGTTTATATACCGATTTGTTTTTCCAATTTGACTTGTGCAAATTGTTGTAGGGGTCATTATCGTTATTTATTTTTTTGATGGAAGAGATATCACCTCATACTTTCATTAATAAGAAATTTTGCTTACATTGATCAATTACATCTGAAAAGAGAGAAAAACAATCCATACAAAAATTACATATTTCGTAAACGAAAATAGAAAATTGTACAGAAGTTTTATAACCCATTGGAGAAATTGACATCCTTCTAATGGTTTCAAACCATTTTGTTTGCTGATCTTTTGTTTCTAGATCATCATCATCATTGATGTAAGATGCTTCCATAAAAGGAAGTAATATGCCCTTATTGATATCCTCACATTCCATACTCTGGCCTTACTCGATTCGCCGAAATAGATCGTCTCTTCCAAAGTATATTTGATAAGAGCGCAACACTACTCAAAAGACGCCATAATGGCTATGAGATAACAAGTCTTGATAGCATAAAAATACCATCAGACTGATGAGAAAATAATTAGGAAACCCTAAAAATTGTTGGAACAACAATTTGTTTTATTTAAATATGTAATAGTATCAT